>BTPG01000005.1:186839837-187229837 GCA_036245525.1 Semisulcospira habei
TAGTATACATTGCACACTGATAAGACTACATTCGGTACATTAAACGCAAAAACTGTAAGCATAAACGTCAAGATTATCTAGACGTTTTACTTCCTCCTGACTAACCCAACACACACATACATGCACGCAAGATGCACGCACACACATACATACACAAACACACACACACGCGCGCGCGCGCACACACACACACACATGCACGCACACACCAGCATGAACAAATATGCACAAAACACACTGTTCCGCACACACATAAACAAGCGCCCACACACTTGCATGTTTGATAACAGTCATTATTCAGAACGCAGTAGTCGCGTGCGCTTTGTTCGGCGGCTCAACTAAGTGCCGGAATAGTCTTGTCTTGAGAGAGAGAGAGAGAGAGAGAGAGAGAGAGAGAGAGAGAGAGAGAGAGAGAGAGAGAGAGAGAGAGAGAGAGAGAGAGAGATGATGATGATGAAACTTTATTACATAACGGTAGAAGTTGTGACAGATACAAATACGTCATTTTTCAAACTTGCCGTTTCTAACGTTCTACAACATGAAATATAATGAAGACAAACAAAAAATATTTAACGCAAACAAAAAACATAACTAAATAAGTACAGACACACGCAGTACAGAAAATGATACTACTAAGGTAGCAATAAACAAATACAAAAAAGGAAGTAACACTCCTCAGCACAAATTACATAGGAGAAAAATCATAGCACAGCAAAAACAAGCACAAAGTACCAAGAATCAAACATACATACACACACCTTTCATCATCATCATCAGTCCCTTGCCCGAACTGGGCGTTGGGGGGACTGAAAGGCAGCAGCAACAGACAGTGCTCTCCACTGAGTTCTATTTTGGGCGGTGGCAAGCAAGTCTGGCATCTCGAGTTCGGTCCATTCTTTTATGTTTGCGACCCAACTCTTTCTCTGACGACCTCGCCGACGACTTCCTTCGAGAGTGCCTTGGAGGATAGTCTTGGACAAGGTGTTGTGTCGGGTCACGTGGCCAAACCAAGCAAGCTTGCGCCGTTTCACGGTTGCCAGAAGGGATTCATGTGGGCCCACCAGGGAAGTGACGATGCTCCGTACATATTCGTTGGTCTTGTGCTCGCGGTACGAGATGCGGAGCAACTTCCTCAGGCACTTGTTCTCAAAGGCCTGGATTTTCTTTTCTGAGTCTGCAAGCAGTGTCCAAGTCTCACAGCCGTAGAGTAGAATAGACACTACGAGGGACTTGTAAAGCCTGTACTTGATGGTGAAGCTGATGGAGTTACTTCGCCATATCCTGTCCAGCCTGGCCATTGCGGATGTTGCTGTACCTATCCTGATACGGATCTCTGCTATGCAACTACCGTCTTTGGACAGGGTGGCTCCCAAGTACTTGAAGCTATTGACCTCTTCTAGCTTCTGGCCGTTCATGTGAATGTTGCTGCTGCTGTCGCTTGTGGTGTTGATCATCACTTTGCTTTTATCCGTACTGATCTCCATGCCATAAGACCCTGCGCTACTTGAAAGTTTGTCTGTCAGGTTTTGGAGCTCACTATTGCTGCCTGCCATGAGGTCAATGTCGTCTGCGAATCGAAGATTGCACAGGGATCTGCCACCAACAGAGATTGAAGTATGGTGGTCGTGGAGGGTTTCCTGCATGATCTTCTCCAGGAATATGTTGAAAAGGACAGGAGAGAGCAGGCATCCTTGACGGACACCGATCGTCGTCCTGAAGAACTCGCCTGACTGATTGTTAAGTAGAACCGCGCTGCAGGCGTTCTTGTAAAGCGCTTCTATCATTTGGATCAGTCCCTCCTCTATGTTGAACGATCTCATGACTTGCCAGAGTCCGTCGTGCCAGACGCGATCAAATGCTTTCCTGAAATCAATGAAGTTGTGGTAGAGTTCGCGCTGATGCTGCAGATGTTTCTCGATCAGGACGCGGCAGTTGAAAATCTGCTCTACAGTGCTTCTTCCAACTCTGAAGCCAGCCTGTTCTTCTGCCAGCAGTTCCTCGGCGAAAGTTTTGAGGCGGTTGAGAATGATTCTAAGCATTACTTTGCTAGGGTGACTTATCAGACTGATAGTTCTGTAGTTCTGGCACTGTTTCAGGTTTCCTTTCTTGGGGAGCGGGATCACTAGAGACTGTGTCCATTCTACTGGCCATTTCTTTTGCTCCCAGATCTTTTGACAGAGTGTAGTGAGGACCTTCGTTGTTACTTCTCCTCCATGTTTCAACAGTTCAGCAGGTACGTTGTCTACACCTGGAGACTTTCCTCCCTTCAGGCCGCGTACGGCTGCTTCCACCTCTTCAGCTAACACTGGCAGGTCTTCAGCCTTCCTGGCCCCAGCCTGGTTGTTTTGGAGGATGCTGGTGTCTGGCTCAGCCTTGTAGTTATACAAGTCTCGGCAGTACTCAGTCCATCTGTTTAGTACAGCAGTGTTTTCCGTAAGGAGTTGGCCGCTGCTGTCTTCGATGACTGTGGCTGTTCGCTGTTGAGTCTTGGTGAGGGTCCTTAGCGTTTCATAAGCCTTCTTGCTGTTGCCGTTTGCCATGCCCTCTTCCACGCTACAACACTGGATTACAGCCGTGTAAATGCACGCACTAACATATATACATTTACATAACCTTTCATCAGAATGACAGGATAAAAATAATATATCTAAGCAGTTTCCATCAGGTATATGTGTAGTTTTGTTTTAAAGGAGGAAAGGTGGGTTAGTGTTTTTAAATGTTGAGGAAGTGAATTCCATAAAAGTGGTCCCGAAAAGGCTAGGCTTGATTTGAATAAGTCAATGCGAGGTAGTGGTAATCGAAGAGTACTGTTCCTCGAGGACCTTTCACACTGTCGTGGAGTAAATTTAGCTGTTAGATACTGTGGAGCTTTCTTGTGGAGAATTTTAAACATAAGTATGCACTTGTTGTAAACGAGTTGTTGACGAAGGCCAAGAAGTTTGAGATTTTGCAGTTTTACAGCGGTAGGAATGGGTCTTATATCTACATGTTTAATGGCTCTTTTGTATAGTGAATTTAGTTTTTTTGATATGCACATCACCGCTACCATCCCAAACAGTGGAGATGTAATCAACATGAGATTTAATGTGTGCATGAAAAAACATTTTTCGTGTATTTATGTCACTCACACTTCTCAATTGTGATAAAAGAAAAATATTTTTTGATATTTTCTTACATATATTAGTCACATGTTTCTCCCAACTTAGTTGCTCATCTATACATATTCCAAGGAAGTTGCGTTCATGAACTTGTTCAATAGGTTGGCAATTAAGACTGAGCGTTAGAGAAGGGGGGTGAAGTTGATGTTTTTGTCGTGAGGTGATTAACATGCTCTTCGTCTTATCAGGATGTAGTACCATGTGGTTTTTACAGCACCAATCAGAAACTTCGTCAAGACTGGATTGTAAACGACGACTAATATCATGACTGTTCTTACCAGGAACGTGAAGGCTTGTGTCGTCCCAAAGGGATTACAATTAACGTTAGGGTCGGAAATATGTAAAGGAAGGTCATTTATGAAAAGTAAAAATAGGAGGGGTCCTAGAATTGATCCTTGAGGAACTCCAAATTTGACATGGCCTTGCCTAGAGTACTGACCATGGACGTATACTTTTTGCTTTCGGTCTTCCAAATAGGATCTGAGAAAAGTTATTGTAGTTTCGTCCATGTGGTATATTGTAAGCTTATGTAAGAGAATCTCATGGTCCACAAGATCAAAAGCTTTTTTAAGATCTAGGAAAACTGCTCCCGACATTAAATTTTTATTAATTGACTCTAGCCAGCAATCTACCGGACTGATGAATGTTTAGTAAATTACCCTTCTCAAGGAAATTAAGAAGATGCTTGTGAATGTGCCGCTCTAATGGCTTTGACAAGGCTGAGAGCAAAGAGATCGGTCGGTAATTAGAGAGAGAGAGAGAGAGAGAGAGAGAGAGAGAGAGAGAGAGAGAGAGAGAGAGAGAGAGAGAGAGAGAGAGAGAGAAAGATGATGATGAATCTTTCATTGCAGGATACAGATATTAGGCAACGCAATGCCTGTCTTACAAGCTGTCCTGTGTACAAAACAAAACACGACAGGAAAGAGGGAGGGAGAAACTTTGTAGACGGGTAGACTGAAACGTTACAGTGCGACCAGATTTCATCGGTTTGTACCAAACAATTAGGTCGTCTGCTTTCGTGACACAGTGTATACGCCGGTCAGATCAAAATGGCTAGAAAGTGTTAATCCTACAGGGACTGAAAATACTGACCATGAAGCTAATGTCGAAGGCACGGCATGAGCAGAATTACGATGTGTTCAGGAGAAACCAGGCGTCGACATTTCGTGTGCTCGGAGCAATCGGACCGAAACAGAACTAACAAGATGGGACTCCAGCCCAAAGTTGTTCCTATTTTCAAACTTATCCTTCTGATCCATCTCCTTCTACTCTAACCCACACACACTGGCACACAGAAATAAAGACGGACACACAGCAATTGGCCCGCCATTCGTAAGCTCTGTGGTTTGGTTTAGGTCACGGTATACATTTAAATTGGGAAGTTCAGGCAGTGCAAGGCCCCGTGTTTTTAAAAATAATTTTTGCCTTGTTTGAAAATTTGCAGTTGGGCTGAATGTTGGAATTTGCTGGAAATTTGTGGTTAGCTGAGAGGAGACATGTTTGGTGCTTTGATTCATACCATCCTGAGCAGTGGACATTTGTGGGCCTATGTTGAGTTGCCTTTGACGTAGTGATTTGAGGGGCACGCTGATTTCAGCTGTGCTTGGGTGTGGGGTTGGTAAGGAACCAGTTTCATAGCCAAGAAATGAGACGGGTCATGTGCTGCTTTTTTTTTTGTATTTTGTGCATGGCAAATGTGCAGCTGGTGGGCGGTAGTGTTTTTTAGGGAATTGAAAAATTAGGGGATGACTGGGACTGACTAAGGCTAAGAGACTGGACAGTACGGAAACAGCACTGTGGTCCGTGGCCTTTAGCGATAGCTATTCTAAAAACAATGATAGCACGAGCAGCGAAATGACGTCACTTCTAGCTTACGTCATGGCATCATTAGTCCCACGACACCGTGTTCATAGTGACGACTCGATGTTATACGTCACTCATAGCAGTACTAACATTTTACGTATTCTAGTTTATACTATAGGATCAGACTTACACTGGTTATGTATGTGCACATACACGATCACACACACACACCAAACACACACAACACACACAAGCAAGCAAGCACGCACGCAAGCACGCACACACACACACACACACACACACACACACACACACACACACACACACACACACACACACACACGAACAAGTCATCGGTAGGCAGACTTAAAAAGATACGTTTTGAGTGAGCTTTTAAGCGAATGACTGCACTGTACGTGGCGTATTTTTCTTGTGGGAGTCTGTTCCACAGCAGAGAACTTTGGTACGAAAAACAGCGCTGCCCAAAGGACTTGGTTTTGTGACGAAGGGAACACAAGGAGTGCGGGTGTCAAATGAAGATCGTAGCTGTCTGGATGGAATGTCAATGTGCAACAGATCAAAGTGATAGACAGGTCCACAGTCAAAGGGAGCAGTGTATGTCAGTGAGAGAATTTTATACTGTATCCTATCAGGGGCAGGCAACCAGTGGAGTTGGTGAAGAAGCGGCGTTACATGGTCTGTCTTACGGGCTCTAAGCACAAGACGAGCAGTAGCACTCTGGACTTTTTGTAGTTTGTCTATGAGGTACTGAGGACAGCCAGCAAGCAAGGCATTACCATAGTCTAGCCTGGACAGCAAGCAAGGCATTACCGTAGTCTAGCCTGGCGGACAGCAAGCAAGGCATTACCATAGTCTAGCCTGGACAGCAAGCAAGGCATTACCATAGTCTAGCCAGGACAGCAAGCAAGGCATTACCGTAGTCTAGCCTGGACAGCAAGCAAGGCATTACGGTAGTCTAGCCTGGACAGCAAGCAAGGCATTACGGTAGTCTAGCCTGGACAGCAAGCAAGGCATTACCGTAGTCTAGCCAGGACAGCAAGCAAGGCATTACCATAGTCTAGCCTGGACAGCAAGCAAGGCATTACCGTAGTCTAGCCAGGACAGCAAGCAAGGCATTACCGTAGTCTAGCCTGGACAGCAAGCAAGGCATTACCGTAGTCTAGCCTGGACAACAAGGCATTACCGTAGTCTAGCCTGGACAGCAAGCAACTCATTACCATAGTCTAGCCTGGACAGCAAGCAAGGCATTACCATAGTCTAGCCTGGACAGCAAGCAAGGCATTACCATAGTCTAGCCTGGACAGCAAGCAAGGCATTACCGTAGTCTAGCCTGGCGGACAGCAAGCAAGTCATTACCATAGTCTAGCCTGGACAGCAAGCAAGTCATTACCATAGTCTAGCCTGGACAGCAAGCAAGTCATTACCATAGTCTAGCCTGGACAGCAAGCAAGTCATTACCATAGTCTAGCCTGGACAGCAAGCAAGACATTACCATAGTCTAGCCTGGACAACAAGGCATTACCATAGTCTAGCCTGGACAACAAGGCATTACCATAGTCTAGCCTGGACAGCAAGCAAGTCATTACCATAGTCTAGCCTGGACAGCAAGCAAGGCATTACCATAGTCTAGCCTGGACAGCAAGCAAGTCATTACCGTAGTCTAGCCTGGACAGCAAGCAAGGCATTACCATAGTCTAGCCTGGACAGCAAGCAAGGCATTACCATAGTCTAGCCTGGACAGCAAGCAAGGCATTACCATAGTCTAGCCTGGACAGCAAGCAAGGCATTACCATAGTCTAGCCTGGACAGCAAGCAAGGCATTACCATAGTCTAGCCTGGACAGCAAGAAAGGCATTACCATAGTCTAGCCTGGACAGCAAGCAAGGCATTACCGTAGTCTAGCCTGGACAGCAAGCAAGGCATTACCGTAGTCTAGCCTGGACAGCAAGCAAGGCATTACCGTAGTCTAGCCTGGACAGCAAGCAAGTCATTACCGTAGTCTAGCCTGGACAGCAAGCAAGGCATTACCATAGTCTAGCCTGGACAGCAAGCAAGGCATTACCATAGTCTAGCCTGGACAGCAAGCAAGGCATTACCGTAGTCTAGCCTGGACAGCAAGCAAGGCATTACCGTAGTATAGCCTGGACAGCAAGCAAGGCATTGCCATAATCTAGCCAGGACGGCAAGCAAGGCATTACCATAGTCTAGCCTGGACAGAACAAACGAACACACCAATTATTTTGTGGCTTCTGTGGAAAGATAGTGGCAAACAGAGCTAATACGACACAAGGACTTTGTTAAAGCATTTTAAAGGATTTCTTTTTTTTTTTTTTTTTTTTTTGGGGGGGTCCAGAATCTCTGGAACCCCTCCCCCTCACCCAACCCCCATCCGCCCCTGGTAGGGTGCCCGACAGAGGTATCTTAGAGATGTCTAAACGGCTATTAAATGAACATTGGCGTCCAATAGTACAATTAGTGTTGTATATGGTCTGTTCTATAGTTGTAAACATCCGCTAAACACTCTTTAGTCGCCTACAGCTGTTTACATTAGTACTGAGGGCACTTTAAGGCCGTGTTTCCTTCTGAACGTAAGACGCAACATCCATGTTTCCTGCTGACGACAGAATGGTTGGTGAACACAACACAACAGCTGCGTGGATCTTGTTGAGAAACGCGCCGTCAGACCAGCAGGGACACGTAGGACTATACTCGGCAAACGATAGTAGGCCCCGCTGTCCATATTTGTCAAAAGCGATATTTCAACTTATTTCAGTGAAAATCTTGCTTTTCAAAACACGGACATACTGTGTGTAGCGACACTCCGCCCGATGAAGTAACTGGATGACATTTGCATAATACAGTAGGATCTGAGGATCTGTGATAATGGACCTTGCGGCATAGAGCTGTGAGATCCAAAATGACAAACCGGCACACGCGTAAAACAAACATCAGAAAAAAAAACTGAGCAGTCATCAAGGAAGTTTCCTCAGATTAATCAAACATCCTGTCCTGAATTCAAAATGCTTTGCTACGAGGCTCCTCTGATCACATCACTTGCATCCGCGGAGTTGTTACTTTGTGGCGGACTGAGCACGCACAGACCTAGCGACTGTTACCAACTGAGCACGCACAGACCTAGCGACTGTTACCAACTGAGCACGCACAGACCTAGCGACTGTTACCAACTGAGCACGCACAGACCTAGCGACTGTTACCAACTGAGCACGCACAGACCTAGCGACTGTTACCAACTGAGCACGCACAGACCTAGCGACTGTTACCAACTGAGCACGCACAGACCTAGCGACTGTTACCAACTGAGCACAGACTAGCGACTGTTTCTACCAACTGAGCACGCACAGGCCGCCTAGCGACTATTCTACCATCTGAGAGGTGAACACGACAATGGCAGCTGTTACAGACGTCATGCCCTGGGCCCTCCTGGTGGTCGCCATGGCTTCTGTCCCGTGTAAGTAATATTTCACATTGTCATCGTCATTGAAAGAATAAAATGAAGTTGTCCATAAAGCCGCGTAACTCTGTGCCGGGTGTCAGTAGGGGTTTCCGCTGCGATTATTTCTTTAGGAACCATCGTGACTCGGCAACACCGCTACCGACACCCAGAGGGTTAATACTGATGACATCAAGACCCGATACACTGTGTTCAGTTCGTCTCTTCTGTGATACTATTCGGGGTTATCAACAACTTTAGTTAACTCATTGGAGACGTGGCCTATACGGATACGTGGCGAATCGTAGCGTATCCGTATACGGCGCGTCTCCAATGAGTTAACTGTTCTTACATTATGGAACCCCCAAGCCGTCATTCGTGTTCAGTCTTGGGAGAAAGTGTCCATCATTCAAACAGCCCAGACAACAACAGGGGACTGCCGAGCGTGTGAACAGTAGATCTAGGACAACCCACCCAAGAAAGAAACACGCTTAGAAAAGACAATCACTAAAATATAAGTGGTAAATTGTGCACTTGTTTGCATGTCTATTTTGAAACATATTAATTAACTGTGTTGTAACTGTCTTTTCTAAGCGGGTTTCTTTCTTCAAATCGTACCGTGATAGACACATGAGTAGGAAGGTATTGCTACTTTGAGCGCTGGCCTGTTATTTTTTGTCATAGGCTTTAGGCCGTTAGGGCCAAAATCAAATAAATACCAGCACACAGAAACTTGTATACAATGTATAATTGATGGCAAAGCCTTAACCTAATTCAAGTTTAAACCTTTGGATTTCGGTAGCGCTTATAGTCGAAGTGATCCTGCAGGAGTCACACGGGCGGATCAGTTACCCCCCGGGAAGTGGGGGGGGGGGGTGGGCAACATTTTGTTTGGGACTGTCAACCTGACACAGAAGGCCACCTGACGCCAGACCTTGCTGCCCAGTGTCCGAAACATCAAACCAAGGGGGGGGGGGGGGGGATATCACACATGACCTCCCAAAGCCTGTCCTACATTAGCAACGGCCAAATATTCAAACAGCGAGATGAGAAGAGGGAGAGGGAGGGTGTTCGAATTCCCCAAAAGGAACTTTGATATAGCGTTTTAACGGATTTTGGGCCTATTGGGGGGTCATGGAGCCCCTGCACCCCCCCCCCCACCTGTCCCTAAGTCGCCTCGACTAAAAGCGCTACCAACAACTAACGGGTCAAATCTAAATGTTGGATTACTTGACACAGAGCCTTACTTGACTTAGAGCCTTACTTGACACAGAGCCTTACGTTACATTTAAATTAAATTAACCCTGCTGTGCATGCAGACACAACTGGTAGCTCATTCACAAGAGGGTTCCATCTGAAATGACTGACCAGGACATGAACACTAGTGCATAATGTAATGATGTATAAATAAAGTAGAGAATGAAACCAAAACAAAATGAACTGCACTATTAACATTTCTTGCTGCAACACAGCTGAGGGGCTCATGAGGATCTATGCCTCGTGCTAAAACCACTAGTGTGAATGCAGGTACCTGGGACAGCTAGGTGTGTGTGTAGAATGATCACGTGCAAGATGGCAGAAACACGGTCGGTCTCCATCAACTGGGCGGCACTCATCAGGTGAACTCATTCTACCGCAGGACCGAAATCTCCAAATCCTGAAGTTGCCCTCTGAAGGAATGTATTACAATTCTAGAGACAGATCGACATGATAGTTCAAGGGTGGTGCCAGAATAGCTTGGCGCCTATGGGCGCCAAGCTATTCTGGCACCACCCTTGAACTATCATGCTCGATCCATGTCTTGCTGTGGGGGGTGTCGGGGCTGAATGAGTTAATAGCTATGTTGTTTTTCTCCGCTGCAGTGACACACACGGCTGAGTGCGTGACGGGCGGTATGTGCCCTATCCTGAGTAACGGCTCCCTGACCTACTGCACGGTTGGCAGCACGTGTTACTGCTGTCAGTCGGCTTCACGAGCGGCGCTGACTGTCACTGGAGTGAACGGCACCCTGTCCTCGTGTTCGTGTATCGAGGGTGGTGTATTCGGGCTGCATTGCCCTGGATGGGCGGTGATAAACGATAGACTGTGGCCCAGTCCTCCCTATGCCCACCACCAACGCCACCACCACCACGGGCCACCACTGCAAAAGTGGGCAGCTCCGCCGCCCAGGCTGTGCTGTCGTGTTGGCTTGTGATGTACGCTGTGGCACCTGTTGTCGCCGTCTGTCTCAAGGCATGATTTGTACTGAACGTCTTGAAGCCTTGATTGTTATCATCTTGTGTGTCAGCAAGGCATGATTTGTACTGAATGTCTTGAAGCCTTGATTGTTATCATCTTGTGTGTCAGCAAGGCATGATTTGTACTGAATGTCTTGAAGCCTTGATTGTTATCATCTTGTGTGTCAGCAAGGCATGATTTGTACTGAACGTCTTGAAGCCTTGATTGTTATCATCTTGTGTGTCAGCAAGGCATGATTTGTACTGAACGTCTTGAAGCCTTGATTGTTATCATCTTGTGTGTCAGCAAGGCATGATTTGTACTGAACGTCTTGAAGCCTTGATTGCTACCATCTTGTGTGTCAGCAAGGCATGATTTGTACTGAATGTCTTGAAGCCTTGATTGCTACCATCTTGTGTGTCAGCAAGGCATGATTTGTACTGAATGTCTTGAAGCCTTGATTGTTATCATCTTGTGTGTCAGCAAGGCATGATTTGTACTGAACGTCTTGAAGCCTTGATTGCTACCATCTTGTGTGTCAGCAAGGCATGATTTGTACTGAACGTCTTGAAGCCTTGATTGCTACCATCTTGTGTGTCAGCAAGGCATGATTTGTACTGAATGTCTTGAAGCCTTGATTGCTACCATCTTGTGTGTCAGCAAGGCATGATTTGTACTGAATGTCTTGAAGCCTTGATTGTTATCATCTTGTGTGTCAGCGGCAAGGCATGATTTGTACTGAACGTCTTGAAGCCTTGATTGCTACCATCTTGTGTGTCAGCAAGGCATGATTTGTACTGAACGTCTTGAAGCCTTGATTGCTACCATCTTGTGTGTCAGCAAGGCATGATTTGTACTGAACGTCTTGAAGCCTTGATTGCTACCATCTTGTGTGTCAGCAAGGCATGATTTGTACTGAACGTCTTGAAGCCTTGATTGCTACCATCTTGTGTGTCAGCAAGGCATGATTTGTACTGAACGTCTTGAAGCCTTGATTGCTACCATCTTGTGTGTCAGCAAGGCATGATTTGTACTGAACGTCTTGAAGCCTTGATTGCTACCATCTTGTGTGTCAGCAAGGCATGATTTGTACTGAACGTCTTGAAGCCTTGATTGCTACCATCTTGTGTGTCAGCAAGGCATGATTTGTACTGAATGTCTTGAAGCCTTGATTGCTACCATCATGTGTGTCAGATTGACGCCTTTGCATCTGTCTTAACCCTTTGACTTTCGGTAGCTATTTTTGCTGCGATGATTCCTGCTGAACCGAAGGGTTAAAGTGACCGACTCCGGGCAGTTAAGGTTTAACCCAGTCAGCCCTGACGCACTACAGCGGGAGGGGTCGACCATGATAATTCAAGGGTAGTGCCAGATTAGCTTGGCGCCTGTCGGCACTACCCTTGAATTATCCTGGTCGATCCGTCTCCTGCAACAGGTGCATAGTCGTTAGATGACGCCTCCAAAATTTGGGAAACACGTGCGCCGGGCTGAATGAGTTAATAGATGGTAGTATCTCCTTTTAAAATGTTTGAACTATATCTATATCTTGGCTTGTGAAAATGTTTGAACTATATCTATATCTTGGCTTGTGAAAATGTTTGAACTATATCTATATCTTAAAATGTTTGAACTATATCTATATCTTAGCTTGTGAAAATGTTTAAACTATATCTATATCTTAAAATGTTTGAACTATATCTATATCTTAGCTTGTGAAAATGTTTGAACTATATCTATATCTTAGCTTGTGAAAATGTTTGAACTATATCTATATCTTAGCTTATGCTGGACAGTAGGGCTAACTTGTATTGTGAAGTTTAACTGTGGTCAAGTGACAGACTTTTCGACTCTTCTTCTCCTTTGTACATTGGAGAGTTCCCTCCGTCACGCTCAAATCGATGGGTACGCGTGGCTGGTACTGACGTGTGGCTACTCACATGCATTGTGAAAAGAAGGGGAGAAAAATATTACTTGGGCAAGACAACGTTGACAGCCCCTTGGCAAATCAGGTTAGTACTCAACACGTGCCCTGGAGCAGATCGCTATAAATAATTGTTAACCCCTTGTGCTGGCAGCCACCGGCGCTGTTTACAGTACCGGTGGCTGCATACACAGGTGGGTTAGAATTTCAAATGCCATTTCACCTTTAGTGAAGCGTTTCCCTGTGGACGCAGTCTTATAGTACAGTATAGAATGATGACCTGTGATTTTGGACATTGCAGCTCCAGTCCATGAGGTTCCGAAACGACAGAACTTAGGCATGTTGCGTCGTGAGGTTAATCTTGCGCAAGCCACTAAACAAGGTGTTCCGCTGTAGCCGGGTTGGTGTTGTGGCGCTATAGCGGCGCACCGTGCTTAGTGGCTGACGCAGGACTAAGCTCGCTCATGATCCCACGGCACAAACTGTGAAAGCTGATCCTTAGCCACTGAGAATGTGATGTTACAGACAGAATACCAGTATAACTTTTCATATAAATTACGGCCAGGTTTGGAACCATCATTTCTGACCATGGCATCCACCGCTACAAAACACACAGCAAGTGTGCTTTCATTATTACACTGTGTGCTGGACTGTGATTTTAAACCTTACGGCTTTACCCGTAAGGTCCAAAATCACAGATCAGCATATCACTCCTAATACAGTTGCTACACATGCATTGCAGGCTCAGAGACACCACCCATGCTGTGAAACACTTCCCCAAAAAAAAAAAACTAAATAACTTGTAGGTGTGCAAGCCATTGGCCCTGTCACTGTGGGCGGCGAGAATCACCGCTACCCAGAGCCAAAGGGTGAACTGTTGCTTATATGGGTGGAAAACCATCCAGATTGTTCTTTTCTGCCAACATTGGAAATTAAAATGTGTACATCTCACAATGGGTGTGTTTGTCAATATAAGTTATTGGTAGCAGGGGTTTGCTGCACCGCGGCCCCTTGCAGGCCTGAGGGAGGTCAAATTAACCCGTGTACCCTTTTAACCCCTTAACTGCCGGGGCCAGGCGAACGCCACCCATCTGCAAGAGACATAAACCTTCATGAGCCCCCACAGTTGCACTAACTTACCGCAATCGCACTAACTTACCGCAGTCGCATTAACTTACTGCAGTGGCACTAACTTACCGCAGTGGCACTAACTTACCACAGTGGCACTAACTTACCGCAGTGGCACTAACTTACCACAGTGGCACTAACTTACCGCAGTGGCACTAACTTACCGCAGTCACACTAACTTACCGCAGTCGTGGGGGCTGATAAGGATGTTTGTATCTTGAGTGGGCGCCTTAAGAGATACAATATAGGAGAATACAACCCCACCCATTTAAGAAACAATTGATTTATTTAATCCTTTCCGTAAATAAACAAACGCACTTGACCAAATACATTTAACAGATTTATCTGCCCAGTCAGGTCCCCCAACCCCTTGGAAACAAAAGGCTAGTTAAAATATCTTATAAAAGAGAGAGCCCTGCGACACCTATGTCAGTAATACCGTATCGATACTTCTAAATCAGGGTAAATTACATACGTAATTACGCTAATGACACCTATGTCAGTAATACCGTATCGATAGTTTTAAATCAGGGTAAATTACATAGGCTACTTTTCAGAATTTCCAATCTCCCGTTATCCCAATTCTCAGTGCAAAGAATGTATCTGATTCACCGCATAATGCCCTCTTAACAAACTGCATAATACACCTCCCCCCTCCCCTTAAAACGTCACCACCCACCTACCTCCGCACTCAGCCATACAATGTCACAATAAACAATAGACAAGCACGCGGCGACAGTGAGCTGATTCACTACTAAACAAACTGCGTAATACACCCCCTTCCCCCTTAAACGTCACCACCCTCCGCACTCATCCATACAATTTCACAATAGACAATGCGCCGATTCACTTCTAAACAAACTGACCTACTTTCACAGTCCACCATACAATTGACATGGCCACACAATCGACAGTGCGCACCAGGAAATATATATATAACCTCAGACTAGTAAACAGCCACCTTCGTTCAAGCGCGTTATGATTGGACCTGTTCTGAAAAATATGCACCGAACTTGTCTCGGTATGCACCCTACTTGAGTCAATATGTACGAGACCAAACACAATAATCATAAATGAATTTTTAATTTTTTTTAATATGTACCAGACCCTACACAATATTCATACAGGAATTTATAATTTTTTTAAATATGTACCAGACCCTATGGTTTTCTTTCATATATTCAAATAGCCAGCGGCTTCACACACCCACAATGTGGGCAGGGGAAAAAACCCACTCTATGTATAAACACCATGAAGTCTTCACAGACACAGAACCAAAATGAGTTTGCAACCTGTTGGAAAACAGAGAAAGCTTTAAGATAAGGCCCTTCTTGTGAGTAGACTAAAGGGTGTTTACTGTTGACTTCTGCGCAGGCCAGCCCTAACAGGACTTGTGACACATGCACTCATGCTAGCCTACTCACCCGTAACTCAAAGCTGCCTCCTATTGGCACGTCAATCTCAGTCGCGTCTGCGCGGCCCCCATAACCCGCCCGTCAGTCACTGAGGACCGTCCATATGATTACACCCGAACTAACCACGGCCTGCGCATGAGGCATAAATTCTCATGAGCTGCTGCACTGAGTCGCAGGGCTTCGCATGAAAATCTATGCCTCATGCTAGCCTACTACCCGTAACTCAGTCAACGCCTCCCGCACGTCAATCTCGCATCTGCTGCGCATGAGGCAATAGATTTCTCTGTCCCACCCAAGGCATAACCCGCTCAGGGCCTCAGGGCCAGTCATGATCACGGCCTCGGTGCTGTGGACGAACGAACTATGTTAGGCTAGTTTTGCCTGAAAGATTTTACAGTCATCTGTGTAGTCATTTTGAAAATGATGTGTTGAATGCAAGATGTGTTTTGCTAGGAAGGATTTATGTGTTTTGTTAAGAAACATCTTGTAAACCAAAAGATAAGTTTTGTTTTAATCATATTGCAGACGGTTACTTGTATTAAAATTATATTTTGTATTAAAATGGACTTAATGACGCACGATTCACATTGCGGCCTATTTTGTGGCGCCACTTCGTGTGGGAAGACTGAATTTGTTCTTAACCTCTTACAAACAAGATACCTTCATCATTTCGAAAACATTGTAATATTTTGTCCAACAATCAAACACAACAAAGCTTATCACAACCGTTTATTCATTTGGACTGACAACAACATATACTTAGTCGACCCTGAGAAAAAACTGAATGATTACCTGCTATATTTTTACAAGCAATTTGAAGGACAGCCAACATTGTTCATAGTTGATGACTGTTCTGCAGAAAAAGACATTGTCAAGAAGAGAAACACTCTAGCAGAACTTGCCTTCAGTGGCAGACATGCAAACATAAGTGTATGGATTCTCACTCAGAAATATAATGCTGTACTGAAAGATTTTCGAGAACAGTTAAAGTTTATCTGTTTGTTTTACTGTAAGGACCGTGACAGCTTTGAAGACTGTCTCAGAGAGAACGATGTCATTCCAAATAAGCAAGAACGGGATGATGTAAAAAATAAACTGAAATCAACTAAGCATCTAAAGCTCATTTTGAAGACAGATCAACCCACTGGATATGGGTTAGTAAATTAATTTATCTTTTTGGTTTGTCTATAAAAAATGACAGACAGACAAGAAAATCAAAATTGGCCTATTGGTAAATTCATAGATATTACATCGAGTTTTAGGGGTTTTATGCCTATTAGTGACTTAAAAACACAAGTTAGACACCCTTTTTCATCACTTCCAACACCAATGAAAATATATATGACATATAGTTTTTATCTTGGATATTCTAATACTTTTCCATGTTATAATAATAGGACAAATGATTTTTTAGTTTATGATGCTAAATCTGACTGGTTTAAGATTATGTGTTTACAAATATACCATCAAATAAAAAAAGAAAATAAAAATGTTAAATTTATTACTGTTAATAAAACAATATTACACATGCAAAAGATTGAACATGATACAACAGAAGACATATCTATGAAGTGGCTTATTAGTTGGTAATTAATTTTGTCTATTATATAGATTTTAGTCAATAAAGTGCCATTTTTCATTATATAATTTTCTATTTATTTTTTTGTCGGACAAATAAAAAAGATGGACAACCATCAAAGATTAAGAAACGTGTTTCACACAACTGACTTACCTATATCTAATATTTACAATGTCTATGAATCAATAGAAAGATCTTTTTTAGTCATACAAAATAACCTTCTTTCTGATAGTGTAAAGATTCAGATTGTTGCAAAAATAGAATTTGCCAGAGATGTTGGTGAAGTTATTGTAACGTATATCTCGACAAGGCAGCACACAGTTAATTCGAGAAGAGAACTAGAGAAAGTGTTTAGAGAAAGATTGTTACCAGACTTCCATGAAGCAATTGACAGAGCAGAAATGCAAGGGTCTGGCTGGCATGAAGGCCTTGTACATGAACTACAACTAAAGCAGTCAAGATATCATCCTATTTTAGGCAAATCATGGATACCACTACCAAAAGAGGTTGTAGACAAAAAGGGTGTGGTCAATATTCAGAACAATGATAATTTCTGTTTTATGTGGTGTGTACTTGCCAAACTGCATTTTGTAAAAACAAAACCTGAACGTGTATCTAACTATACCAATTTTATAAATGAACTCAACTTCAGTGGCATTGAGTTCCCTGTTAAAATAGAGGACATAGACTTGTTTGAAAAACTAAATCCTGGTATATCTGTGAATGTGTTTGTGTGGGAAAATGAATCTGAGAATAAGTTACAGCCAATTAGAGTATCTCCAATTGCCCCAACCTATGGGCAGTCAGAAGATAAACATGTTGATATGTTACTAATAAGCTCTGGTGATAACTTTCACTACACAATTATTAGGAGTATGTCACGACTAATTCATAATCATGTATCAAAACACAATGGCAAACAGGAAATATGTAAAAGATGCTTACAAAGGTTCTCCTGTATAAAAGTGGCACATAAGCATACCCAGCACTGTAGGTCGGCTGATGACATTCAAACAATACTTAGGTATCCAGATCCTGGCAGCAAGGTTTATTTCAAGAACTATGTTAATCAACAAAAGCTGCCATTTGTAGTATACGCAGATTTTGAATCACTCGTCGTTCCATATGAAGGTCCAGTTCCATAATTGATTGATTGTACATTGCTTAACGTCCTGACAGCAACAAGGCTTTCTCAGGACGTGCCTGCACTGCTTGTGAAAAAAAAAAACTAAACAGAACATTGAATGTATGTCGCCAGCCGGTCAAATACGTTAAATAAACCTACGACATGGGACCTAAATAAAGCTAAGACCATTTAGCAACACACATCCAATATCAAGAGCTACAGGCAGCGCAGACAGTAGGGAGAGTTTTAAAAAGGCAAATACAGGTGAATGGACCAAGGGTAGACAGAAACACATGCCCCAGAATAGAGAGGAAAACTCACCCTGTGGGGCTGACCAGGGTGACCCTGGGAACTAAAAAGTACCTAACCCCACCCAAGTCCCCCAGGGCAGACCCGGGTGGGGGAAAGGTCCAGTTCCAGAGTCATTACCAAAGACTATAAAATTGAGTGACCAAGTGGTGTGTTCTTTTGGATACATTATTGTTAGGTCAGACGGTCTTCATTCAGAGCCTGTTATCTACAGAGGTGAAAATGCAGCATGCCTGTTTTTAATAGAAATGAGACAACTGTATAGTCAGGTAGTACAATATCTCACAACATGTCAGATGCCTTTGGTGATGACAGAAGAAGACAAACTGAAATTTGATACAGCTGTGACGTGTTGGATTTGCGAACAGCCTCTGGGGGGGTGATAAAGTTTGTGACCATGATCACATAACTGGATGTTACAGAAGACATACAAGTTACCAATCTTTTTCCACAATCTGAAGGGATATGATTCACACATTATCATGCAGGCTGTGGATGAGTCTTACAGAAACATAAGTTGTATTGCTCAGACAACTGAGAAATACTTGACTTTTAGGTTAGACAAATTATCATTTTATGACTCTATGCAACATCTGTCTTTAGGGTTGGCTAGTCTAGCAGAAGGACTGACTGAGTATCCAATAACAAGTAAATATTTTGAGCCAGACTTGATTAAAAAAGGTGTTTATCCATATGAGTACATCAGTGACTGGGTAGTGTTTGAAGAAACTGCCTCCAAAAGAGAAATTTTATTCTACACTAACTGGCAAAGGTATTTCTGACTCTGATTACCAGCACGCACTTGATGCATGGGGTAAACTAGGATGTCAGACAATTGGTGACTACCATGACCAGTACTTGAAAGCTGACGTTTGCTTGCTAGCAGATGTATTTGAAAGTTACCGTGAGAAGGGTTTGTTACATTACAGTCTTGACCCAGCTTGCTACATCACTAGTCCTGGCATGACATGGGATGCATTTTTGAAATCCAGTAAGATATTTATAGACCTGTTGTCTGATCGTACGATGGGTGAAATGGTGGAACGCGGATTGAGGGGGGGCATTAGTTTAGCAGCAAATAATTATGCCAAGGCAAATAATAAATATCTTGACGACTTTGACCCCTCAATGTCAAGGTCATTTATTACGAACTTGGATGCTAATAATTTGTATGGATTTGCAATGTGCGAATTGTTGCCATTAAAAAACTTTTGTTTGTATGATTTGTCACAGTATGGCATAAAAAAATTAACAAAATATATTATGGCTCGAGGTCAAAATGATGAAAAGGTTTGGATCTTTGAAGTAGACCTGGAGTACCCACACCATCTACATGATTACCACAATGATTATCCATTAGCAGTTGAGAAAATGAGTATGACAGGGAAAAAAGAAGACACCAAACTAGTGCCAAATTTAAATGATAAATTCAATTACGTGTGTCACTATCGCTTGTTACAGTTTTACATCAGACATGGGTTAGTACTAAAGAAAGTTCACAGAGGTATTCAATTTGATCAGAGTGCTTTCATGAAAGATTACATAATGAAGAACACCACATTGCGTGCCAGAGATGGCAACACTGCATTTGACAAAGACTTCTTTAAGCTTATGAACAATGCCTGTTTTGGCAAGACTATGGAAAATCCTCATCACCGCAAAGATGTGAGACTAGTCACAACTGAATCAGGTGCAATTAAACTTACAGGTAAGCCACAGTACACAGGGTATAAAGAATTTCATTCATCATTGTATGCAGTGTCACTCAAAAAAAAGATTGTTAAACTAGACAAGCCAGTATTCATTGGTATGGCAATTCTTGAATTGTCAAAACTGTTGATGCTTGAATTTTATTATGATTACTTCAAACCAAAGTATCCTGAGTGTCGTCTGCTATACACTGACACTGACTCTATGATCATAGACGTGCCTACTGAAGACTTTTATGAAGACATGAAAACAGAGTTACACATGTATGACACATCTGATTACCCTAAAGACCATCCACTGTTCAACACACAAAACAAGAAAGTGCCTGGAAAGTTTAAAGATGAACTAAATGGTGTGCCTATAGTTGAGTACGTTGGACTGAGATCAAAAATGTATTCTATACTACACCAAAAGGGTAGTCAGTCAAAAGCAAAAGGTATCAAGAAAACAGCGATAAAAAATAAAGACATCCGTCATGAACATTACAAGAAAGTGTTAGATGGAGAACTGATGCCTGATTATCCAAACAAAACACTGAGGTCAAATAGACACAATATTGAAATGATTCAAACACAAAAGAAGTCTCTAGCAGTAGGGGACACGAAACGAGTGTTTTTCAGTAAGGAAAAAGCTTATGCACCAGGTCATTACAGACTCAAGTTATCTGAAGAAATAGCTGATGAACTGGTTGATGAACTAATCAATGAGTTAGTTGATGAAATGATTAAAAATGCGTAACGGTGTCTGGGGGAATAATCTGTAATTCTTCTCTGACAAATGCCCTCTGAGGCGCAGGCTCATACAGATAATATATTGTTGCGTCTGGACCAGGGATTATTTTTTTTATATTATGAACAGATGTTGACCAGATGGGGTCTGTCGCCCTGCGTCTTATGTCATTTTCAGCTTCCCCTGGTTGATATAAATATCTCACCTGTTTGGTAAATAAACTTGTGTCTGGAGGTGGGGTTGGCCCTTTTTTTGGCTCTGCAATTGTTTTCAATTTAATAGCATCAGCAGGCTTAGGGTGTCCTTCATTATTCATTGCTTTTATCACATGTGGTAATCTCTTTACCCACTCAGTGTTACGGGTGTCATGCATGAGTTCCTTAGAATACTGGTAACTGAAAAGTCTCTCTGACAACTGTTTATTGAAATTTTCTACAATTGCCTGTGATCTGTGCACACCTGGAATACCGCATCTGACCAGTACACCATGCTTAGCAAATAACTGATTAACTGCACCTTTGAATTCTGATCCATCATCAACTTGCACTAGTCTGGGGTATCTTAAAGGACCTCGTCCATATATTTTTGTTAATGCTGTAGCAACTGTACTGGCTGTTTTGTCAGATATGGGTTCAGCGTCTTTATACCTTGAAGCTATGTCTACAACAGTCAGTGCATACTTGTATCGTTTCTTTCTTATTGTGTCATGTGGTAAGAACAAAAGGTCCATTTGGTGTGTGTCATTAGGTGTTGTGTTTTCAAAATGAGGCCTTGTTATTTTTCTTGGAGCAGGTAGATATATCTGCCAAATTGCCTGTCTCTGTAACCATTGCTTGACTTGATTGAGTGTTATATCTCCGCCCACAGCGGCATGTAATTTCTGAATAGCTGTTGCTCCTTTCCAATAGCCTGATGGAGAGTAATATATTTTTGATAGTTTATTTTCGGCTGCCATTTTTTCTAGCAATGAAAACTCCTGTAAAATAAACAAATGTCATTCCCACTAGAACAAAGATTATCTCCCCGTTTCTTTGTTCTGTACTCGGTTTGTAATAGTCACTTAGTTTTGGTTTTGGGATAGACATGTCTTCACCCGTGACAAGAAAATATTCCCTGATTGCTTCGTCTGTATTTGAAAACGTATGCTGTGCGTGACCTTCAAGCCTGAGTTTTTCATTCCGCCGTGAGATGGCCTTAGTCGCCTGCTCGGCGTTAAACCCAAATAACTAACTAACTAACTGAGTTTTTCATTGATGAAATCAAGTTTCTCAATTCTATTCTTTTCATAATCTTGCTGGGCTTGAGCAAGTTTTTCAGATGCTTCATTATGACGTTTTAATTCTTCTGCAGATTCTTCTCTACCCATTTTTGAAAAGAGATAATTAGAGCCACTGAATGCCAATGCGTTAACCATCGCTCCACCAATCATAATAGCTATCGTCGCCATATTATTTTTATTTACATAGAAACATTTTCGGGAATAATTCCCTGCTTGACAAGAAAGTCTTTTGTCGCAATCGACGCTGTAACAACTACAATTAGCTTAGTGCTGTCTTCGAAATCGAGTCTACTGAGGTCTGCCGATTTCATTTTGAGTAGACTTTTTCCCAGCATAGAATAAGCTACTGCTAATCCGCTGATTACGGCAGAGTGATACACAAGGTTCATTAAATTTTTTGAGTCGTTCATTTCTTAGGCAAGAAAAATTAAAATAATATTTTTATTTACTGCATAAAAAATGGGTCAACGGCTTTGGATGTTACTGGTAATGTGGCGACTTCTGGTTTTGTTTTTGGAGTGTCTGATTTTTTGGTCACTGTACGAGTCTGTGGTTTGTATTTTTTGTATAATTGATAACCTACGTAACCAAATCCGACAACAAATCCGGCAACTACATATTTTGTTGTTTGAGGTTCGGGGTCAGGGTCAGACTTAGTTGTTTGTCTCTCACTTTCATGAAGGTGTGACGGTACTGACACAGGTCCTGACGATCCTGACAATGGATCAGTTACATGAGTCTTTTCTGTTTGTGCCTTAAGCTGTAATTTTTTTTGCCTATTATATTCAGCTAATCTTTTTCCAGCATCAACACGGCCTGGACTTTTAGTCTTCGTCACAGTTTAAACCTGTGTCAAAACAGGGTTCAGTTGTGGAGTCGCCTGGGTTTCGTCCATTTTCTTCTGCAGTAAAATTTATTTTTGAGAAATCAATATGACTCCCAGTAACAAGAAGGGTTACGACAGGTGCAAGGTAATTTCCAAACTTGTAAAACATGACACATGCTAATTTGCCAATTGAACTTGAAACAATAGGATTGCTTTCAAGGTCGTGTGAAAGACTGTCACTATCCACAGGTAGAAAGTGACTCACTGCTTTTGTGTATAGGAATATTATAGACCTGCTTAAATCACGTGTCATTAGTGAGGCAATGTGGTTTTCATATTTAGAATGAAGCTTGATTAGCTCGTCAGAGGTTAGAGATTCAATATCCTCTGTCATGTATTGTCTTCCTAGATAAGTCTTTGATTTGCCTGAGACAATTACAGACAAAAGCCGCTGTTTTTTGGAGTCTACGTCTTTGTTCTCTACAGCACAGATATCGTTTAGAAGAAGTAATTCGTCTTGATTCATTTTTATAATGAAAAATAAATTTAAAAAAAAAACTTTGCCTGTGAATAACTTATGATCTTACTTGATAACTAATTTCAAAGTTACCTACAACTTACAAGTAACTTTGACGTTAGTTATCATAAGTTCTTAACCCAAGTCATAAGACACTCGGACAGATTTCTCAAGTTACAAGGACAATAAGAAAACTTTTTTTTAGTAATAATCTGGTGGTGGAGCTGATGGCGTCAAATGAGCAGGCATGACATCTCTTTGCGAAGTGTATGACAAAAATAATGGATTACCAAAACCTATCGTTACTTGCTTGTAAGTTCTTGAACTTTTTTCATAGTTTCTTCTACGCCTATCTTTTTTCCTTGTTCTAAAAAAGATTTCTTTAGCTCTTCAACATTTACAGCCTGACTACGCATCTTATTCTGTATTTCAGACTTTTGTTGTTTATAGTTGGCCAAATCATCCTGGACTCTTTTAAATTCGTTATCGTCAATTTCATTATCATTTAAAGCCTTACTAATAATAAGTTTCATACTCGTCAGCTTAGCTGCTGCGAGCGTACTTAATGCTTCATGCTTCTGCAACTTCATATAAAATCTTTTGTTAATAGCTTCCATACCAAAGCATGCTAGACTTGTGACAAGACCAATACCTTCAACAGCAATTCCTATAACACTTCCCACCCCCGTTGCAAAAAGAGTTATACCTCCTACAGATAATCCGGCCGAAACCACCCCCATGGCCATTGATGTGTTGTGTACAGAATTGAAAACCGTATTGTAACGGCGTTTACACCTCGAGTATTTTGCTTGTTCTTCTTCCAAATACTTCAACGCTTCTGTAATATTCATTAAACGGAATGAATCTGCCTTTAACGTTTTATCACGCTCAATAGGCTCAAGCTGCTCAGGTGGTATTTGTGGATACAAGTTCACCATTTTTTATTTACAAATATTTTTTTAATCAGCAATTACATTTTGCAACTCTTCAAAAGTATACAATTTGCTGGCATAATAAAATGCAACAAGATCAATGTGTTCAAGGTTTATGTAAGTTAGACGAACAAAAGTTGTTTTGTCGACCACCACCTTGACAGCTGGAATACTGCTCGAAACATTAATAACATCATTATTTTTTGTAATAGCAATAAAGACCTTTGATGATTCTGTTACTGCTTCATTCCATGTAAGTTTAATTCCTTGTGCAATTTGAGCCTCTTTAGCAGTAGCAACAGATTTCATGATAATTTCAAATACTATTGTCGCTTCTCTAGCCACGACTAAGCTTGCTGGCATAAACACAACAGAAGTATCTGATCTACCCTTTCTAGTTGTAAGAAGATATCTCCGTCTCTCATAATTTTCAACTTTCAGTTTTTCTCTGCTATTGTTGTCTAGGGCAAAACTTGGAACAAGGCTTACAATAAGCGGCCCAGAATTAACAACCTTCCTAAACACTAAGGCGCCTTCATCATCAGTGTATACATAAGGACTAATAAATTCAATCTTTATGTCCCAGTCAATTGTGGGTGGTGGTGCCGGTACAGGTGAAACAACCCACTTACTACCCACATGTATTAAGTTGTAAGGCGCATTATTTACAGGTGGAGTAGGTACAGTAACATCACGTAGCTGACCAAGTTTAGGAATCTGTTTTTCACCGTCTTTTATGTCAACAATTACTTTCCTCTTGTACATGCCATTTGAATCAAGTTCAAAACCATATATTTCTCCAATTTCCCCTTCCTTCTCAAAATCCTGTACGTCTGCCAAATCTTTCAACTCTGTTACTGGACACGCAACTGGTATGATTCTAGGCTTTGGACCAAGACCACTCATTTTTTATAAACAAAAATAAAATTATTTAACTTCCAAAACAACATAAAAATCATGCATTACAACTGGTTTACCATTCTGATTAGTTACAGATAAGCACAATGATTCAAAGAAACTAGAACCTAATTTTTTAAACTGAGAATTAGGAAATCTAGCAACCACACTTTCACAATATGGGGCAGTTCCAGTCGGCAAGCATCTTAACAAAGTTGAAGGCTTTCCATTGTGTACATTTTCAGTAGTGTTCAGTTCTTTCAAATGAACATTTAGCACTGTGTGTACTGACAAATGAACAGGATATCTGCCAGTTATTCTTGGTTTTTTTGGTGATAGTAGACTACCAACTGATTGTGACCAATCTTCATCTAGATGTGTTATTGTTTTAAAAAATCCAAGTAATAATAAAAGACTAATTGATAAAGAAAACTGACCACTTTTGGGAAAATCAATTGTAACAAGTAAATTAGCTGGGTTTAAAGTTGCTTTAATTTTAAATTCATTTTGAAGCCATTCAGCTAAAGTACAAAAGTCATAATATCCGGCCCGTAAAGTATCACCCTTTTCTAAACCATCGAGAGTTCCACTTACAGAATAATTTTCATCATCCGTTACATTAAACCACTTTACTGTGTAGAACATTTCATGGATAGCCACAGCCTTGTTACCATCACGATTATCAATCCCATTAGTTAACCACACTGGTTTGCTTGTGTCAAGATTTGTTAAGGTAATAAACATTTTGATTATCACATAAAAAAAGGATGGAATTTAAATCACCAACCATTACCACTACAAACGCATTTCAATTTAATGTAGATGCTAAATATAATGTCGCCCCTACTTATGAACAGAAAATAATTCAACTAAATCAACTCGACATAGCTGTAAGCGAACAAGATTTATTTCAAGTCAAAGTACCCAACCCTTTTGATCATTACCTAAACCCTCCAATAACAGACGATGCTACTGCAAGAAAGTGGTCTTCAAGTCCACTACAGATGTTTCAAAACCAACTCAACTTTGCTATACTGTGTAGTACTACAGGCTGTGGTGTTTCATTCACAGACCATTTGAATCACTCAAACAAACTGATTAGGTCTGTGTATCGTTTTCATGTTTATTACCAGCTTAGACGTATTCTGTCAGAACTGCATACACCACTACCCACTGAATCCAGTTTTAACAGGTTTAACAACCCCATGGATATGAAAGCATTTGAACGCATCTGTAATGAATTTAACATCAGTACAAAGTATGACTTTACACAAAAACTTGATGATCACCACGGCATTGGTACATTATATTATGCTTTGAGTCACAGACAATACCCTCAAGATTACTGGCCTCCCTACACTTCATTCTCATCAAAATCTGAAGTGTGGTTAGGCTCAATAGAACAGAAACAGTCTAACGCCTGGACCACATTTGTCTTGGACAGGAGTGACGGATTTACTCAAGCGGGAGTCGAGCGCATCAATGAGTCTATCAGAACATATGTCTGGTGTATACTAGGTTTGAAGGTTTTGTTCCGGGATGTTCCCCCGGACAAAATCTTCAATTTTTTGAGAGAATGCAATATTTTTAACAAGATCTGAGCATTCATAGACTATGTGAATTTTTTTATTTGCCCTTTTTGAGAGTCTGTAGACGTTTCTTTTCCAGACATGTGCGACATTTTAGCCTGAGATTTTTAATCTATATTTACATCTTGTCTTAAGACCTTGCTTTTAGTCTGGCTGACCAGATTTTTACCCATCCCGCCGTGAGATGGCCTTAGTCGCCTGCTCGGCGTTAAACCCAAATAACTAACTAACTAACTAATGTATACTAGGTGCACAATCATTAACAAAATCTAATATTCTGAATGGAAGTGGAATTTTCGATTCGCAAAAACAGTTTCTCGCTAATCTTGAAGATTCAGTAAATTCATCAGTTGATCTCCCATCTAGCATACAACGCTACCAAGACGTTTTAAGATATGCCAAATCAAAAGTTGACTTTGTAGTTGGCATTGGGTTATACATGTTACCATCTGACCTTCAACTCCAAATGGGTACAATAACAAATTATAATAATGAAATCATTGTTGCTGGGAGTGATCAGAAATTAGGCCTCAATAAATCTGTAAATTTAGGAGGAACAACTGTGCATGTTCAGTTGAAAAAAACATTACAAGTGATTACTTCCCTTGCTCCAACAGCTATACAACCAGTACAGTCAACCCCTGACACACATAAATCCGAGAGAACTGCATTGACAATAGGATTAACAGGATTAGGAATATTACTTCTTTACCTGTTTCATTAAATAACCTATCATTAACCCTCCTACTGTCACCAAAAAGACCCACACATGTTCTGCCATAAACCCTACTACCTTTGCCGCTGTACTAATCAGCCAACTGACAACCGTGCCTAAAATGCCAGGCAACGAGTCTACTGCTTTCAGAGCCAATTTCTTAAGCAAGTCTGATATGTGTGACAGTTGTTTCTTTACCCACGACTGTAAGTCTTTTGGATCTGTGGGGACTGGGGTTGGTGGTGCTGGAGGTGGAGAACCACCACCCGTTACAGCCAACACAACTGTACTGATAATAAACCCCAGAGCAGTAATTAAACTGGCAATTGTGATACCCTGTTCTCTGAAAAGTGTTTTAAGTCTCTCAGCCAGAGTAGTGTCTTCGTGAAGTATTTTTTGAATAGTTTCTCTAATCCTGTTGACCTGTGATTTCAGTTTTTCCCTTCCAATACTAATCGCTTCTAACCTCGCTGATCTTTCTATCTGCAAATCATTTAATCTGTGTTGGATTCTTTCTTTCATTTCTGTGTCAAGATTCCCATTGTCTGCGGTAGCCAGTTTCTCTTTTTCACGTTCTATGTGTTTATCAAGCTCTCCCAGTTTGGCAAGATTATTAACCATCTCACCTCTTATTGTCTGCAGTGATTTATCTAACCCTATAATCTCCCGCATTGACAAAGGTGGATCTTCTATTGTTTTCATAGCATCATTTATTTGTCCTTCAGTAAATGAGGTTTCTTGTATCACTGTGTTTGCTATTTCTGGTAGGCTTGTTACTGGTGCCATTTCAATTTCTTGCCCTGTTGGTAACTTTGTTTGCGTGTCTTGAAGCACACTAACCAGTCTTGGCGTGACAGGAGACCCACCAATACCAAGTTGACGCAAGGCACTAACACCACCTTCATTTTTTATTGTACTTAAAGCCCTAAACCTACTAGGGTCTTTTTTGTTAGTCAATAGTACTTTTCCTTTGTCAACAGTATTTAAATATAAATGACCCTTGCCATCAAGTTCAAACTGGTTAGGGTCTATGTTGTCTGGGCGGCCACCAACATGATCATAAAATGAGTTCACTTTGGTTTCTAAAAGTTCGTGACGTAAACTGTAAATATTTCTTGTACCAGTCATATCTGCCATATCTGTTGTATTACCAAAATCATACGTGTCATCCATTTCAAAATCTTCATGATTAAATCCTCCCGCGGCCATTGTTTTTATTAATTTAATTTTTTTTATTGTGCATAATAAAAATGACACAGTCCTATGGATCAAAGTTAGACCCACACAGAAAACTACGTGAACCTTTCGGTGTTAAAGCAGTTAGACAATCAATTGTCATCACAAACAATCCTAGTACTATAGACCAAAACCAGACTCTTACTGTCAAGTTTCCAAACCTAGGCCCCAGTGACGTTATTGTTCCTGGTACTGCTCGCCTTGCTTTTAATATTGAACTTTCATCGGACGCAGATGACAAAAGAACACTAGTTAACAATCTAGGTAGAGCAATTATTAAGAATATTAAAGTTAAACTTGAAGGACAGGAAGTGTTTAGTCTTGACGATGCTGATGTGTTCTACTGCTACACGGATTTGTGGCTTACAAGAGAAGAACGAGAAGATCGTATTTACCAAGGCATACAGTCAGATAGCATTATGAAAATTCGAATAAATGCATCAGACAAACAACCACAGAAGGCAAGGACGTTATTGTGGCCGAAACATATGGAAATAGGTTTTGCATTCCACTCGAATTTGAAATCCTAACAGGACATTCGCCTTATTACCAAGGGGCACTAAATGACCGCCTGAGTTTTGAACTAACCTTCAATGATTACTCCAAAGTTATAAAATCATCTGCCACAGATGCATCATACAAGATCTCTAACATTTCTTTGGAATATGAGATTGTCACGCATACTGAACTAGCCAGACTCATTCAAAATCAGTACCAGTCAAGACTTCCAATTTATTATAATCGAGTGATTAGACATAGTTTATTACCCAAAGACAAGAGCGACCAAATTTGGAATATAAACCTAAACACGCCTGCTAGGTCACTAAAAGGCGTTCTTATGTTATTTGTTGAACCAAAAAGTCCTTACCAAGGAGATTCAGAAAAATTCTATAATCCGAAAATTACACATTTATCCTGCACAATCGAAGGCCGACCTAATCAAATTTTTGCATCTGGAATGATGGGATATCAGCACTATGATGAGATCACAAAGTATTTTGCTGGGGGAAGACTTAGAGAAAAATCAGCAAATATTGCGTGCAAAGATCTGCATCTGTATGACGTAAGAATCGGTGAATACCTGACAGACAAGTACGCACTGTGGCTAGATCTGCGTTCTACGGAGGATAATTTCCTTCATGGTTCTGGCCGTATTATCGAAAACGGTAGTGACGGAATCTCAATTCAAATACAGAAAAAAAACAGAAAAAGCAGAAGCAATCAATATATATTTGTATCTGATTTATGATGCGCAACTTAACATTTCTGAGAGCAGGCTAAGTAGTCACATATATTAAAAGTATTCACTTAGCTTGGTTTTAATCCTTCACAGCCCATTTTGAATACCGAAATCACTATAAAATCCGAACGTATTAGTAGGCACGTCACGCTTGTGCTGAAACACGGACTAAACTGAAAATAAAAGGCGTCGTTTCACTGAGGTAACCGTTTCAACCTTCCTGGTCATAAGCACTGTAAAATCTTTCAGGCAAAACTAGCCTATCACACACCACCCTTTGTCAGTGAACGTGTCACAAGTCCTGTTAGGGCTGGCCTGCACAGAAGTCAACAGTAAACACCCTTTAGTCTACTCACAAGAAGGGCCTTATCTTAAAGCTTTCTCTGTTTTCCAACAGGTTGCAAACTCATTTTGGTTCTGTGTCTGTGAAGACTTCATGGTGTTTATACATAGAGTGGGTTTTTTCCCCTGCCCACATTGTGGGTGTGTGAAGCCGCTGGCTATTTGAATATATGAAAGAAAACCATAGGGTCTGGTACATATTTAAAAAAATTATAAATTCCTGTATGAATATTGTGTAGGGTCTGGTACATATTAAAAAAAATTAAAAATTCATTTATGATTATTGTGTTTGGTCTCGTACATATTGACTCAAGTAGGGTGCATACCGAGACAAGTTCGGTGCATATTTTTCAGAACAGGTCCAATCATAACGCGCTTGAACGAAGGTGGCTGTTTACTAGTCTGAGGTTATATATATATTTCCTGGTGCGCACTGTCGATTGTGTGGCCATGTCAATTGTATGGTGGACTGTGAAAGTAGGTCAGTTTGTTTAGAAGTGAATCGGCGCATTGTCTATTGTGAAATTGTATGGATGAGTGCGGAGGGTGGTGACGTTTAAGGGGGAAGGGGGTGTATTACGCAGTTTGTTTAGTAGTGAATCAGCTCACTGTCGCCGCGTGCTTGTCTATTGTTTATTGTGACATTGTATGGCTGAGTGCGGAGGTAGGTGGGTGGTGACGTTTTAAGGGGAGGGGGGAGGTGTATTATGCAGTTTGTTAAGAGGGCATTATGCGGTGAATCAGATACATTCTTTGCACTGAGAATTGGGATAACGGGAGATTGGAAATTCTGAAAAGTAGCCTATGTAATTTACCCTGATTTAAAACTATCGATACGGTATTACTGACATAGGTGTCATTAGCGTAATTACGTATGTAATTTACCCTGATTTAGAAGTATCGATACGGTATTACTGACATAGGTGTCGCAGGGCTCTCTCTTTTATAAGATATTTTAACTAGCCTTTTGTTTCCAAGGGGTTGGGGGACCTGACTGGGCAGATAAATCTGTTAAATGTATTTGGTCAAGTGCGTTTGTTTATTTACGGAAAGGATTAAATAAATCAATTGTTTCTTAAATGGGTGGGGTTGTATTCTCCTATATTGTATCTCTCCTTATTCACCCAGACCATACGCCTACAAACCTGTTCCCAACAGCGGTTCTGCGACTTCTTTAAAAATAAACACTTAACTCAACGCTCTACAGCAGGAGATGGCCTGACCATGATAATTGTAGGGTAGTGACAGATTAGCTTGGCGCCTTCAGGCGCCAAGCTAATCTGGCACTACCCTACAATTATCATGGTCAATCCATCTCCTCCAGCTGGCGCATGTTCGTTAGTTGATGCCCAAATGTGGGAAATGGGGCCGTGAGGTGACATGGGTTAACACACCATCGTCTTTTCTTGGGGAGGAAGGGCGGGGTTTTCTTGGGGAGTGTCACGGTTAGTGACTGTTTTGACAGTGGTAGTCGAAAGTTACCGAAGCACCGGTCAGGGTAGGAATAGCGAGTTGTTTTCATGTTGGTAGAGACGGGTTAGTGTTCCTTGTTTTGCACGTGCGGGGCGCGCTAGTGGATACGGTAGTGTGTTCACTGCCGAGTTTACCTTGTCGGTAGCAAGGGAATAATAGTTTAGTTCGCAGCTGTACTCGGTTAGACCAGGTTGTCTTGCCCAGCTGACTGTTTGGTAGTCAATGACTGACCGTTGTGAGAGTCAGTGACACAGCGCCGGTCCAGTCCCGTGGTCGTTGGAGGCCGGAGACTGGGGTTATTGTGCCTACGGGTGTCGGCGTTTGTGACGGGTCGCAGAGGAGGTAAGTGCGTAAAAATCCCGCGTGCAGATGTTTTGTCATGTTATGGTTGTTATAGGTGTTTTGTACTATGTGCTAGGTCGGGGGGGTATCGTGGGGGGAAAAGGAGGGTAGAACTCGATGGGTGTTAAAGGGAAGTATTGTTTTGACGTTGTTGGTTTGGTTCTATTTTATTATTAGTTATTTTTAACTGTTTAGCGAAGTGTTGCATGGTTAGTGAAATGTTGTATTGGCTGGTGTGAAAGTGCAGAGAATGTTAGGAAGGCTTTTATAATGTTTGAGAACTTTCATTGTTTTGGTTTTTGTGTAATTTTTGGTTTGGAAAGCACGTGTCACATGGGTGAAGGTCGAGTGCTTGAACGGTTAGTGGTAGTGTTTTTGTAAACCAAGCAGGGTGGGTATGGGAGGTTAGCTGTTTTAACGACCCACTGGTTTACGTTACTTACGGGGCCGTTTAGGCTTCTGCTTTTGTTTTGCATTTGTGACGTTCGGGGTCGGGACCGGTTGGAGGGCCGACGGGCATTGGGACCAACCACGCCTCGCTGGACCGAGTGTCGGCGTGGAAGGGGCGCGGTCATCCGTACTGCCGAAGCCGCCCTGTCGCCATTGCAACCATTGATTGTACATTGCTTAACGTCCCGACAGCAACAAGGCTTTCTCAGGACGTGCCTGCACTGCTTGTGAAAAAAAACTAAACAGAAAATTGAATGTATGTCGCCAGCCGGTCAAATACGTTAAATAAACCTACGACATGGGGCCTAAATAAAGCTAAGACCATTTAGCAACACACATCCAATATCAAGAGCTACAGGCAGTGCAGACAGTAGGGAGAGTTTTAAAAAGGCAAATACAGGTGAATGGACAAAGGGTAGACAGAAACACATGCCCCAGAATAGAGAGAAAAACCCACCCTGTGAGGCTGACCAGGGTGACCCTGGGAACTAAAAAATACCTAACCCCACCCAAGTCCCACAGAGCAGACCCGGGTGGGGGCGCCATTGCAACCAGACCTCGCGCCAGGGAAACGGAGAGAGAGAGAGAGACAGAGAGAGAGAGAAGACCCGCGAAGCTGTACGACCGTTAAAGAAGCCGGACGGGAGGGATCCACAGGCGTTCGACTTACCACGGTGGTCCCATTCTTATTCAGCTTTCCGTCACTCACTCTGCCTTGGTGTAGTTACATGATTTTTGTATATGAACAGTATATTGTAAATAACGTTTTTGAGCCGTCAGTTCGGAGGGCTGTAACCTGACTTTTTATTATTGTGGAGCAACAGTGCTGAGTAGCGTGGGGGGAGTGTTTGTTTCCACCACTCGATGCAATGCTGATGCTGTGGAAGTAGTATTAACCTTGGTTTAGTTTTTCCTTTTTTTTTTTTCTTTTTTTTTTTTTCCGGGAGGGGGAGGGGAGTAGGGGGTAGGGAGGGGAAGTGTCGGTGGGAAGTGTGGGACGGAAGGAAAGGGGGAATAGTTAGTATAATAGTAATAAAGATTGAGTGTACGTGTAAAGTAAATGTGTTGTGTTGCTTGTGCTGAGCTGTAACCTGTCTTGAGGCAAGACGCTAGGGTCCTTTATCTATCTCTTTCTTCTCTTCTACTCCTAACCTTCATTCTCGTCTATCTCTCTAGTCGGGACATTTGGGGGGTTCTACTTCTATTCTGTCTTTCAATCTCGTCTGTCCCTCCCTAGTCGTGACATTTGGGGGCTCGTCCGGGATACAATAGGGGGAGGTAACTCACCCGTATTGTAGTATGAGGTACAGCTCAGTGTGTTTTGTTTTGTATTGTGTCGCCGGTCTCGGCTGACGGGCTGACGTTGACGGACTCTGACGGTAAACTAAGGGCGGTTGGTTGGGTGCTCGGGCGCACGCGCTGGGGCTCGCACGCGGGGTGTTTAGGCCTATCCTCGGGGTTCGGGACTCGTCACAGGGCGTGTTGCTTGTGGGCATTTCTGATCTTGTGTGTTTCATCTCCTGTATAGTATGGAGGAGGACGGACCGGCCTTCAACACTCGGGGCAGGATGGCGCTTGCCGGAGATCACCCGCGGTCAGTCACTGCTGCTGACGTAGAGGGGGCCGCCGCTAGGAGTCCAGGGTTTCAGCCACGGTCTCCAGGAGTACAGGCTTTTCAGTTTGCGTCACCATCCCTGGGTAGAGGTAGGGGAAAGTCAGTTCCATTGTTGTACTCACCTACTAACATGACCCCAGGCCCCGGTAGGCTTACTAACCGTACTGAAACGGAGGTAGTTGAGAGGCCTATGGATGATTCCACCGTGAAGGACCTTATCGTCTACATGATGCAGAAGGACCAGACCGACCGCGAGGAACGTTGTCGTCAGGAGGAGTGAGTGAGTGAGTATAGATTGCTTTACGTCCCGCAAGCGACAAAGGCCTTCTCAGGACGTGCCTGCGCTAAATGAAGAAAAGAACTGCAAGAAGCGCAGACAGGAGGGAGAATTTCAAAAGAAAAATACAGATGAATGGACCAGAAAGACAGAAATACAAACCCCCAAAAGAGTAGAACCCACCTTGCAGGGGTTAGACAAGGTGACCCTAGGAACTAAAAAGTAGACAACCCCACCAAGGTCCCCTAGGGCAGACCCGGTGGGGGTCGTCAGGAGGAGTTGCGTCATCGTCAGGACCAGGCTGACCGGGAGGAACGTTGTCGTCAGGAGGAGTTGCGTCATCGTCAGGACCAGGCTGACCGGGAGGAACGTTGTCAGGAGGAGTTGCGTCATCGTCAGGACCAAGCCGACCGGGAGGAACGTTGTCGTCAGGAGAAGGAGCGTCGTCGTCAGGACCAGGCTGACCGGGAGGAACGTTGTCAGGAGGAGATGCCTCGCCGGAAAGAGGAGGAGAAAAAGGAAAGGCAGGAACTGTTAGAGCTGTTGTCGAGTCACATTACTAAGTCACAGCCAGTAACGAAGTCAGAGATCTTCCAGCCAGTGAAGATTAATTTGCCGCCTTATGATGAGAAAGAAGACCTTGACATTTACTTGACTCAGTTTGAAAGGTTAGCCGGAGTTTTGAAGTGGCCAGAGGATACGTGGGCCATCAGGTTGTCTTTGCTTTTGAAGGGGAAGGCCAGAGAAGTTCTTGACCGACTAGCGCCAGATGTAGCTCTAAAGGACTACCAGGAGCTGAAGAAAGCGTTGTTAACCAGGTTTCAGTTGACAGCAGAAACGTACAGACTCAGGCTGAGGACATCAAGGAAGCAGAAAGAAGAATCCTTTCCGCAGTTCGCTGTCCGCCTGGAGCTCTGGTTGAAGAGATGGATGTCACTAAGTAAGAAGAAAGAGGAGTTTCAAGACCTGAAAGACTTGATTCTTCAAGAGCAACTCTTGGACGGTATGACACCGGAATTGGCTACGCATGTTAGGGAGAGGAAACCTAGCACCGTCACCCAAGCAGCAGAGATCGCTGAAGTCTATTTAGAGGCACGGAGAGGTACGCAGCGTGGAGGTTTGTTCAGTCGTCATACAAGAGTCCAACCAGGAAGTAAACGCAAACCCGCTGACAGTGACGAGACCAAGCCGGGCAAACCACCAGGAGCTCCTGATTCGAAGTCGCCTAAAGGTTGCTGGCATTGTGGAGGACCACATAGGAAAGACAGTTGTCCCAAGCTAACGAAGAAGGCAGCCGTCGCAAAAGTTGGAGAGAGGACCAAGGTAGAGAAGCCCGCCGAGTTCAAGTACATCCCGCGTTGTTCAGCAGTAGTGAATGGTAATGTTGCTGAAGGACTACGGGATACTGGTGCAACTCTACTGATCGTGGCTAAACAGCCAGTGAAGGAAGGTCAACTTGACGGCAAGAGCCTTTCACTAATGTCAGTGGATTCCAGCATGGTAACAGGACCCACAGCGATTGTCGACCTCGTCTGCCCCTTTTATTGTAGGAAAGCCAGGGCATTGGTTCTCGACAGACCAGTATCACCTGTTATCATAGGGAACGAGGTGGAAGACGAAGAAGGAGTCCAACACTTTGTTCCGGTCACTCCTACGGAAATGGCAATGGCTGTCATGACACGGCAGCAAGCACTGAAGACGAGAAGAGGTGACTTGAAGATAGGGGATCAAAGGATGACAGTTCTTTCAGTAACGCCTGAAGTTTTGAAACGATCTCAGAGGGAGGACCCAAGTTTGGAAAACGTCCGTTCTAAAGTTGGGAAACACCTGCGACCTGTAAAAACGGAAACAAGGTCCACTACTTTTGGAAGAAGGGAATACTGTATCGAGCTTACAGTAGTAGTCATTCCTCACAGAAGCAAGTAGTTGTACCACAACAATTCAGGAATGAAGTGATACGTATTGGACACGATACTCCCATGGCCGGTCATTTGGGTGCGCGTACCCAGAAGAGAGTACAGCGCAGTTTTTATTGGCCAGGTGTGTGCTCAGACGTGAACAGGTACTGCAAATCCTGCGACCAGTGCCAACGTTCTACGCCTCCAGGGAAAATTCGGAAGGCTCCATTGGGAAGCATGCCGCCGATAGATCAGCCGTTCGACCGGGTAGCCGCGGACATCATTGGACCCATAATCCCAGCATCAGACAGAGGACACAGGTTTGTGTTGGTCATGGTGGACTTTGCTACAAAATATCCAGAAGCGGTACCTCTGAAGAAGATAGATGCTAATTCTATTGCTGAAGCTTTTTGGAATACATGGACTCGAGTGGGAATTCCGCGGGAAATTCTCACAGACAAAGGGACAAAGTTCACAAGTGAAGTCATGGCCGAGGTGAACACTCTGCTCGCGATCCGAGGCATGACCACGACGCCGTACCACCCTCAGTGTAACGGATTAGTAGAAAGGTTCAACCAAACCCTGAAGATGATCAGAAGGTTGTGTCAAGAACAGCCGAGAGATTGGGACCGGTTCTTGCCAGGGCTCCTATATGCCTACAGAGAGGTTCCGCAGGAATCTACTGGATTCGCTCCTTTCGAACTACTCTTCGGTCGTACAGTAAGAGGACCACTGCAAGTTCTCCAGAAGTTGTGGACTGATGAGGAGGCCGATGCCGAATCACGTACTGTGGCAGAGTATGTAGTCGAACTTCGAAACAGGATCGAGGAAACTTGCAAGATAGCCCAGACGCAATTGGCAAAATCTGTCCAAAGGTACAAGCGTAACTTCGACAAGAAAGCCGGGGCCAGAACATTCGAAGTGGGGAGCAAGGTTCTACTCTTCTACCCTGCCAAGAACAGGATGGAAATGGCTTGGCAAGGCCCGTACGTCGTTACCGAGAAGAAGGGAGAAAATAACTAAAGGATACGCATCAGGGGGAAAGAAAAACTGTTTCGTGCAAACTTGCTGAAGGCCTACATCGAGAGAGAGCCACCTGCACAGGTAGAGAAGTTAGCAGCAATGGCCGTGATTACTCAAGATGAGTGCGTTGAGGAAGAGGCTGAGGAAGTGTTTCGACGGAACAGTTCCCTTGATTCAGTTACAAGCAGAAGAAACTACCATTGATTATCTGGGACATCATGTTGGAAACGGCGAGCTCAGGCCTGACGTTGAGAAACTGGAGAAAATCCGGAGGGCCGAAGCACCCAAGACGAAACGCCAGTTGCGTGCATTTCTGGGACTAGCAGGGTAATATCGTCGTTTTGTACCCAAGTACGCTGAAACTGCTCGACCGTTGACTGACGCTACCAAGAAACGAGAACCGAACCAAGTTCGGTGGACACCGGAATGTAACGAAGCATTCGAAACGCTTAAGGACCAGTTGTGCAGTGAGCCAGTGGTCAAACTACCTGATTGGGACAAACCTTTTTGCTTAAGGACGGATGCGTCGGGGGTAGGTCTAGGAGCAGTGCTTCTACAAGAAGGGGACGACGACCTACTACACCCCGTGGCGTACGCCAGCAAGAAACTCGGTCCAACAGAACAAAGGTACTCCGCGATCGAGCGGCGAGAATGTTATACGATTGTCTGGGGAATAGGCAAATTCCACACATATCTGTTTGGTCAACAGTTCACAGTCCACTCACCACTCCAGTATCTGCAGACCATGAAACCAGTCAACAGTCGTATTGCTCGTTGGGCACTTTTGTTGCAAGAACATGACTTTGTGGTTAAGGTTATTCCAGGGGTGGAGAATGTCGGAGCCGACTATTTGAGTCGCATGACGGAATAGGGTGCTCTAGTCTGTCGTTGTTGTTTTTTTTTACGGTGAGGGGTGCTTTCGACTTAGGCTGGAGGGTGTGATGAAGCTCTATGTTCGTACATAGTGCTCACACATTAGGTTAAATACGGTACGGTTTTTGTTAACGGTTTGTTTTGTGCCGATAGTCCGTGAGGCCGAGATCCACGTGAAATCTTTAAGACATGGTTAGCACGGGAGTTTTAGTGAGTACTGTTATAGTGAGTTCTAGGCGGAAGCTGTCTTGCAGAGCAGTAAATGCGTTAGTACGGGCTTTCTTGTCAGAGGAATCAGATGTGTTTGAGATACCTAGCCCGTATTCCAAGACTCTGAAACCTAGAATTCAGGTATGTTTCTATATATGTAGTATTGATAGTTGCTTAGTTAAAGACAGTATGCGTTGCTAAGAGTAATTTGGTTGTGTAGTGTTGACCGGTTTGGTTCAGTTATGTTGGTTTAGAATTCAGTGAAGTAACCGGTGTTTTTGGTATACAGTTATTTACCGAGATGGATGACTAAAGGAATGTCAGGTGTGTATGCTTAAGTCGCTATGAAGGTAGTACGTGGATGGTTAAGCATAGTCTTTTCCAGTGTATAGAGTAGTGTATAGCAAGAGTGTTAGGCTATAGTCTGTTTCAAGATAGTGACAGAGATATGGGGGTGTTACGGAAGTAGACAGTTTATGAAGCACGTGTGTGTGTGTGAATGAACGTGTGAGTTATTTGTATCAGCCAGGTTACGTGACGTTTCTCATTGATCCAATATGTTGTGTGTTTAGCAAGTGTTACGTTGGGACTTTTGTTGTCGTATTCAGAGTGCTTGTAAAGAGTGGAACGACGGACGCCGAGACGTCAGATTGATTGATTGATTGTACATTGTTTAACGTCCCGACAGCAACAAGGCTTTCTCAGGACGTGCCTGCACTGCTTGTGAAAAAAAAAAAAAAAATAAACAGAACATTGAATGTATGTCGCCAGCCGGTCAAATACGTTAAATAAACCTAACACATGGGGCTAAATAAAGCTAAGACCATTTAGCAACACACATCCAATATCAAGAACTACAGGCAGTGCAGACAGTAGGGAGAGTTTTAAAAAGGCAAATACAGGTGAATGGACAAAGGGTAGACAGAAACACATGCCCCAGAATAGAGAGAAAAACCCACCCTGTGGGGCTGACCAGGGTGACCCTGGGAACTAAAAAAATACCTAACCCCACCCAAGTCCCCCAGTGCAGACCTGGGTGGGGTCGAGACGTCAGTCACAGGTGGGACCTAACGTGAGGTCATCCCTCCAGCTCTTCACTCAGAGTGAGGCTGATCGGGACCAAGATGCCCGGATCACAGCGAGAACTGCGCTACGGTGCGAGTACAAGGACGTCCTACAACGGACTTGCACGCCTAGACGTGAGAAGGACCAACGTAACCAGGCAATAACATCAAACGGGTTGGAGACTGAGAACTAACACCTAGCCTGGCGAGATATTGTGAATTGTGTGTTTGTGTGATGTTCGGATGTTAGTAGAGAAGTGTATATAGTTTGATAATCTTTTTGAACCTTTTAGTGTATAAAAGTTACTTTACAAAGGGAGCCCGTGTGTTGAGTTTTACCGCATGAATGCGCCCGTCTGAGTCAGTGGCGGTGTATGCGTCTGTTGTGCGAGAGTCCGTGCGTACGACTGTGGGCAAGTCTGCGTGCGTTACAGAGGGTATTGTCACGGTTAGTGATTGTTTTGACAGTGGTAGTCGAAAGTTACCGAAGTACCGGTCAGGGTAGGAATAGTGAGTTGTTTTCATGTTGGTAGAGACGGGTTAGTGTTCCTTGTTTTGCACGTGCGGGGCGCGCTAGTGGATACGGTAGTGTGTTCACTGCCGAGTTTACCTTGTCGGTAGCAAGGGAATAATAGTTTAGTTCGCAGCTGTACTCGGTTAGACCAGGTTGTCTTGCCCAGCTGACTGTTTGGTAGTCAATGACTGACCGTTGTGAGAGTCAGTGACACAGCGCCGGTCCAGTCCCGTGGTCGTTGGAGGCCGGAGACTGGGGTTATTGTGCCTACGGGTGTCGGCGTTTGTGACGGGTCGCAGAGGAGGTAAGTGCGTAAAAATCCCGCGTGCGGATGTTTTGTCATGTTATGGTTGTTATAGGTGTTTTGTACTATGTGCTAGGTCTGGGGGTATCGTGGGGGGGGGGGGGGGGAGGAGGGTAGAACTCGATGGGTGTTAAAGGGAAGTATTGTTTTGACGTTGTTGGTTTGGTTCTATTTCATTATTAGTTATTTTTAACTGTTTAGCGAAGTGTTGCATGATTAGTGAAATGTTGTATTGGCTGGTGTGAAAGTGCAGAGAATGTTAGGAAGGCTTTTATAATGTTTGAGAACTTTCATTGTTTTGGTTTTTGTGTAATTTTTGGTTTGGAAAGCACGTGTCACATGGGTGAAGGTCGAGTGCTTGAACGGTTAGTGTTTTTGTAAACCAAGCAGGGTGGGTATGGGAGGTTAGCTGTTTTAACGACCCACTAGTTTACGTTACTTACGGGGCCGTTTAGGCTTCTGCTTTTGTTTTGCATTTGTGACGTTCGGGGTCGGGACCGGTTGGAGGGCCGACGGGCATTGGGACCAACCACGCCTCGCTGGACCGAGTGTCGGCGTGGAAGGGGCGCGGTCATCCGTACTGCCGAAGCCGCCGTGTCGCCATTGCAACCAGACCTCGCGCCAGGGAAACGGAGAGAGACAGAGAGAGAGAAGACCCGCGAAGCTGTACGACCGTTAAAGAAGCCGGACGGGAGGGATCCACAGGCGTCCCATTCTTATTCAGCTTTCCGTCACTCACTCTGCCTTGGTGTAGTTACATGATTTTTGTATATGAACAGTATATTGTAAATAACGTTTCTCAGCCGTCAGTTCGGAGGGCTGTAACCTGACTTTTTATTATTGTGGAGCAACAGTGCTGCGTAGCGTGGGGGGGGGGGGGGGGAGTGTTTGTTTCCACCACTCGATGCAATGCTGATGCCGTGGAAGTAGTATTAACCTTGGTTTAGTTTTTCCTTTTTTTTTTCTTTTTTTTTTCCGGGAGGGGGAGGGGAGTAGGGGGTAGGGAGGGGAAGTGTCGGTGGGAAGTGTGGGACGGAAGGAAAGGGGGAATAGTTAGTATAATAGTAATAAAGATTGAGTGTACGTGTAAAGTAAATGTGTTGTGTTGCTTGTGCCGAGCTGTAACCTGTCTTGAGGCAAGACGCTAGGGTCCTTTATCTATCTCTTTTTTTCTCTTCTACTCCTAACCTTCATTCTCGTCTGTCTAGTCGCCCCACCCGGGTCTGCCTGGGGGACCTGGGTGGGGTAACTACTTTTTAGTTCCCAGGGTCACCCTGTTCAGCCCCACAGGGTGGGTTTTCCTCTCTATTCTGGGGCATGTGTTTCTGTCTACCCGAGGTCCATTCACATGTATTTGCCTTTTTAAAACTCTCCCTACTGTCTACACTGCCTGTAGCTCTTATTGGATGTGTGTTGCTAAATGGTCTTAGCTTTATTTAGGCCCCATGTGTTAGGTTTATTTAATGTATTTGACCGGCTGGCGACATACATTCAATGTTCTGTTTAGTTTTTTTTCACAAGCAGTGCAGGCACGTCCTGAGAAAGCCTTGTTGCTGTCTGGACGTTAAGCAATGTACAATCGATTATCTGTCTAGTCGGGACATTTGGGGGGTTCTACTTCTTTTTTGTCTTTCAATCTCGTCTGTCCCTCCCTAGTCGTGACAGGGAGGAAGGGCGGGGTTTTAGTTTGCTATGACGCAGACTTGTGCTCAATGACCGGCAAACAGGTGTTTTCCCGTAACATTGATGTAAACTGCCCCAGTATGAAAAGGCGCCGGTCATCGCCGGCACTTTGCTCACTAGGACAGCAGCTCCCGGGAAGAGCTGCTGTGTTCTGGCTGACGGACTCTGAATTGCCCCGTATATCGAATCGTCCAGTGAAACGGATGCTCAGCGGGGGACGTGGAAAAGACGGGAAAGTCCCACGCGTCCGAGAATGCAATAATCCTATGTAGCAGCCAGCAACACCGAGCGCCAACACGCCACAGTAGTCCTACATCGTTACTTGACTTGCTACGACAACCAAGTGGATCGTCCAAGATAGTTCAAGGGTGGTTTCGGAATACCTTGGCGCCCGTAGCGGGCACCACCCTTGAACTATCGTGTTCCAATTGTGGTGTATACCTCAAAGGATATCTATAAACTGTGATGATTGAACCTCAGGATGTCATGAGTTAAACCTACCGTGGAACTCGTATATCCTGGTATGGTGGTTTGTGATTGTGGACCATGCAGCATTGAGTTGTGAGGTCGAGAGTGGCACATGCATACCGACGCAATAGAGGGTGTGGGTGTTTCAGGGGCGGAACAGACAGCCGTCCCGGTGGAGGGGGGGGGGGTGCGTTTAGTCCGGGGCCTTTACACGCGAGACAGATGGCGCTCAGCAACCACACCGCGCTTCCGGCCACGGGCCAAAACAATTCAAAAAGCGCATGGGGAGAGTGTGGGGGGGGGGGGGGGGGGAAGATGGTGTAGGCGCGATAAACGTGTGGTCACTTCAACCCATTCAATGGAGATGTAGGACTACGTACGCAACTTTGATACAGAATTTATTTTTTATCCATTTTTAACACGCAGAATTCCCCCCCCCCCCCCCCCCCAATATGGCGTTTGGTTTCTTTTCATCGTATATATTTGGGGTGGGGGAGGCCGAGTCCGGAACCCTGGACCTCCTTCCACCCCCCACCCGATCCGCCCTTGCGGCTAAAAACATCCTGGTTTGTGATTAGGCCTACGTCACACGCGTCACTTGTATCCGCGGAGCTGGTGTATATAGACTGAGCTCACACAAAGCTAGCCACCATTCTACTCTTGCTGCATTAATCTAGCTACAAGCGACGTTCCCCATCTGAGAGGTGAACACGACAATGGCAGCTGTTACAGACGTCATGCCCTGGGCCCTCCTGGTGGTCGCCATGGCTTCTGTCCCGTGTAAGTAACTGATCAACTTGGCATTCGATGATCTGTGATAAACATCTCCTTATATCTATTTATTTAATTAATTTTTAATGTTAATAATGCTGTTTACACAAAAGTGTAATTGCCCATTAAGGGAGAAATAAATTTGAATCATTAACCATTTGGCTGTCGGTAGCCCGTTTATCCATGATTAGTGCAGGAATCCAGTAATCCAACCAGCCCTGCAGGATTCATCGTGACAACAAAACACGACATTCAATCAGGGACTCTAATATAATGGGGTAGGAAACGAGGCGAAATCACGCGATATGTGTGCTGCGGCGTGACTTCCCGATACATCACGAGATTTAAACTGTCTGCTACTGTTGAGTCCTGCTGAGTCTGTTAAGCACTACGCGTTTTGAGGCGCTGCGTTCTACAGCGATTTACAGTTTTCATCCTGCGTGTCCAAGTTGTATAAATCAGGTCTATTTTATGTTAATTAATCAACCATTACGCACTGTTCCTCACAAAGGCGTGTTTCACTCGGACGCGTCACACAAGCCAGTGTGAAAATAAGTAAAGGGATGGCTTCTGCACCAACAAAATGCACGTTTTCTCAAAATATAATCAGTTTTCACACATCTGTCAAACCCCCATTATCCTTCACCTTTGCTATGAGTCGACTAAATTATACATAGGCCGGTGTTATATCCGAGTATTTTGTGCCATACTTGATTGAAAAGTTTGCAAAAATGTTGATAATAACTACAATTCTATCAAAAATTGGCATTTTATACACAGTTGTTGACCTCTTGTGACCCTTGACCTTTTCGACGGGTTCATCCAAATTGGTATGCATAGATAGGTCTTACCATCAAGTATCTGTACTATCTCTGTACCAAGTTTGGGTTTGAAGTTGTGAATAGTATTTGAGAAAAAACATCTCGTCAATGTATGGCTATTTTTCACATATTTCCTGAGCTCTTGTGACCCTTGACCTTTCCAAGAGATCAACCAAATGAGTATGCATAGAAAGGTCTTACCATCAGGTATCTCTGTACCAAGTTTGGGTTTGAAGTTGTGAATAGTATTTGAGAAAAAATAAATTGTGTCAAAATATAGCTATTTTTGATAAATTTCCTGATCCCGTGACCTTGGTGAGAGGTCACAGAAATGGGTATGTTTAGAAAGGTCTTGCCACAAAGTATCCTTGGGCCAAGTTTGAAGACTGTGGCTTGAATAGTCTCCGAGAAAATGCCAACGTTAAAGTTTACCGCGGACAACGGCCGACCACTGGCCCAAAACGCACGCACTTTTGCTTCGCACGTGAGCCCACAAGCACTGTACAAAACCACTGTTCACCCTTTCAACGTCAGCAGCGGTTTCTGTCACCATGATCCCCGCAGAAATCATAGCGACATCAAAAGTCAAGTGGTTAACCCATAAAGCCCTGACACGCTACGGCAGGTTATGGATCGACCATGATAGTTCAAGGGTGGTGGCAGAATAGCTTGGTGTCTGTAGGCGTGAAGCTATTCAGACACCACCCTAGAACTATCAAAGGTTGATCTGTGTAATAGACCTCAAAGGACATCTACATGGGTGGGACCGCCAAAAAAATTGAATCCTGAAGCGAGGGTCTTGGGGCACTTTTTAAGTGGAAAAAAAATTAATCTGGAAATCCAGCTGTAGCCGGAAGTCACACCCATGCATCTAACAAAACTGATAATTTCGCCCTCAGGACGTAAAGAGTTAAGTATTGTTGTTTTTCCCGCCATAGTGGCCGACACTGCCGAGTGCCTGACGGGCGGCGTCTGCTCCAGTAAAACCTACTGCGCTGTGGGCGGCACGTGCTATTGCTGCCAGTCGTCACCAGCACTGCTCAATGTCACAGGGGCCAGCGGCGTTGTGTCATCGTGCTCGTGTACCGAAGGTCGAAGCGGGCTGTCCTGCAGTGGAGGCGCGCAGTTCGGCGGGATAAACTGTGGACTCGACCCCAACGCGCCCACCACCACCACTGCAGCCAGTCGCTACGGAGGTTCTGCGCCGACTGTGCTGTCGTATTCAGCTCTGATCTATGCCATGGCAGCTTTTGTTACTGTTTTTCTCAACACTTGATTTGTACTGAATTTCTTGAAGTCTTCGCTGACCGTTCTTTGCGTCAGATTTATCATTTCTGAACCCTTTTCATCCAAAACCAGCGTAACAAGGACAATACACGCCTTCTTCATGTGCGTCACACACTATATGCTGGAAAATGACAGTTCAAGGGCGGTGCCAGAGTAGCTTGGCGCCTAAGGTGTCGAGCTATTCCCACACTACCCTTGAACTAAAATAGTTGACCTTTCTCCAATGTGTAATGTAGCCTTCATGGTCAGCCTCATATGATGGATTACCGTTTCATCCTGAAACATAAATATTGTTTAACTCTTTCCCATCGTACAATTTTCAGCGAGTCCGTTCCCTGCAGACGTAGCAGGAGCAGGGAAAAGGACGCGTGTTCCCTGGTGACGTACATTTTGGGGTAGATTCAATTAATTTTCACAGCCTCCCAAGCTAACAACCATAGATAAATTGGGTATCGTTGGAAAGAGCATTAAAAGTACTTTTCAAAACTGCGCGTGTTTGTGCATCAGTTTAGTGGGAAGTTGAACCAATTTGATTAATATGCAACAGAACATGGCGGAGCAAAAAATGAGAAACGTGGGTTTGGTAGCAACAGTGTAAGCACATGCAATGAAAAACCCAGATTTACTCACCAACATGGCAGAAAAATATATTCCACAAGCAAAGAAATCGCACAAGAGATCTGTCCCTTCTTGAATCGCAATTTTACGGGCTAAAAACCACTGTTGAAACCGCACTCACGAGGATCGAACGAGCTCATCGTCGGAGACGATCCAAGGCACTTTGTCGGCTACTTTGGCGATGTTCCGACACCATCCGACAAGAGCTTTCACTTTCAGATATTTTAGAAATGGTTGGTGAAACATAGTGGTTGCTTCCGTTAGACCGATGGCTGTGCTTCATGCGATTTTTGTAAAAACCCATCCCTAGAATACCAACGATTCGCCTACAGACGGCAACGAGCACAACGCTATAACGTAAGTGTTTCGATGGCTAAGGGTTTGTTTGGGCCAACACTAAAGCGGAAGCGTTTCAATGGTCGAGTGAAACCCTCTTGTGCATTCAGCCACCAGTGCTGTTTACAGTTGTGCTGGCTGCATGCACTGAGGGGTTAACTTTGTAAAGGTTTGATTGATTGTACATTAACGTCCCGACAGCAACAAGACTTTCTCAGGACGTGCCTGCACTGCTTGTGGGGAAAAAAAACCCCAACTAAACAGAATATTGAATGTTTGTCGCCAGCCGGTCCAATACATTAAATAAACCTATGTGTACGACATGGGGCCCAAATAAAGCCAAGACCATTAATTTTAGCAACACACATCCAATATCAAGAGCTACAGGCAGTGCAGACAGTAGGGAGAGTTTAGCAACACACATCCAATATCAAGAGCTACAGGCAGTGCAGACAGTAGGGAGAGTTTAGCAACACACATCCAATATCAAGAGCTACAAGCAGCGCAGACAGAAGGGAGAGTTTAGCAACACACATCCAATATCAAGAGCTACAAGCAGCGCAGACAGTAGGGAGAGTTTAGCAACACACATCCAATATCAAGAGCTACAAGCAGCGCAGACAGTAGGGAGAGTTTAGCAACACACATCCAATATCAAGAGCTACAAGCAGCAGGGAGAGTTTAGCAACACGCATCCAATATCAAGAGCTACAAGCAGCGCAGACAGTAGGGAGAGTTTAGCAACACACATCCAATATCAAGAGCTACAAGCAGCGCAGACAGTAGGGAGAGTTTAGCAACACGCATCCAATATCAAGAGCTACAAGCAGCGCAGACAGTAGGGATTGATTGATTGATTGTACATTGCTTAACGTCCCGACAGCAACAAGGCTTTCTCAGGACGTGCCTGCACTGCTTGTGAAAAAAAAAAATAAACAGAACATTGAATGTATGTCGCCAGCCGGTCAAATACGTTAAATAAACCTAACAAATGGGGCTAAATAAAGCTAAGACCATTTAGCAACACACATCCAATATCAAGATCTACAGGCAGTGCAGACAGTAGGGAGAGTTTTAAAAAGGCAAATACAGGTGAATGGACAAAGGGTAGACAGAAACACATGCCCCAGAATAGAGAGAAAAACTCACCCTGTGGGGCTGACCAGGGTGACCCTGGGAACTAAAAAGTACCTGACCCCACCCAAGTCCCCCAGGGCAGACCCGGGTGGGGCGCAGACAGTAGGGAGAGTTTAGCAACACACATCCAATATCAAGAGCTACAAGCAGCGCAGACAGTAGGGAGAGTTTAACAACACACATCCAATATCAAGAGCTACAAGCAGCGCAGACAGTAGGGAGAGTTTAGCAACACACATCCAATATCAAGAGCTACAAGCAGCGCAGACAGTAGGGAGAGTTTAGCAACACACATCCAATATCAAGAGCTACAAGCAGCGCAGACAGTAGGGAGAGTTTAGCAACACACATCCAATATCAAGAGCTACAAGCAGCGCAGACAGTAGGGAGAGTTTAGCAACACACATCCAATATCAAGAGCTACAAGCAGCGCAGACAGTAGGGAGAGTTTAGCAACACACATCCAATATCAAGAGCTACAAGCAGCGCAGACAGTAGGGAGAGTTTAGCAACACACATCCAATATCAAGAGCTACAAGCAGCGCAGACAGTAGGGAGAGTTTAGCAACACACATCTAATATCAAGAGCTACAAGCAGCGCAGACAGTAGGGAGAGTTTAGCAACACACATCCAATATCAAGAGCTACAAGCAGCGCAGACAGTAGGGAGAGTTTAAAAACGAAACTTGTAGGCAGGTTAACGTTGGAACAATATGTGCATGTGATTAACCGTTTAGCTGTCAGCTGTTTTGTGGTGATGATTCCAGACTGTTTTGTTTTACAAACATTCAAGATTAAAATGTGTCCATCCGACATTCAATGTGTTTTTCAACGATTTTTAAATCCCCACATGGTTTTCTGTGAAAGATGTGCTTGACTGCTGTGTGTATGTGTAGTGTTCCCCACACTGGTCTACTAGGCACACTTCCATACAAAATGCACACAATCTGACCAAAACAAACGTACCAAGGACAATGCACGCCTCCATGCGCACCACAGCTAATTTTAACTCCATCCTGGCCACTGAACGTTCACTTCAGTTTCTGAAATCTTGCTTCATTCAACAACCAAAAGCCCAGACTGTCCAGAAACATGGGTACACATTGGTCTCGGCAGTAGGCATAGATCCTCACGAGCCCCAGCGCCTCTTGCAGTTTGTGTTCACCGTTTCTCGGCACTTAAGGGGTTGAAGCCGAGATTGTCCGTTGGTTCCATCCCACACGCGTTTTAAAAATGCCCTGCGAGGGCCATGAGCTCACGAACTGAGTTTGCGGAGTTCCGTCAGCCAAGGGCCTCTATAAAGCACACAGCAGCTAAGGATTGCATTCTAGTACTACACACCGTGGAGACAGCGCGAGATACTCGTCACAAGAGAACTCCTATCAGCTTTACCTTGGTGTACACAGGAACTGATCCTGTAGCAGATGATACGGACAAATAATCGGCCGGAACATTTGACAGCCACTGCCTGCATCTGTATTCCCCAACAGCAGTTGTCACAGCCCTACACCACAGGTGTACATGGACTGTGGCCGTCAAATGTATCTTCCAGTTACTTGTCTGCATCATCTGCTGCAAAATACATATGTATGCAGGCCTGCATAAAAGCTGATAGGGGTCGACTTGTGACTGCAGTGCGTCTCGTGGTCTGTGTGCACTGGCCGACATGGCTCCGTGTCCCTTACACAGGCTCAGGGCTGACCGTGTTCAAACTGCGCCAACTCAGCGCCCATGTATAGCCCTAGCTGGGTACAAAAACCAGTGCGGTACAGAACAAAGACTGAACCTCAGCTTCAAAGCGAGTCAGAACAGACGTTTGTGCCGTTTGACCCCTCTAGGGCTCATATTGACGGCGAACCTCACTTAACATGCCTATGGGGAGCAACACTGGTGCCAGTGTATCTACGTCTAAAGGATCGTGCAGCTTTACTATTCACTCACCCTTGCAAATCTATGGGAAAAGTCATGGTCACAGAGATCTTTCCTGCATGTGAGCCATACCACAAAACCAGTGTATTTATATGTAGCACAGCATCCCCAATCAGTAAATTCCTTGACTAACGTGACAACAAAAACATGTTTTCTCACTTCACACTCAAACACAACCTTACACCATCCACACCACAAAACTTCTAAGACAGACGGGTTGTTTGATGTTTTTTTTTTACAGTTTATTTTACCACCATCTCTAGAATCAGTAGTTCCTGAAACAGACAAAAACAAGCCAATGACCTCCGCCTGCCAACAGAAACACTACTGTATGACCACTGTATGTTAAAAACTCAACCATTTCACCCCACAGCCGCATGTCCAAAATTATGGAGATGTCACGAAACGACTATGTAGCAGTTGCTTGGAGATGGATTGACCATGATGAATCAAGAGTAGTGCCAGATTAGCTTGGCACATAATGGTGCCAAGCTAATCTGGCACTACCCTTGATTCATCATAGTCAATCCATCTCCTGCTGTGGTGCATCAGTGCTTTATGGGTTGACAAACAAAATGCAAGATTTGGTTTGAATTGCTCAACGTCTGGTCATACAGCGTGGGCCATCTGCAATAAGTATAGATTCTCACGAGTCTCTGCACACTGCCGGGGCTGAGGAGAATCTCTGCCTATTGCTGGAGAAGGTAATTAACTCTCACACTAGGGGACATCAGAAGGCATGTCCTATTTCACTCTCACACTAGGGGACATCAGAAGGTATGTCCTATTTAACTCTCACACTAAGGGACATCAGAATTCACCCTCACTATAGAGGACATCAGAAGGTATGTCCTATTTCACTCTCACACTAGGGGACATCAGAAGGTATGTCCTATTTCACTCTCACTATAGGGGACATCAGAAGGTATGTCCTATTTCACTCTCACACTAGGGGACATCAGAAGGTATGTCCTATTTCACTCTCACTATAGGGGACATCAGAAGGTATGTCCTATTTCACTCTCACTATAGGGGACATCAGAAGGTATGTCCTATTTCACTCACTATAGGGGACATCAGAAGGTATGTCCTATTTAACTCTCACACTAAGGGACATCAGAAGGTATGTCGTATTTCACTCTCACTATAGGGGACATCTGAAAGTATGTCCTATTTACTCTCACACTAAGGGACATCATCTGCGTCCAGTCAATGGTTGTCATACTTGAACGTAACTGCTACTTTCAACACTATATGCAACACACACACTTTCAGGACCCTTCCTGGCACAGCATCAGGTCTAAATCAATATTGCCCGAAACTCCGATAGGATTGCTCGATTTGTTTTATGTTCTCCTGTTCAGCTATAACTACTGAACCATTGTGAAGTCAGTACTAAAGGAATAATAATAATAATAATAACTACTTATATAGCGCCTATCCTAAAATAAGCTCTAAGTGCTTTACAAATAAATAGTTGGAGTGGAGGGGGTCATAAAGCCAGAGAAACAACGGATTCTGCAATACACACGCACACACAGGTACATAATCACGAAGAACTCAGCTACATTGGGGTATCGAACAGGTGGGTGTTAAGGGTAGATTTAAATTGATTGATTGATTGTACATTGCTTAACGTCCCAACAGCAACAAGACTTTCTCAGGATGCACTGTGTTGCACTACACGTCGCCACGTGGCATCCAGATGTAGTTTCCGGTCATGCCATATGGGAAAGCGTCTGTATGTAACTACCGGACGTGCCGGGCAGCTCTAATCAAGATAACGGACCGGCCCTCCGGAAACTGTTACTATATGGGAAATGGATGGCATCTAATTAACGGGACGTCCGAACGCGGTGACGTCATAATCACGTAACGGGACCGGCCCTAAATGAGGGGCGGGTCCTAAGTGGGAAGATGATTGATAAGGGCAAGGGTATATACATACTGGGGAACACAACACAAGGGAGAACCAGACACAACGAGATTGATTGATTGATTAATTCTACATTGCTTAACGTCCCGACAGCAACAAGGCTTTCTCAGGACGTGCCTGCACTGCTTGTGAAAAAAAACTAAACAGAACATTGAATGTATGTCGCCAGCCGGTCAAATACATTAAATAAACCTAACACATGGGGCCTAAATAAAGCTAAGACCATTTAGCAACACACATCCAATATCAAGAGCTACAGGCAGTGCAGACAGTAGGGAGTGTTTTAAAAAGGCAAATACAGGTGAATGGACAAAGGGTAGACAGAAACATATGCCCCAGAATAGAGAGATAAACCAGACACAACGAGAGAGGGAACAACGAGAGGAGAGTGAGAGGAGAGTGAGAGAGATGGACGAAAGTAGAAGAGAGAGCAAATAGTGAGAGAACGACCAAATTGTAGTCTGTGGTTGGTCTTGCCCAACCCCAGACAATGCTCTTTAGACTGAAATAAACACGAGAGAAAACCATCACTGGTCTTCAGTTGTTTTACGTGTTCATAGTGCAACACGTAACAACCAATTTTGGTGCCGCATAACCAGGATGTCAGAACGGGTTTAGCAGAACCATCGCAGGATGTCAGACCGAGATTGAAGACGGAACAATCGCAGATTCCAGAACGAGATGGAAGACAAAACTATCGCAGAGGGTGGCAGAACGACGCTACGTCAAAAGTACGACGACGCCGAGAACTGAAGACGCCGAACGAGAGGCAGACAGAAGATCGTGAGACGAGACTGAGAAGGAGCCGGCCGCAGACGAAACGACCCCTGGCCACAACCACCGTCACCAACACTGGACAAACAGGTGAGTCACCTTTTTGTGTCATCGCTACAGTTTTGATTAAGGGCCAGCAATATTTTGTATTTGTAGTGAAGATGGCAGAAGAATATGTAGGAGGACCACACCCACTGAACCCGGTGTTGGCCGCATTAGGTAGTCAGATAGAGAGGTTGTCATCCTTAGTTAATGTGCAACTCATTTCACAGCTGATCCCCACCTTCAATGGAGATCAGCAACAGTCTGCAAAAGAAGTGGATCACTCTAGAGATAGGGCGTGTTTTTAATGCGGTTCGCCACTCCACAAGGCACGCGATTGCAAGGCTAGGCGGATAAACGCAGTCGGTCAGCAAAAGTCGTCTTTGTCACAGCAAAGGTATCAACACGTGCGGTGTTGGCGATGCGGGGGTTACGGCCACCGACAAAGAGAATGTAGGACTAGGATAGGACAGGAGCGACAGGAAAACTAGAACGTTCTGCACCACGAGAAGCCGGTGAGCAGAACGGGGGAAACAGTAGATCCTTTAGCATCAACTTAGCGGGGAGTCCAAAATGCATAGTCTTTAAGGTAGGAAGTCAAAAGTTTAGAAGTCTCATAGATACAGGGGCGGAAGTATCGTTGATTAGCAAGCAGTCATATGAAAAATTGCAGAACAAGCCAAGGCTAGAGAAAAAAAGTGTATCGCTACAGTCAGTCAGTGGGAAAGCGCTAGGAGTTGTGGGCAGTATAGAACTGGACTTCAAAATTGAAAAGCAGTCGTTCAAACATCGTATTTATGTAGTGAAAGAGATGAATAGAAATTTCATTTTGGGAAACGACTGGCTTGATAAAAACGGAGCACGCATCTATTTTGATTTGAGAAAGGTTAGGGTCGGGAATGCGTATGTACCTTACGAACAAGACATGCACATATCTTCGTTAGTCAGAGTACACAAGACGAGAGTATTGAAACCACATGCAGCGGAGATTTGTCAGGTTAGAATAAAGAGTACACAGTACTTCAGTAATGAAGAATGTTTAGAAGTCTCAGCAACAGATAGGGGGTTTGTTGCAGAAGAGCCAGGACTATCTGTGATTAGCGGGGTAGTGAGAAACAAAGGTAGGACATTTCCTTTGTTAGTTGTGAATCACACCAACAAAACTTTCAGGCTAAAAAGGGGATGTGTGGTAGGCAGGGCAAACAGTGCAAGTCAGGTAGAGTCAGTGTCTAACAGAACGGAAGAACGAGAAGTCGCTTCCATTGATCTGACAGAAATCGATGCGCCTGACGCAATCAGGTCCACAGTCACTAAACTGGTATCGGAGCATTCCGATTTGTTCGTGAGTAGCGATCTGGACTTAGGGCGCACCAACACTGTCAAAATGAACATAGACACTGGAGACCACGCTCCAATAAGGGTAAAACCTTACCGCGTTCCTTTGCAGGATAGAGAGATAGTAGACAAGGCAGTAGATGAGATGTTAGAGGCAGGGATCATCAGAAGATCAATGTCACCATGGTCTTTCAGTTTAGTAGTAGTGACCAAAAAAGATGGTTCAAAGAGGTTGTGCGTTGACTTCCGAAAACTAAACGAGATTACTACAGGGTTCCCACAAGTTTGGTGGAAAAAAATTCCATACTTTTTAAAGACCTTTTTAAGACTGACACAACAGTTTTCCAAAGCTCACTAATGATATACGCCAAACTTGTGTAATAATTAAATGTGGAACCTATTTTTCGGGGCAAATTATTTTATTTAATGTGAGATATCTTATCTTTAATGTGAGATATGCTGAGGCAATCCCACTGGGTATGTGTGCCTCGTCTAGTGTGCCTCGCATCAAGCTTTGTTCCATCCGAAGCTGGCGCTAACCAAGCTTAGAATTGACTTTTTTTCTAGCCATAAGTGGCTAAAGATGCACTTCCCCATTTCTATTCTTTGGCAAAAATCTGCGCGACTTTCCATGCACAGGCTAGACAGGACAATTGCTTCTGGTTCATGTAGTAACAATTCCGTGAGACATAGTTTGAAAAATTTCCTCTGTTTTTGCCAATTTTTCAGGGTGTGAAAGTTCTCATTTTTGCCTGTTTGGGCGTTTTGAGCAGCAAGAGGCATGACAGGTGGTGTGGAAAAGCGGAAAATTTGGGTAATTTGAATTGACCTAGTGTGTTCATGGCAGCCTTATAGGGGCATGTGCACGGTTGTATACAGGTTTGCAGACAGTTTTGTCAAGGGGTACTTAGTGCATTAGTCTTGTGAAAAACACTAACTCTTTAATTTTGTTAAGAATTGCTGAAATGTTTCTCCTGTGATATGCTCCGCGTGGATGTTTTGTTTTTGGCAGAAAAGTTCTTCGTTCATAGTTTTATGCTGCAAGAGGCTAACAGATAACTGTGTAAAAAGGGGGCATAACCTAATTGCCCTATGTGACCACAGGACGAAAGGAAGTTGAAGGATTCTAACAATGGATGTGCAGCTTTTCTGCAAGGAAAGTCACTGCGGATAAAAAAAGGGCAGCCTTCAAGCGATAAACAATCAGCTTATGAATTAAATTATAGTCTTTAGGTTACGTTTTAAAACTTTCAGATTTGTCTTGTAAAGTAAATTGCATGCCAATGTAAGATTGCCAGCCTTTTAATTTTCCAAAACCTTTCCATACATAGCTTAACAAAAACGAACTTTCCATAGTTTTTCCAGCCATGGAAAATATTTTTGTATTTTCCATAGCTTTTCCAGACTTCCATGACTCTGTGGGAACCCTGTTACTAAGAAGTCGTCGGTCGTATCTACTACCGCTCATAGACGATATTTTGTCCTTGCTGGGGAAGGCAAAATATTTCACAAGGTTAGATATGAAATCGGGATACTGGCATGTAGAGATGGCGGATCAAGAGAGTAGTGAGAAAACGGCTTTCGCTTGTCACAAGGGACTTTTTGAGTTCGCAGTCATGCCGTTTGGACTTTGCCAGGGACCTAGTGTGTTCACGCTGTTGATGAACACAGTGTTGAGGGGGTTAGAGACATTTTGTTCGGCATATAGGGATGATATTCTCATTTTTTCCGAAACAAGGGAACAGCATTATCAGCATATAAAGGATGTGTTCGGTAGACTCAGACAACATAAACTCAAGTTGAAACTGAAGAAATGTCAGTCTTCGCCGAGGAAACACAGTACTTAGGGTTTGTGATAGGGAAGGAAGGAGTCAAACCAGACCCAGAAAAGGTGTCAGCAATTCGGACATTGCCGAATCCAACATGTATAAGGGAGTGTCGCAGTGTCATTGGAATGATGTCATACTATCGCAGGTTCATACCCAACTTTTCTGAGATAGCCGAACCCATCATCAATTTGACAAAGAAATTTGCCAGATTCAAATGGTCTGATCAGTGTCAACAGGCGTTTGATTTTCTCAAACAAAGTTTGTCAGTAGTTCCTTTGTTGGTATATCTGGACACGAGACATCCATATGTATTATACACGGATGCTAGTGACACATGTACCGGGGCGTGTCTGATGCAAGAAAGTGAGGACAGCACAGGATGCAAGACAGAAAAGCCTATTTACTTTCTGTCCCATAGGTTGAGCCAGAGCCAGAAGAAGTGGTCTACCATAGAAAAGGAAGCATTATTTGCACAACGCGCAATTCGTTGTTCGCACAGATCACAAACCGTTAAAGTATCTCTTAGAGTCACCTATGCAGAATAAAAAGATTCAGATGTGGGCGCTAGGGATCGCAGGGTACAACTGCACTATAGAGTACATTCCAGGGCCACAGAATGTGTTGGCTGATTTGTTGTCTAGAGTGCCACAAACAGACGAAAAGGAGTTAGCGTCAGAAGAGACGGAAGAAACAGTCACTGAAGTGAGCGACAATGCGTTCCAGATAGGCGTGATTAATTCTAGTCAGTTTAGACCAAAGCAGTTTGCAAGTTGTCAGACGGATGATCCGAGAGAAACTTTAGAAAAGGTAGAGGCAGGGTTCCCACAAGTTTGGTAGGAAAAAATTCCATACTTTTTAAAGACCTTTTCAAGACCGACACAACAGTTTTCCAAAACTCACTAGTGGTAGTATACGTCAAAATTGTGTGATAATGGAACATGGTACCTATTTTTCGGGACAAATTATTTTTTTTTATGTGAGATATGCTGAGGAATCTCCCTGGGTATGTGTGCCTCGTCTTTAACAGTTGAACGGTCACACATACAGAAATAAGATAACACACATAACAGTTGTTCAAAACAAAACAAAAAACTAATACAGATATGGTATTCAAATTCTTTTGGATGTTAATGTTTACTTACCCAGGAGTGAGGACACACAGAAATAGGTGACAAAATTTAAGCTTGTAATACTACACGGCTTATTATAGTCACAAAATATTAATTCATGATAAACTTACAAGTCATTTGACATAGTGTACAAAATTTAAATCACTGCCTTCTGAGCAATAATAAAATGCAATACTATTACTACTGTTCTTTAAAAACTTTAACAATAGTTGAATGTAACATATATGCATACAGTCTTGCTGTTACTTAGATTTCAAGCAGTTTTTGGTCGATTTGAGACTCCATGGCTAAAGCTTCCTCAGAATTCTCTTTTGCAGATCTGCGGAGTGCATTAGACTTTGCCAAGAACGTAAACTATAACTTAAAAAAAAAAAAAAACTTTTACTTATTTTTAAACCTCTAACTCTAAGAGGAATAAAATTTTAGAAGAAAAAGAAGAAGAGAAGAGAGTAAGAGAGAGCATCCAATTCCAAGTGAATTCATACAAAGTAAACATAAACTTACTTTACAGAAGATTTAGCTCGTTGAAAAAAAAATCAGTCATTGCCATTTCAGGTCTTCCCTTTGATTTGCTTTTGCTATACTTCAAAAGCAGTAAATGTTTCTTGCCGACTGCATGGCTTTTTAATGCAGCTTCACCCATGTTGCCGATTTTGATATCCTTCTCACACACAACGCATTGAGCTTTGCTCCGTCCGACGCTGGCGCTAACCGAGCTTTGAATTCACTTTTCTCTAGCCATAAATGGCTAAAGATGCACTTCCCCATTTCTATCTTTAGCAAAAATCTGCGCAACTTTCCATGCACAGGACGAAAGGAAGTTGAAAGTTTTTAACTACGCATGTGCAGCTTTTATGCAAGGGAAGTCACTGCGTAAGAAAAAAAGGGGAGTCTTCTAGCACTAGCTTGATGAACGATCAGCTTCAGACATACTTATGAATTAAATTATAGTCTTCAGGTTATGTTTTCAAACTTTCAGATTTCTCTTGTAAAGTAAATTGCATGTCAGTGTAAGATTGGCATATTTTTAAATTTTCCAAAACTTTTCCATACTTAGCTTAACACAAATAAACTTTCCATAGTTTTTCCAGCCATGGAAAAGATTTTTGAATTTTCCATAGCTTTTCCAGACTTCCATGACTCTGTACGAACCCTGTAGAGGTGACAGGGTTCAATATGATCACGGAGCAAGACAAGGATCCAGACATTGTTAAGTTGAAAGATCAGCTACTGAACGAGGAAGCACCGGCCAGTGTAAAAAGGAGGTATTTGTTCATAGAAGATGTCTTGTATTTCTTGTCGAATATTGACGACGATCCAGTAGCGAGATTAGTGGTGCCATCCCATTTGGTGGAGCATGTCGTAAACCAGTATCATGACGGAAATGGGCACATGGGCCTTGATAAGACTTACGACACCATCAAACAGAAGTATTTTTGGCCAAACATGTACAGGGGGTTGAACGAGTACATAGGCGGTTGCATTACCTGTCAGCAAAGGGTTTTGCAGAAACAGGAAGCCCCAGTGCAGGAAATGGACATTCCTCCATATCCTTTTGCGAAGGTTAGTGTAGACATACAGGGTCCATTCCCTACTAGTCTGTCCGGGAACAAGTACATTTTAGGGTTTGTTTGCCATTACAGTGGATATCCGGAGTGCTTTCCAGCACCAGATAAGTCGGCAGAAACTGTTGCTCAAATCTTGATGGATGAGATAATTCCTCGACACGGCTGTCCTTTGCAATTGCAGGTGGTCACTGATAATGGCACAGAAAATGTCAATCGGATCATGAGGGAGGTTCTCAGTGAACTAAACATAGATCATGTCTTGACGAGCTGTTACCATCCACAGTCTAACGCCAAGGTAGAAAGATTTCATCGTACCATGAATGATATCATGTCGAAGAAAATACAGGAAGATATCCAAACGTGGGATTTGCACATAAACCATGCGTTGTCGGCATACAGGGTTAGCGTTTCAGAAACGACTCAGTGCTCTCCATTCTTTCTACTGTATAACAGAGATCCAGTGTTACCATTAGATAACATACTGAGGCCTAGACGGAAATATGTCGGAGAGGACCTTCATAAGGTAGCCTTAGAACAACAGCACAAATTGTTCACCCAGGTGCATCAACGGATAAAGAAATCGCAGAAGCGGGGGGCAAAATATGCAAACCGACAGGTCAAAAGTGACGAAATTAAAGTCGGGGACCCAGTGTACTATAAGAATAATCAAAGGAAAAACAAGCTAGACAGCAAATGGAAACCTTACTATAGAGTGGTCGAGCAAACAACCCCAGTAACGTACAGGATCAGGAACCAGTTGACTGGTGAAGTAGTTAAAGTGCATGCAGAGCACATAAGACTCGCTAAGTTAGATGAGTGGCCTAAACCCTCAGCGGAAACAATTAGGCCCCTCAGGAAGACTAATTATGCGATCGCACCGGAAGACAGCTCTTCCAGTGACAGCGAAGATGTAGGCGACTTACCTTCAAGAGAAAGTTGGATCAATTTGGTTAGTTAGTTATTTGGGTTTAACGCCGAGCAGGCGACTAAGGCCATCTCACGGCGGGATGGGTAAAAATCTGGTCAGCCAGACTAAAAGCAAGGTCTTAAGACAAGATGTAAATATAGATTAAAAATCTCAGGCTAAAATGTCGCACATGTCTGGAAAAGAAACGTCTACAGACTCTCAAAAAGGGCAAATAAAAAAAATTCACATAGTCTATGAATGCTCAGATCTTGTTAAAAATATTGCATTCTCTCAAAAAATTGAAGATTTTGTCCGGGGGAACATCCCGGAACAAAACCTTCAAGGAGTCTGCTGTGAAGTGTTTATATCTGGTGTCAATTATGTCAGCACAATACAGCAAAAAGTGTCGAACAGAAAACTGCTCATCACAGGCAAAACACCATGGACGCTCATCCTGTTTAAGTAAGTAAGAGTGCGTAACATATGTGTGCCCGATGTGGAGCCGAGCAAGGACAGTCTCCTCACGGCGGCTGCCGCAGCGGAAAGGTAGACTGTCAGACAACTTAGGAAGAGCTTCATGAAGCTTGTTCCCTTCCTCTTTGTCCCACTCGGACTGCCACTCGCGGGCTATGTACGCACTAATAACAGGTTTAAAATCACTATAGACAGTCTGTGTGTCAGGGACAGGGTCACTGCGGGCACTGTTGGCAGCAGAATCTGCGATTCTGTTGCCTTCGATGCCCACATGGCCTGGGACCCAAATAAAAATGATGTCATAATATTCCTTCATCAAGTCCGCGTAGAGCTCTCTAATCTGCACCAGCAGTGGATGGTCTGTTCCCGCGCCCTGAAGGGCCTGCAGGGCAGAAAGAGAGTCAGACAGAATCAGGAAGTTCCTTTCCCGAGACTGATAGGCATGCTTGAGTGCTAGCAGAATGGCCTGCAGTTCTGCACTAAATACAGAGGAATGGTCAGGGAGACGGAGCTTAAATGGGCGTCTAGGATGGCGAGAGGACACTGCAGCCGCAGCCACTCTTCCATCCTCAGACTTGGACCCATCCGTATAAAGACGACAATAGCCAGGAAAAATTGAAAGGAGTTCATTGAGGCTCTGTTGGTATATGGCTGGTGGAGTACAATCCTTCTTGTGGGCAGTCAAGTCCAGCAAGATGTCAGGAACTGGTAGTAGCCAGGGTGGAGTGACGTGTTGCAGAGATTCCGAAACTTTGTCCAGGTCCACTCCGGCCGCCTGCAGATGAGGTCGGACACGGAAGGAAAGTGGACGGACAGCTCCCGGATGGGCATCGTAAATCTCTGCAAACGACGGGTTAAAAACACAATCATAGGCAGGATTTTCTGGATGGGCCTTCAGCTTCAGAACGTAGCTGAGCATGAGGCGGATGCGGCGGAGCCTGAGAGAAGGCTCCCCTGCCTCTGCATACAGACTAGGAACTGGAGATGTCCTAAAGGCTCCCAGACATATGCGCAGACCTTGATGGTGAATTGTGTTCAGACGCTGCAGAACAGACTTGGAAGCCGAGCCATATACCACAGAGCCGTAATCCAGTTTGGACCGAACAAGGGCCCGGTACAGTCGAAGTAAGACGATGCGGTCTGCACCCCAGTCAGTACGACCAACGACACGAAGAATGTCGAGGGCCTTCCGACAAGAGGTTCTAAGGTAGTTAACATGGTTGCAGAAGGTCAATCTTTTGTCAAAGATGACCCCCAAAAACTTAGCCTCTTCAGCCACCTTAATTGGCACTCCAGCAATGCTCAGGCTAGGTTCTGGAAAAAATTTCGTCTGGTTAGTAAAATGCACACAGACTGTCTTGGAGGGCGAGAATCTGAATCCATTGAGAGACACCCACCCCTGGATGCGATCAACGCACAGCTGCAAGCGCCTCTCAAAGGACGCAAGTCCTCGACCTCGTGCACACAAAGCAAAGTCGTCCACAAACAAAGAGCATTCAGAATCATCCTTGACGGCCTTTACAATGTTATTTATTTTAATGCTAAATAAAACAGGAGATAGAATACTGCCCTGCGGGACACCCATCTCCTGTTCAAAGGAGTCGGAGAGGGTGGAGCCCACACGGACATGGAACGACCTGTTGGACAAAAAATTGTGAATAAAAACGGGCAGATGCCCTTTAAAACCCATGTCCGACAAATCAGACATTATACCATGCTTCCAGGTAGTGTCATATGCCTTTTCAAGATCAAAGAAAATTGCATAGACATGCTGCTTGTTGACAAAAGCATCTCGGATAAAAGACTCAAAGCGGACTAGATGGTCAGTTGTACTACGGAAGCGCCGGAAACCGCACTGGAGGTCTGTGATGAGACCCTGTGACTCAAGATGCCACACCAGTCGGGCGTTGACCAAGCGTTCCATAGTTTTACATAAACATGATGTCAAAGCTATTGGCCGGTAGTTGCCCGGGTCGGAAGGATCCTTACCCGGCTTGGGAATTGGCACAACCACAGCCTGGCGCCAAGATGGCGGAAAATGACCGGTTATCCAGATATGGTTAAAGGCCTTGAGAAGTACAAGGAGTGAATCCTCAGGCAGATGTGTTATGAGCTGATAATGGATGGTATCTAATCCAGCAGCAGAGTCAGTACATTTCTGCATGGCTTGCTGCAATTCTGAAAACGTAAAAGGGGCATTATAGTCTTCCAAGTTATCCGATATAAAATCACAAGCACAAGATTCTCGCTTCTCCTTCTCTCTCTGGAAGAAAGGTGAATAATGCTCTGTTGAAGAATTATGGGCAATGGTGGAGGCAAGCAAATTGGCCACAGCCTTTTTATCTGTGACCAAACTGGCACCATCTCTAAGATGGCCAACAGAAGCCGAGCCACCCCTGCCCCTAATTCTTCGAACAGCCTTCCAGACTTTTTGGGACGGAGTCCTAGAAGATAAAGATGAGACGAAGCGTCTCCAGGAAGCACGGCGTTCACGTTTAAAAATATAACGGGCTTTCGCCCGCTGTCTTTTAAAGGTTAAAATATTTGCTTGCGACGGATTACGAAATGCACGTCGCTGAGCAGATTTGCGCATTGTTTGGGCCTTGCGGCACTCTTCATTGAACCATGGTACTCTCGGCTTCCGAGGGAGTGATGTGGAAGTTCTAGGGATGGTTTCACCTGCAACCTCCAACAAAATAGAAGTAAAACAAGAAACAGGTTCTTCAGCTGACATGACCACCTCCTCTGTAAGACGAGACTGACAGAGAGAGGCAAACAGAGACCAGTTAGCTTTCTTGAGATTCCAGCGCCCCACCGGCGAATCCTCCTCACAGCTGACCGATGACAGGACTACTGGGAAGTGGTCACTACCACACAGGTCGTCGTGAACCTTCCAGTCAAAGTCCAGCATGAGAGAAGGATCACACACAGTGAGGTCTAGAACAGAACTAGATCCGGAACCTGAGTTAGAGTATGTAGGTGAGCCATCGTTAAAGACACATAGGTTAAGTTGAGAAAAAACATCTTCTAACATCTGACCTCTGCCATCATAGTGGTCACTACCCCAAAGGTGAGCATGACCGTTAAAATCCCCCATGAGAATAAAGGGAGGGGGCAGTTGATCTACTAAGTGAAAAATATCATTGCTACAGACCCGCAGTGATGGTGGCAGGTAAATACTGCATATGGTTATGGTCTTTTTTAAGGTAACCCGAGCAGCGACAGCCTGAAGACAGGTGTCGATGCTAACGGGGCTACATAAAATTTGGCTACTAATGAGAAGAGCCGCTCCACCCGAGCGCCTCTCCGAATCAGAGCCTTTATGCATAACATTAAAACCATTAAAAGACACAGGGTCAGAAGTCTTCAGGTAAGTCTCCTGAAGAGATATGACTGAGGGGTTATAGAACTTGACTAAAAGACGTAATTCCTCAAAGTTAGCTCGAAAACCACGACAATTCCACTGAAGCAAAGAGTCCATGATTAAGTCTGATCTGGGGGTAAGGAGTTTTTCCCCCCTTTTTCCTTTACCTTGGAAGGAGTTGAAGAAACAGAGGGGGGCCGGCTCCCGGGCCTCCTCTGGTTCTTCGGAGAGGAAGGGGGTGGAGCTGCCGCAGCATCAGCAACAACAACTTCCACTCCCTCCATCCGCTCCTCCAGTGCAGCATATTTGTTTTGAAGGGGCACATCTGTGTTCCCCTTCTGGGCCCGTGCGCACAGCGGTCCCATAGATTTCTTAGACTTCTGGTCCTGGGCAGCGTTCCTGCCGCTAGAGTTAGCGGCCTTAGAAGGCTGACCAGAGCCAGAAGCCTTTGTAGTTGACTGACTAACAGGTTTGGGTGGGGGCTGAGGCTTAGGGGCAACAGAAGGCGGCACAACCGGACCGGCAGTGTCCGCCTTCTGCGTTCCCTGGCTCCTTGTCACCACCGGAGGAGGGTTACTCTCCAGGGGCGAGATGAGCCGAGGCTCCGCCCCCAACCAAGAAGTTGGGGTCTGACATGAAAAGTCTTTGGTGGGGCGCTTGCCTGCCACCGCTGCACTAAAAGTATACACTGAGGTGTTAGAGGTTGGGGCAGCCGCAGCTGCACCAGGGCCTTCAACCAGTTTTTTGGCATCCAGAAAGGACAGCCCCTTCTCCACACGCACCTGCTGAATCTTGCACTCGGATATCCAACGAGGGCATTTCTTATCCGAAGCCATATGCGCCCCCTGGCAATTCACACACAGGGGGGTGGCTGTGCAGGACTCAGCAGAGTGTCCGGGCCTAGTGCAACGGGCGCATGAAGCCTCTGCCTGACGGCATGTCTTCTGCCCATGGCCATACTTTTGGCACTTAAAGCACCGGAGGGGAAGAGGGACGTACTTTTTCACTCTCAGGGAGTAGTAACCTCCCCAGATGGTAGTAGGAGGGGTGGGGGTGCCAAACGTCAGGATGATGGTAGGGAGACGGATCTCCCCACCACCTCGCTTGGAAGCGAAGCGCCTGACGCAAGTCACCCCCTGAGACTTAAGGTTCCTTACAAGTTCATCTTCTGACAGTTCTGCCAAAGCTTGATCTTTGATTACGCCTCTTGACGAATTCATAGTTTTGTGGGGTGTGACTTCCACAGGAGTGTCTCCGATGGAAGAGAGCCCCAGCAGCCCGCTGGAGTGTGCCCGAGTACGGCACTCCACCAGCAAGTCACCAGACCTGAGGCGCTGGGCGTCAGGCCTGCCAACACGGCTCCTGAGGGTCTCCCCCACCAGAAAAGGATGCAGCTTGGTAACTGGTTTCTCCTTCACCTTGCTATGGACAATGAGGAAGCGAGGCCATACGGCCGACGCCTGAGGCGTCGCTTCCTCACAGTCTGAATCACTGTCATGGTCAAATTCGGTGTCTATATGCCGTTTCTGTGCTAGTTTTGGTTTTTTTGTTTTATCCATATTATATTAGTAGAGATATTCATCCCCCGGGGGTCCCCGCCCGCCACCGAGCCCAACAAGGGAAAGTGCAACTGTCGGCGGGTCTCCAGCCGACGCACAATGGAGACTGCCCGAAAGATATACTCAAGGGGGTAAGCCCGATTGAACCGTTTGAGCCACCGCCTTCTATCACACCGTTGAATGCAGGGGAATACTGGCGTAAAGCACCTAATCAGCAGCAAAGGCTATAGCATGGTGCTCCGTATAGCAACCCGCATGTCAACAGTGGGATAGGGCTCAACGTGACAAGAGCCGATTGACTAGGCCGGTACGACTAGCCTCCCGTTTAGGCAGAAGTCAAGGCCAAAGTGGAGTGTTTCAGCCACCAGGATCCTCTTCTCCCCCGACACGGGTCTCCAAGCACGGCAAACACTTGGGATCCAAAGGACCAAAAAGTCACGAGTATTTTTAAGGACCAATCCAACATGGTACGACCTAGGTTAGCACAGCTCCTTAAAAACCGGACCAGTGAAAAGGCTGAACAACATATCTGCTGACATCAAGTCCTAATCCTGGACAAAGATGGCACCCGTCCGCTAGCCCACTCAGTCAGGGACTGAGCGGACTACCCACCTACGCCACGTGGAGGCCGGTGCCGGGTAGGCTAAAGTTGGATCAAAAGACAGCGTAGACAACGGGAGAACTCGTCTTCAGAAGACGACATACCTCTCATGGAGTTAGCAAAAAGGGTTAGACGCCAGAAGAGGAGACAAACAGTCGAAGCAGAATCGGCTGATGTTAGCTCGGGCGAAGGCACATCAGATAACTCTGATGATGATAGGATAAAGCATGTGGACGCAATCCTGCCTAAGTCAAGGAGTAAAGGGGTGAGGCGGTTATTAAAGGCTATAGGAGATCTACTTTAGGCTTCATTTAAAATGCAACTCTCAAGTGGTATTGAGAGAGGATCAATCAGGAAATCGTGCAGATAATGCAGTTTTGGGAGTATGAGTATATGACTACGGGTGTAAATTACATTTTGCAGACGTGCAAGATGAGGTTCGTCCTCTGTCTCAGGATATTGGGTTTAGCAGAGAGCGTTTATAATTTATTAGTAATGGCAGTAATCATGTCAATTGTAGGCGAAATAGTGGGAGTAGCCCGATATTGTGAGTGTTAAAAGCTGACCCTTTATCGAGACTTAGGCGATGGCATAGTGAGGTCACTCGACCTACACTGGACCCGGGATCGGTGGCTACAACTGTGGCGGACGACAATGACGTCTACGGAGCAAGTGCCTCCGCACTGATGATGGAAGACAGGGTGGAACTGAAGACGACATCGCCAGTCGTGAAATTCTACCCGGCCTTGAAATGAGGCGACCTATGAGGTGGATGAATTATGTTGGGACTGTGAGCGCAACGGTGCCCATGAGAAACGATTGATTGATTGATTGTACATTGCTTAACGTCCCGACAGCAACAAGGCTTTCTCAGGACGTGCCTGCACTGCTTGTGAAAAAAAAAATAAACAGAAAATTGAATGTATGTCGCCAGCCGGTCAAATACATTAAATAAACCTACAACATGGGGCATAAATAAAGCTAAGACCATTTAGCAACACACATCCAATATCAAGAGCTACAGGCAGTGCAGACAGTAGGGAGAGTTTTAAAAAGGCAAATACAGGTGAATGGACAAAGGGTAGACAGAAACACATGCCCCAGAATAGAGAGAAAAACCCACCCTGTGGGGCTGACCAGGGTGACCCTGGGAACTAAAAAATACCTAACCCCACCCAAGTCCCCCAAGGCAGACCCGGGTGGGGCCCCATGAGAAACGAACAATTTCAGTGTTGACAATGAACTTTTTCTCTTTCATTTTATATTATGTGTATTTGGATGGAATACTTGTTGTTATAGTTGGACAAGATATCATGCACCGATTTGAAACGTATTTTGATTGTGTAATGATGTGTATGTTATTATGTCCCGAAGTGTAACCCCTCCTGAACAAGATAGAAAAATAATCCTGAACGGGATGTATTTTTCTCGGGTTAGGGAGGAATGTTGCACTACACATGTCGCCACGTGGCATCCAGATGTAGTTTCCGGTCATGCCATATGGGAAAGCGTCTGTATGTAACTACCGGACGTGCCGGGCAGCTCTAATCAAGATAACGGACCGGCCCTCCGGAAACTGTTACTATATGGGAAATGGATGGCATCTAATTAACGGGACGTCCGAACGCGGGGACGTCATAATCACGTAACGGGACCGGCCCTAAACGAGGGGCGGGTCCTAAGTGGGAAGATGATTGATAAGGGCAAGGGTATATACATACTGGGGGACACAACACAAGGGAGAACCAGACACAACGAGAGAGGGAACAACGAGAGGAGAGTGAGAGAGATGGACGAAAGTAGAAGAGAGAGCAAATAGTGAGAGAACGACCGAATTGTAGTCTGTGGTTGGTCTTGCCCAAACCCAGACAATGCTCTTTAGACTGAAATAAACACGAGAGAAAACCATCACTGGTCTTCAGTTGTTTTACGTGTTCATAGTGCAACAACTGCTTGTGAAAAAAACTAAACAGAACATTGAATGTATGTCGCCACCCGGTCCAATACGTTAAATAAACCTAAGACAAGGGGCCTAAATAAAGCTAAGACCATTTAGCAGCACACATCCAATATCAAAAGCTACAGGCAGTGCAGACAGTAGGAAGAGTTGAAAAAAAGGCAAATGCAGGTAAATGGACCAAGGGTGACCCTGGGAACTAAAAAGTAGTTAACCCCACCCAAGCCCTCCAGGGCAGACCCGGGTGGGGGGCAGATTTAAAGGCAGTGAATGAGGGAGAATGGGTCTATGGGTAGGGAGTTCCAGACAACAGGTCCAACGTGTGCAAAACAACGGTCACCTCTGGTTTTGTATTTGCAGAGGGGGACTCTGAGAAGGCGCGTGTCACGACTTGAACGGAGGGTGCGGGAGAGAGTGTATTGTTGAAGAAGATCAGCGAGATAGGCAGGGGTAGAGTAGTTAATAGATTTGTAGCACAGACAGGTGATTTTGTACAAGACTCGTTTGACTGGCAGCCAATGAAGTTGTCTCAGGACAGGAGTGATGGGCTGATGCTGTGGGGTGCGGACGATAAGATGTGCAGCACAATAATCTGAACTTGCTGCAATTTCTGAATGCGAGACTGAGGAAGGCCAGCTAAGAGGGCATTGCAGTAATCTATGCGGGACAAGACTAAAGAGACGACCAGTTTGGTGGTAGTTTCAGTGGTGAGGTAATGATGGATAATTGATTGATTGTACATTGCTTAACGTCCCGACAGCAACAAGGCTTTCTCAGGACGTGCCTGCACTGCTTGTGAAAAAAAACTAAACAGAAAATTGAATGTATGTCGCCAGCCGGTCAAATACATTAAATAAACCTACAACATGGGGCATAAATAAAGCTAAGACCATTTAGCAACACACATCCAATATCAAGAGCTACAGGCAGTGCAGACAGTAGGGAGAGTTTTAAAAAGGCAAATACAGGTGAATGGACAAAGGGTAGACAGAAACACATGCCCCAGAATAGAGAGAAAAACCCACCCTGTGGGGCTGACCAGGGTGACCCTGGGAACTAAAAAATACCTAACCCCACCCAAGTCCCCCAGGGCAGACCTGGGTGGGGTGGTAATGATGGATAGAACTGATGCGTCTTAATTTTAGAAAAGCAATTTAAAGGAGAAACTTACTTGGCAACAATGCCGTCACGTTTTGCTAGACGCAGGAGAGAGTCGTCAGACTCGCCCTAGAAATACAAAGAAAAAATATGAGACACAGGTACGAGTACTACGAGGTATACTGCATGTGACTAAGTGCCAAAAGGTGCTCTCACAAAGAGGACAACTGGGTTGAAAATCAAAGTGTGACATAAAGTACCAGAAAATGTATTAAGTGATGTACACTGTATTGGCAATGTGTATGTAAAGGAAAAAGATAATATCTGAAATGGTTTTTGAGAAAATGGCTGTTAAGATTTGTAAGTCTGGATATGTCGGACATCAGGTATTGCGACATAGTGCCTTTAAATTAGTGGGATAAAAAAAACACAAATCAGTTTCTAAACAGTTAAAATAATTAGTGGTCACAATTGACCTATCCAAACAATTCTGCTTTTTGGCTTAGAATGTTCTAATCCCCGAACATGATTTGTGTTGCAATACCTGACATCCGACCATATTCAACTTTTAAAACATTTTTAAAACATCCTACAACCAAGAAAAACACACTTTGTCATGTTATATACCACTCACAGGAATACATGCACACATTAGAGCACAATGGGAGTCTATCTTTGCTGCCCAAATATATTTATTGGCAGTCAGGGCCAGAATTTGTAACTTATATCGAACATCAGGATTGCAGCAGATATCCCCAGAATAGTTATCAGAAGCCACAAACACAAAGCCTTTCCCCCAGTTTCAAGCTACAATACTTAACAAACAAAACAGATATGAAGAACAAACTGCATACAGCTTTCTGATGTAATATACATGATGAAACATGACGTGCTAAACAGTCTGCGCCCGAAAAAATAAAACAAATATTCAAGTAAGTTTTATCTGTGTACAGGCTGATGCACTATTTTAACTCTGACCCTCAGATTTAGAAGGTCCTAATGGCTATGCAACTGGTTGTCCAAAATGGCTCATTTTAACAGTGCCTTTGCCCCCAAAAGTTCTATAATCCATATGTGTTGAACGTCGGGATTGCAGCAGCAAATGTTGGCACAAGCCTGTGTCCGATACATTTTTTATCATTGCATTATTATGTTATGAAATTCACCTGTTTCTTGATCTCATTATCTTACGTTTGCGTCACAACAACTGCACGTCTCCATCAAATGACAAAAATACATCGGTGACCCGTGTTCATTCAAATAACTCATTTACCAACTTGCATCGATTGGAGGTCAGATTTGCGACACGTGTTCGCGATCGAACGTCAGGTTGCTACAGCCATAAAATTTGTTATCACAAGAAATCATCTTCATTCTCCAACCTACTGCCTAAAATCGGTGCTGGAGTCTCGGGCGATTCAAACTCTTGAAAATGGTCCCTTACAATAAACATTTGGCTCTTTATTTTGTCTATGATTACACTCGAACGTCAGAAGTGATCGAACGTCAGATTTATGAAAACAGTTGCGACAAAATGTCACGAGTTGTAGCTCTCCATTGACAAACCGGACATTCAAAACAACCACGCTGGAATGTGGCCCATAATGCATCTATCATAACCGGACGATCGTAGACCAAAAAAACCCAAAACAACTTTGTTAAACTTGTCAAATAGTTGAACGTCAGATCTTGCGACAAAAACTGGCCGCTCACAATTTTTTTTGCCAGCTTAGAAAACTGTGACGGAAAAGTAAATTTAAAGCATATAAAATATTCAACGAAAGCGAAACAACGCAATGCCATTTCCAGTTTGGGTCAGCGTGCCTTTCGCTAGCACAAGTTTGCGGAAATTAAGATGCTGCTGTTGCGACAAATCTGACGTCCGACAGTGGTTACTTTCAAGAGCAATAAACAAAAGCATGGCTTGCCTTCAAATCTGGGAAATACACGGATTATAAGATCAATCTTCCCTGAACATATGGGCATGGTTGGCACCAGGTTTGTTATTGTTGCTTTTACACGCGAGATCAAAACAGACCGACGGCATGTCATTGTCCGCTTTCCCGGGCCGATTTTTATTGGTGAATTCTGGCGTTTTACAGTATACTCACCAAACGGCTTTACCTTAGGTGCAGAAATTATTGCCAGTATATCTTCAATCATTCACACACACATTGCACTTGTTAAAGTCAACATGTGTCTTTTTAAACAGATTTTAGTTTCACGCAAAAGAGATCACTCACTTTTTGCTCACCTTTTGGCACTTAGTCATGTGCGTTGGTTTGCACCTTATGTCCAAAATCTCAGACCATACATAATTCAAACTCAATGGATTTAAAAATGCATGGGTGACAATGTGAAAAGTTGAAATGACTGAAAACGGTCCAGTCCCTACAGAGGGAAAGGGGTGGCTGAAGGAATGTTCTAACTGAACCAACAGGATCAAATTGCGATTTCTGGGATTTAAAACAAACTAAATCAATCTCCACCACTGTAGACTGTCGTCCAAGAAAACGTTGCTGTTTCAAGCTTATCAAATCAACATCCACATTTCTGTCTACAGTATTGAAAATATAGTAGAGTTTGAAATGGGGCTGGCCTCAGCCCCTTCAACACCTAGTACACGGAAACACGGGTGGGCAGGCATCACACTGTAAATAGTAACAAGATAAAATTACATCACGTCTAGCTACGCTAGCATTGCTGTTGAATGCATATCTATCGTCAAAGCGCTGTATGTATATGTATGTGACAGCGACTGAAGCCTGCGTTTGTGGACAGATAAGCTTGAAACCGATATCGTCTTTAAAAGAATTATCTTGAGGTAGTTTTTATTTTTTAATTAGTTTACATATTATTAATAAAAATGACCGTTTCACAAAAAAGGTTGATCCACATTAGAGTCCGTAATTTTTTGTATTCTTACTAAATACTTTGCATGTAGCTAGACTAAAGGAAGACATTAAATGAGTTTGTTAGCCAGAATTGTACCTCTTCAACTTTTTGAATAATTCAATTTTGAATAATTAATTCATTTTTGAAATTTTTCAAACCACGTTTCACTCCTATCAAAGAGTCAGCCATGCAAGAGACTGCGTTGAAGAGACCCTTGCGTGCCTTTCAAGACTCGGAAAATGACGGTGACGTAAAAGTGCCAAACATGTCAGTGTTGTGCAATGTTCCTAACTGACGCAAAGCAGGAAAAGTCAGTGTTATACATGTGCATGGGTTGAAGCAATGCTCTCCCTTTTTGACAATTTGATTCGGAAGACAATCTGTCTATATTTGTTATGATGTCTGTGAACGTATTGTGGAAAATGTGGGAAAATGCAGGCAGTATTGAAAAGGACCAGGCGGCAAGCTAATCTGGCACTACCCTTGAATTATCACGGTCAATCCATCTCCTGCTGCAGTGTGTCAGGGATGGGTTCAGGTCACATGCTGGCAACAAAGATGCTTGCTGAAAGCAGACTACTGTAAATGCATGCTATCCGCAACACAATCCACCACCACTCACCATTCGCCTGATAGCACCGCAGATGGCGTACGTCTTGTTTGAGCCGGTCATGCGGCCTGTAGTTTCATCAACCTGGTAAACAAACAATACATGTATAACAGTATATCCTGTGAGGTTTAGGTCAAAGTACTGTAGACAATCATAGTTCAAGGCTCTTGTCAGAACAGCTCGCTGCCTGTGGGTGCCAAGCTATTCTGACAGTACCCTTGACCTATCACGATCGGTCTACATCCTGTCGTAGTGTGTCGCTGTCAGGGCTTTAACAAAATCTTCTTTTCTAACCCTTTTTCATGTACTAGGTACAGGCAGCCCCTAAAATACACAAATCCCTTGCAAATATGATATCAAGAAAAGAAGGTATTATTAAAGTTCAAGCAAAAATAAGAACAACCAAAAAAACAGCAAGTGTCTAGCTCAAATAGTTTCAGAGATATAAGGAAAAGAATTTTGCAAAAAATTGTCACGTCTGAGGCTGTTTTTGGGAAATTGCACGGCAAGCAAACTTTGACAATCCACAATTTCTTCAGATCTATTCTAAATTGGCTAAAAATCTGAGATTCTGTTTAAAGTATTGGTCAGTGTAAGCTCAATTTTTTTGGGTGTGATGGTAATAGTGGTTTTTGAATGCCAGTTAGCCGAAGATGCCTCTCCAGCTAAAATCGGCTTGCGGCAAAAACAAGAATAATTTCAAAATAACACAACTTTCACATTTCTTGTCCAATTTTAAAATTTTTAAGTATTCTGTTAATATCTTTCAAAATGCTTTCGTTTGACATCCTACAACACGCTGATATGACAGCTTTTAGTGTTTTAGTTTTAAACACCCCCCCCCCCCCCCCCCCCCCCCCCAAGCCATTTCTTAACTGTCAGATAGGTTAGTTCATCGCTGATTTTTGACGAAATTATCAGTGCACTGGCGGTCGCCATTTTCGTACACAATTTCGGCATATTTGAGTACGGGTGACCTCGGAATTTCAACCAATGGACGCGTACCATACATGTAATCTCGTCGGAAACGAGATTTTAGAAAAGAAATATGAATGAACTTTTGAATGATACTATGCAAGCTATGCATAATATTTCGGCAAGAGGACAAATTTTGAGTTCAAAAGTTACAAATTGCAATAAAAGTCGTCATTTTAAAAAAAAGTCTTTCATGTTTGGCACCATTGCAAAGCTCACGACGAGTACTTTCCAGTGACGTATACCATTGCGTTGTTCTATTTATAGTACACGTCCGGCGAGCATTTGAAACGACGTGACTGCAGTGAGCTTGTTTCGGGAAGCGAGCCACCCGTGCGATTTCGACGAAAACGGTCATTTTTAACAACTGTTTTTTTCACTAACGGTACAACATCCACACTCACACTTGGACTCAAACGAAAGAACGCAACGTTTTCTGCAAATACATACTAAGTTTATTGCATGGAAGCCTAAATTAAAAGAGCTAGACCTGTTTGAAGCAAAGAGGTTGGAGGGCAAAAGTCAGGTGCATGACCGTGTGCTATGTATAGGGCTGCCGGTACCTACATGTACTTGGGAGAGAAGAACGTGGGATCGTGACAGCTCGATGATCCATGAAAGCTAATCATGTAAGGTACGACTATGGAATATTACACACGAGCACCAACCTCTGCAATGTTGATCTGAATGGAGGCATGGTCCTTTGAAGATATGATGCGGTTGCTCGCAGAGCTGTGAACGAAAACACATTTAAAGTGTGTGAAAAACAATAGTCTGGTTTATTACTTGCACCTAACTCTACTAAATATTTATGTGCATGAAATGTAATATCTCTAAGTACTCCAATATGACTTTTTAAAAGTTAACTTAGGTCGCATTTGTTCTCATTCCATAATTTTCCATGCAAAAGAATAAGTACAGAAACACATGCATATATACAAACAGCAGAAGAGCCATATTACAATCCAGTCCAAACTTGATTGAATTCTGCTACATGATTTGGATCAAGTCATAGAAAATGGGTAAAATTTATTTCACACTAGGACTTGCAAAGACAGCTTGGAATCTAAGCTGACCGACTCAGTGACTGATTTCTTCTTCTTCTTCCTCGAACACTCTTTTATATGGACAGCCCGGTCTCCTCTATAAATGCTGCCGTGCGCCGCAGTTCCTCCAGGCCTAGTGACTGATTTAATTTTCAGCATATTGTTTGTGGAGGAATCACCTTGCTGTCAGTACCAGGAAAGGTCTTTAACAGGATCATCCTAGAGAGAATGAAGAGCTCCGTTGACCCCCAGCTGAGAGACCAGCAAGCAGGATTCAGGAAGAACCGATCATGTACAGACCAGATCGCCACTCTCCGCATCATCGTGGAACAGTCTCTGGAGTGGAGCTCCCCGCTGTACGTCAACTTTGTGGATTATGAGAAAGCATTTGACAGCGTGGACCGAGAGACTCTGTGGAAACTCCTACGACACTACGGTGTACCCACAAAGCTCGTCCGCCTGATTAAGAGCAGCTATGATGGCATGACATGTCGCGTGATCCACGAAGGGCAGTTCACCAGAGAGCTCCAGGTCAGAACTGGTGTCAGGCAGGGGTGTCTGCTGTCTCCGTTCCTCTTCCTACTGGCCATAGACTGGGTCATGAAGATGACCACAGAGCACAGACGAAGTGGAATACAGTGGACACTGTGGACACAGCTTGACGACCTCGATTTTGCAGACGACTTGGCATTACTGTCCCACACTCATCAACAAATGCAGGACAAGACCACGAGGCTTGCTGACATCTCGTCCCAAGTGGGCCTCACCATTCACAAACAGAAAACGACAATGAGGCTGAACGCAACCAGGGAAGAACCAGTCTTGCTTGCTGGCACCCCGTTGGAGGAGGTGGAGTCCTTCACCTATCTCAGGAGCATCATAGACAAAAAAGGCGGCACTGATGCAGATGTCAGAGCACGAATCGGTAAAGCCAGAGCAGCCTTTCTCCAGTTGAAAAAAGTGTGGAGTTCCAGAGAGCTGTCACAACACACCAAAGTCCGGATTTTCAACTCCAATGTAAAAGCAGTTCTCCTATATGGAGCTGAGACATGGAGATTGACAAAAACCACAGTCAACAGAGTACAGACCTTCATGAACAGTTGCCTTAGAAGAATTTTGAAAATCCACTGGCCAGAGAAGATCAGCAACGTCAGACTCTGGGAGAGAACAGAGCAGATAACAGCAGAGAATGAAATTGGGCGAAGAAGATGGGGATGGATCGGTCACAGTCTGAGAAAGCCAGCTTCCAGTTTCCAGTATCACTAGGCAGGCATTGTCATGGAACCCCCAGGGAAAGAGGAAAAGAGGTAGGCCGAGAAACTCCTGGCGTCGAGACCTCCAAGCAGACATCAAGAGACTGGGAACCACCTGGAGTAGAATCGAAGGAGAAGCACAGGACAGGAGTTGCTGGAGGTCTCTCGTCGACGGCCTATACCCGGGTAGGGGTGACAGGCGTAAGTAAGTAAGTATATTGTTTGTGCATTATATTTCAAAAGTAGTGGCAGAATAGCTTATCACACATACGCGCCAAGCTATTCTGGCACTACCCTTGATAAATCATGTATGATCCCTATCTCATAGTTGAATAATCTGGCCTGAATTTGATTGAATCAGATTATAGGCGAACACGTGTAGCGTTTTGTACTCACCATTTCCGCGGGATGTACATATCAACGAAATCTCCGGCGTCGTTCTGCATGGTGAAATTTGGTACCTAAGAAAGAAAGCCAAACATGAGTTTAACGATTTTGCCCAAATTATGTCACAATTGGTAGAAAATGAGCTGAAGCGCAGCCACAGAAACGTGCTTTACCTGCTTCGAGAAAATCCACAGGAAAAAGGAAGTAGACTACGTAGCGCATGTGCAGAGCCATGAAAAGATGTACGCATGCGCAGTTTGTTTACAGATCCCTAATAGCGCAGCGGGTGTGCAAACCATAGTAACCATCCACGGTTCTATACTTAGTAATAAAAAGAATACTTATATAATATTATATTTTAAAAAAAATATGCCTTGATAACATTTTCACACAAAAAACATTCTTACAGAATTTAACCCAGTTGTTTTTTTTTCAGCCGAGTTTGACTGGTCGACTGTGCACCTTTGACTTCACCCGACCTTGCAACACACTGACGCTAAAGTTGGTTAAACCAAAGACAATACATTATCTTATAATGTACTGTATTTGGTTAAACTAAACACCTGTATCACAACTTGGCCATGATGTATAATGGAGCTTAACCCACTAAACCCCAAAGCTCTACAGCAGGAGATGGATTGAAAATGATAATTCAAGGGCAGTTCCTGTAGGCGCCAAGCTCATCTGGCAATACCCTTGAATTATCATAGTAAATCCATCTCCTTCAGCTGGCACAGTCTTTAGGTGACACCTCCAACATTTTGGAATTGCAACCATGGAGTTAAATCATAGCCTGACAAGACACACACCCACCTCTCATGATGAGACCACACACCCCGCACATCTCATGACGAGACACACCCACATCTCATGACGAGACACACCCCCACATCTCATGACGAGTGGCAAGACATACACCCACATCTCATGACGAGACACACACCCACATCTCGTGAAGAGACACACACCCACTGGCCACATCTCATGATGAGACACACACCCACATCTCGTGATGAGACACACACCCACATCTCATGACGAATGGCAAGACATACACCCACATCTCATGACGAGACACACACCCACATCTCGTGACGAGACACACCCATATCTCATGACGAGTGGCTAGACACACACCCACATCTCAAGACGAGTGGCTAGACACACACCCACATCTCATGATGAGACACATACCCACATCTCATGACGAGACACATACCCACATCTCATGACGAGACACATACCCACATCTCATGATGAGACACATACCCACATCTCATGACGAGACACATACCCACATCTTATGACGAGACACATACCCACAACTCATGATGAGACACACACCCACATCTCATGATGAGAGGTGAGACACACACCCACATCTCATGACAAGACACACACCCACATCTCATGACGAGACACAAACCCACATTTCATGAGAGGGGGGACAATTATACCCATGCCTGCCTCAGTATGCTGCAGCAGCCATCAAGTCAGACCGCGTTATTCGTGATCACGTTCTTGTAGTGCTTACCTTACAGACATCTGATTAAAAAAAACTTAGTGAACAAAAGGTTCTTAGGACATCAGCCTAAGGTGGCCTGTGCTCAGCTGTGCATGGGACAGCTAAGGCCGAAGCTGCCTGAAGACCTTCTACTCACTTGGCATATATATACAGGAGTGCGCAATACCGAGACCGACATGGGATGTACGGCTGTTGTCCTCGACTTCTTGTCCTCAGCCACTGTGCGAGCACGCACACACACACACATACACAAAGACACGCATACACACACACACACACACACAAAGACACGCACACACACACAAAGACACGCATACACACACACACATACACACACAAAGACACGCAGCACACACACCACATACACACACAAAGACACGCACACACACACACATACACACAAAGACACGCATACACACACACGCATACACACACACACAAAGACACGCATACAACCTGGATCAGTGTTTTATTATAGAGACCATGTCCAATATTTCACAAGAACAAAATGTCACAACTATTCCAAGACACCTGTTTCCAAGAAACACAACAAACACATAACAAGCAGTTATCACAGACATGTTAGGAAACCCGAAGTTTACTATGGCGCTGTCAACCTTAGGATAAATGATGAATAAATAATTAATAAACATATTCAAAGAAGTAGCCCTACTTTACGAACCCTGTTGTTTGCTGTACGAGCTCAAGACATCTTGAGATGTGACTACGCTATTCAAACCTCTTGTGTGTGCAGCCCCCGGTTCTGTATAACTTGAGAGTGCGTTTCAAAGGATCAATAACTGATTTTCTTGTTAGTGTTAGCGGATAACTGTACACCAGAGATCTGTAGCGACCAAATGTAATTATGTATCTGAAGAAATCAGTATCACAGATGATGAAATCGATCGAAAAAAAACAAACATCAAAACTGTCATTAAACTCCCAATACCAAAGCACACATCAAAATGATGGATTTTTTTCTGTTCATAACAGCTGGACGGATGTTGAGGAATGACACTTTGCCTAATTCACCATTACTGCTTCAAGACAAAGTGTCAGGTGGTCCAAAACACGTCACAAGGCAATATTGGGCACACTTTACAGTCTCCGTTCGTGTGTGATCGCATCAAAATGAAACGTCGCATTGTGGTTCTGTGTTCAAAGATCTTCTTTACACAAACTTCACAAGGGAAATGATGAACATTGTGAAATGATGAACATTGTGAAATGATGAACATTGTGAAATGATGAACACCTCGATGCAGTAAACTGAAGGACGGAGTCAACTTTGAGATTTAATTTGCAGAAAAATCACAATAACACACAACTCAAACAACCTCTCTGGATCAAGCTTGCCAGTGGAATGATATGCATTATCTCAAAAGCTTCACACAAAATAAGTCCTGTTTTCCATGTTTATTGTGGTGCGTTTTCTCTATGGAGTCCGATTTTAAGTCACAATTCAATTCAATGCACGAGACATATATACACATGAGCCCCTGCTGTCACAGCACTGTACTGGTGCATTCGCTGTACTGTACTGCTGCAGTCACATACACATGAGCCCCTGCTGTCACAGCACTGTCCTGGTGCATTCGCTGTACTGTACTGCTGCAGTCACATACACATGAGCCCCTGCTGTCACATCACTGTACTGGTGCATTCGCTGTACTGTACTGCTGCAGTCACATACACATGAGCCCCTGCTGTCACAGCACTGTACTGGTGCATTCGCTGTACTGTACTGCTGCAGTCACTCGAGCTCATGTCCATCTCTGTCTCTTGCAGAAGTAAGGGCGTGCGGTCAGTTTTATGGACGGAGTTGGATTATTCAGAAAGGCTTCGGGTCGGTATTGTGGAGGTGGATTTACTGGAAGGAGTAGCTGGGGTTGGGTGTGGCTCCACACCACTTGCCGATGAACTTCAGCACGTCCTGCAGCTCTGGGCTGTGCGACACCTGCAACACCGTGTAGCACGTCAATGTATCAAATCCCACAATACCTGGAATAATAATAGTAATAGGGAGAATGCCTGCCACTACACTGGTGCTGATGTAGTGGTACACGGGCTCTGTTAGCCTTCGCACCAGTACTGCACTGCGAAAGGAAATATAAATTGGAGACATCTGTAAAACGGACGCAGCAAAAGAAATTGGATGTAAAGAAAAGACACCATATTGGTGACCTTAATCCTCATCATTCGGAATACACCAGTGTGAGAAATAAGTTTGACTAAAACAGTTCAAGGGTAGTGCCGGAATAGCTTGGCGCCTCTAGGCGCCAAGCTATTCTGGCACCACCCTTGAACTAAAGTCATTGGTCTATATCCTTATCTGTAAGTACTATAATGTAGCTTGCATATGGCAGTGTACAAATGTGAAGTTTTTAGCCTCAGTGTGATATGGGTTAATACCATTCTTAAACACCAGAGTAAACGAGTGATGTCATGTTTATTTTATTAGCCTTTAACTCATTCTATCCCAGACACACCACAGCAAGATAAGGATCGACCATGATAGTTCAAGGGTGATGCTATGGGCGCCAAGCTATTCTGGCATCACCCTTGAACTATCATGGTCGATCTGTGTCCTGCACTGCAATGCAATCTTCAGAGGATAATGGCAACATTTGGGGATTTCGTTGTTGGGGTAGAATGAGATAACAAACAAAGAAGAACTTTGGGCTGAAGGTGTATCACTGTCATGGTGACAAGCGGACGCAGGTGGAAAAGAGTCTGTACATTTTATGTAACTCAATCACCTCGACATCAAACCCCAAACTGGAAGACAAAGATTCAGCTGACAACGAGTTAATGCATTTGAGCTGTGCTGCATTTCAACAGTCCAGATGCAGCACTTACAAAGTAAGTTAACCCTTTGGCAGTCAGCAGCAGCTGTTGTCATGGTGATTTCTTCAGACTGACTACACAAGGGGATAACAAAATTATTTTTGCTATTACCTTTGTGGCCATGAGGAATTTGTTCCAGTCGTCCTTGTTGGCCACTTTGTTGGTGTTTTTGAAGTCCACCTTGTTACGCAGCACGGGGTAGCCTGGTGAAACACAGCACCGTAAAACCATCTGATATTATCTGGTGTAGCACACAGCACTGTACAATCATCTGATATCATCTGGTGTATCACACAGCACTGTACAATCATCTGATATCTAGTGTATCACACAGCACTGTACAATCATATATCATCTGGTGTATCTCAGAGCACCATACACCCATCTAATGTCATCTGGTGTATCACAGAGCACCATACAATCATCTGATATCATCTGGTGTATCAAACAGCACCATACACTCATCTAATATCATCTGGTGTATCACAGAGCACTGTAAAATCATCTGATATCTGGTGTATCACAGAGCACTGTACAATCATCTGACATCTGGTGTATCACAGAGCACTGTACAATCATCTGATATCTGGTGTATCACACAGCACTGTGCAATCATCTGATATCTGGTGTATCATACAGCACTGTACAATCATCTGATATCTGGTGTATCACACAGCACCGTACAATCATCTGATATCTGGTGTATCACACAGCACCGTACAATCATCTAATATCATCTGGTGTATCGCACAGCACTGTACAATCATCTGATATCTGGTGTATCACACAGCACCGTACAATCATATGATATCTGGTGTATCATACAGCACCGTACAATCATCTGATGTCTGGTGTATCGCACTTACTTACTTACTTACGCCTGTCACCCCTACCCGGGTATAGGCCGTCGACGAGAGACCTCCAGCAACTCCTGTCCTATGCTTCTCCTTCGATTCTACTCCAGGTGGTTCCCAGTCTCTTGATGTCTGCTTGGAGGTCTCGACGCCAGGAGTTTCTCGGCCTACCTCTTTTCCTCTTTCCCTGGGGGTTCCATGACAATGCCTGCCTAGTGATACTGGAAGCTGGCTTTCTCAGACTGTGACCGATCCATCCCCATCTTCTTCGCCCAATTTCATTCTCTGCTGTTATCTGCTCTGTTCTCTCCCAGAGTCTGACGTTGCTGATCTTCTCTGGCCAGTGGATTTTCAAAATTCTTCTAAGGCAACTGTTCATGAAGGTCTGTACTCTGTTGACTGTGGTTTTTGTCAATCTCCAAGTCTCTGCTCCATATAGGAGAACTGCTTTTACATTGGAGTTGAAAATCCGGACTTTGGTGTGTTGTGACAGCTCTCTGGAGCTCCACACTTTTTTCAACTGGAGAAAGGCTGCTCTGGCTTTACCGATTCGTGCTCTGACATCTGCATCAGTGCCGCCTTTTTGTCTATGATGCTCCCGAGATAGGTGAAGGACTCCACCTCCTCCAACGGGGTGCCAGCAAGCAAGACTGGTTCTTCCCTGGTTGCGTTCAGCCTCATTGTCTTTGTTTTCTGTTTGTGAATGGTGAGGCCCACTTGGGACGAGATGTCAGCAAGCCTCGTGGTCTTGTCCTGCATTTGTTGATGAGTGTGGGACAGTAATGCCAAGTCGTCTGCAAAATCGAGGTCGTCAAGCTGTGTCCACAGTGTCCACTGTATTCCACTTCGTCTGTGCTCTGTGGTCATCTTCATGACCCAGTCTATGGCCAGTAGGAAGAGGAACGGAGACAGCAGACACCCCTGCCTGACACCGGTTTTGACCTGGAGCTCCCTGGTGAACTGCCCTTCGTGGATCACGCGACATGTCATGCCATCGTAGCTGCTCTTGATCAGGCGGACGAGCTTTGTGGGTACACCGTAGTGTCGTAGGAGTTTCAACAGAGTCTCTCGGTCCACACTGTCAAATGCTTTCTCATAATCCACAAAGTTGACGTACAGCGGGGAGCTCCACTCCAGAGACTGTTCCACGATGATGCGGAGAGTGGCGATCTGGTCTGTACATGATCGGTTCTTCCTGAATCCTGCTTGCTGGTCTCTCAGCTGGGGGTCAACGGAGCTCTTCATTCTCTCCAGGATGATCCTGTTGAAGACCTTTCCTGGTACTGACAGCAAGGTGATTCCTCTGTAGTTGGAACACTTGCTGAGGTCGCCTTTCTTGGGAAGCTTGATTAGGTACCCCTCCTTCCAGTCAGCCGGCATCACCTCCTCTTCCCAGATCTTTCCAAACAGTGGGTACAGCATCTCCACTGTTGTCTCTAGGTCTGCTTTCAGAGACTCCGCTGGGATGCCATCTGGGCCTGCTGCTTTGCCGTTCTTCAAGAATGCCACTGCTCTTCTGATCTCTTCCCGGCTGGGTCTGTCACAGCTGATGGGTAGGTTGGTCTCTGCCGGCTGGATGTCTGGGGGGGTCGGGTGGGCTAGGTCTGTTCAGTAACTCTTCAAAATACTCGGCCCATCTCTCGAGTTGGTCTGCTCTGTCTGCAATAGGCTTGCCTTCTTTGTCTTTTACTGATCTTTCTGTATGGCCATACTTGCCTGACAATCTTTTGGTAATGTCGTAGAGCTGTTTCATGTTGCCGCTGCCTGCTGCCTTTTCTGCCTCTGCTGCCAGGCTGTCTGTGTAGGCCCTCTTGTCTGCCCTGATACTACTCTTCACCTCGCGGTTGGCTTCCGAGTATTCCCCCTGTGCCCTTACTTTGGCTGCTCTCGTGCGACTGTTGTTGACAGCTGCTTTCTTCTGCTTCCTCACTTCTATCTTCTTCAAGGTCTGTGCCGACAGCCAGTCCTTGTGATGGTGTTTCCTGAACCCTACAGTGTCTTTGCAGGTTGAGTTCAGCACCTCTCTAACTGCCTTCCACTGCTGCTCTGTGGTGACCGCCTCCTCTTCATTTACTAGCTCCTGTAGCGCTTGAAACCGGTTGGACAGCACCAGTTTGAACTCTTCTCTAACTCCAGTTTCTCTCAGGAGGCCTACATTATAGCGCTGTCTTCTTGTTGTCTCTGTGCGGCTTTTCTTTAGCTTGAGCTTCATTCTTAAGGTAAGCAGATGGTGGTCGGAGGCGACATCTGCTCCCCTCCTCACTCGAACATCTTGAAGGGATCTTCTAAATTTCTTGCTAATGCAGATATGGTCTATTTGGTTCTCTGTTGTATGGTCAGGTGAGACCCAAGTTGCTTTGTGTATTCTTCTGTGTGGGAAGATGCTGCCTCCAATGACAAGTTGGTTTAGAGCACAAAAGTCCACAAACCTCTCCCCGTTCTCACTCATCTCCGAGCCTAGTCCCTGTCTCCCCATCACCTCTTCGTATCCGGTGTTGTCTTCCCCTATTTTGGCATTAAAATCGCCCATGACGATGGTGATGTCTCGCTCCGCACATTTGTCCAAGGCACTCTGGAGTCGGTCGTAGAACTCTTGTTTCTCTTCCTCGTCACTGTCATTAGTGGGCGCATAACACTGGATGACGTTCAGCTTGATCTTTTTCTTGGTTCTAAAGGCTGCTGTGATAATTCTTGGCCCAAGAGGTTCCCAGCCCATCAGTGCTCTCTGTGCCACTGGTGACAGCATGAATGCTACACCTTCTGTATGGGGGGCATTCTCCTCTTCATGACCTGAATACAGAATCATCTCCCCACTTAACAGCCTTTTCTATCCAGACTGCGTCCATCTGGCTTCACTGATACCTAGCAGGGAAAGGTTGTACTTTTGCATTTCCGCTGCTATCTGGGCGGCCTTGCCGCTCTGGTACATGGTCTTGACGTTCCATGTGCCCATGGTTGTATCCCTGGATAGAGAGAGGCGGCTCGGTCCTGTGGCTTCCGAAGACTTCCGGCTTTCACCACAGGACGTCATAAGTCTTCTGGTAGAAGAACCTTCCTCCTCCAGGAAAGGAATTACTGTTAGTCTTTTCGTCGGCGTTTTTGTAGCTATTTCCTTTTTTGCAGGGTGGGGAAGCTACCCCCACGCCCAACCCCCTTACTAGGAGGACCAGGGGTTTTCTGTCGGGGTCACCTTCCCTTAGACCATGTTGGTTCACGGCACCTTATTTCATTCGGTGCACCCCTCTCACGAGGGACCCCCTATCCACCACCCAGGGGACGCGCCTCAACGCCATATGGTCCCAGCGCGAGGGGTGTATCGCACAGCACTGTACAATCATCTGATATCTGGTGTATCACACAGCACTGTACAATCATCTGATATCTGGTGTATCATACAGCACCATACAATCATCTGATATCTGGTGTATCACACAGCACTGTACAATCATCTGATATCTGGTGTATCATACAGCACTGTACAATCATCTGATATCTGGTGTATCAAAGAGCACCGTACAATCATCTAATATCAACTGGTGTATCACACAGCACCGTACAATCATCTGATATCATGTGGTGTATCACACAGCAGCACACAACAGCAGCAAGCAAGCCATGTACAATACAATATGTGCTCTGTCTGATTTTTTTTTTACAGTCTGACGTCATAAGGTCCAGAATCACTCACAGCCGAAAACAAGTAAAGAAATAATGGGTTCATCCATTCAGCCTCAACATGCCACAGCACCGGATGGATTGACAACGATAATTCAAGGGTAGTGCCAGATTAGCTTGGCGCCTTCAGGCGCCAAGCTAATCTGGCACTACCCTTGAATTATCATGGTTGATCCATCTCCTGCAACTGGTACATAGTCGTTAGGCAACACCTCCAAATACGATTGTGGTGATAGACGGGTTACAAAACGCTTGCTAACCTGAAATGACGCATGGGAGAGAGCGGATGCCGGTATCGGGAGCAACAAGGGACGCCTCGTAAGCTCCGCGCTCGTCTTTCGGCAGGACTTGTTCCACTTTCTGGTCCATGGAGACGGCCAGGACCCACTCCTTGATGTCTTCGTGCTGCTGGCTCTGTGTGCAATTACACAATCGTTTATTCTGACAGAAAATACAACGGAAGATGTGCAAACTATACTGCTGCTGCCGACTGGCTACTTGTACAGCACAACCTGTCGCGAGTGACCACCCGTATGAGAGATCCCCTGTCACCAAAGACCATCATTTAACCTATTACATCTGGAGGCTGATTTAAAAAAAAATTTGCTTATTATCCTAATGAGGCTGCATTGCAGATCAGGAGACAGATCAACTGTTTTAGTACAAGGGTGGTGCCAGAATAGCTTGGCACCTGACGGCGCCAAGCTATTCTGGCGCCACCCTTGAACTATCATAGTCAAATTATTTTAACCCTTATCATTCGGAATACACCAGTGTGTGAAATAAGTTTGACTTTAAAATAGTTCAAGGGTAGTGCCAGAATAGCTTGGCGCCTCTAAGCGTCAAGCTATTCTGGCACCACCCTTGAACTAAAGCCATTGGTCTAATATCCTTATCTGTAAGTACTATAATGTAGCTTGCCTATGGCAGTGTACAGATTTGAAGCTTTTAGCCTCAGTAGGATATGGGTTAAGCAATAGAGTGTCAGGATGAAAAGGGTTAATGAGAAGGCTATAGCTGTAAAATTAAGGTAATGCATTGTCCGTGCCATATAAACATCGCCATTCTAGTCAGGTGGTTATAAGATCGAGTGACTGCACAAATCAGATTGTACTGTAATGCTGTCCGCATGGAGGATGAAAAACGAAATCAGCGCTCACGGTGAGAAAAGCTCTCTCCGGAAGAGGGATCTCGAAGGGAATGTCTGTGTCTGCAAAGTCACTGTGGTCCAGCATGTCTAACGTCCCTTCTTCTATCGCCTGCACACAAACACAAGATGACAACAACACAATGAAATACTCTGGTGGTAGCTTACAGCTTGTATCTAAAGAGTAAACAGCACATAACACTATGTTAAAACAAAAATTCAAACATTGTGAAGATGATGGCGACATTTTTTTCACAGCAAACTATGACGTGCAGAAGAAACTTGCATAAAGTGTGACCATACCTCACTGATATCCAGGTATCTGTTGAGGAAGACAAATGCCATGTTCTCCCAGCCGATGTTCTGTAACAAAAAACATGGAGGTCATGACACCTTGAGCTAAACTGACAGGCCGTATCCACCGTTCGCGATGGCTGCTGCACGAGCGAAAGGTTCCATTCACCAAAGATCAACTTTTATATTTTCATTCTTTCCAAATCCTAGGTTATAACTTTGGCACCAGTGTGCTGGTCTGTGACTTTTGTGGGCTTTTAAACTGTAAGGTAAAACAATCACAGACCAGTGTGCGTAAACAGACAATACTGATGCTGGACTTGTGTTCCGTGTCACACTGTCTCTTACAAACTGGCTTCACCACCCCTGCTCTACAATGCCAGCTGACGACTGCGCTTCTGGAATCTTGGTTCATTCAACGCCACAGAGCTCCCATCGTCTGAGGAACGTAGATACAAAGTGGCGTTGGCAAGAGGCAAATATCCTCATGAGCCCCTCATGAGGATGTATGCCTCTTGCAAATTTTCTCAGCAGTGAAGGGGTTAACGAGGGAGAGGTTTATACAATGGCCTGGTACAGTAACCTGCGGAGAGGTTTATGCAATGGCCTGGTACAGTAACCTGCGGAGAGGTTTACGCAACAGCCTGGTACTGTAACCTGCGGAGAGGTTTACGCAACAGCCTGGTACAGTAACCTGCGGAGAGGTTTACGCAACAGCCTGGTACTGTAACCTGCGGAGAGAGGTTTACGCAACAGCCTGGTACTGTAACCTGCGGAGAGGCTTACGCAACAGCCTGGTTACTGTAACCTGCGAAGAGGTTTACGCAACACCCTGGTACAGTAACGTGCAGAGATGTTTACTCAACAGCCTGGTACTGTAACCTGCGGAGAGGTTTACGCAACAGCCTGGTACAGTAACCTGCGGAGAGGTTTACGCAACAGCCTGGTACAGTAACCTGCGGAGAGGTTTACGCAATACCCTGGTACAGTAACCTGGTACAGTAACCTGCAGAGAGGTTTACGCAACAGCCTGGTACTGTAACCTGCGGAGAGGTTTATGCAATGGCCTGGTACAGTCACCTGCGGAGAGGTTTATGCAACAGCCAGGTACAGAAACCTGCGTAGAGGTTTATGCAAGGGCCTGGTACAGTAACCTGCGGAGAGGTTTACGCAACAGCCTGGTACTATAACCTGCGGAGAGGTTTACACGACAGCCTGGTACAGTAACCTGCGGAAAGGTTTACGCAACAGCCTGGTACTGTAACCTGTGGAGAGGTTTACGCAACAGCCTGGTACTGAAACCGGCAGAGAGGTTTAAGCAACAGCCTGGTACTCTAACCTGCGGAGAGGTTTACGCAACAGCCTGGTACAGTAACCTGCGGAGAGGTTTACGCAACAGCCTGGTACAGTAACCTGCGGAGAGGTTTACGCAACAGCCTGGTACTGTAACCTGCAGAGAGGTTTATGTAATGGCCTGATACTGTAACCTGCGGAGAGGTTTACGCAACGGCCTGGTACTGTAACCTGCGCTTCAGGATCTCAAGTCTAAAATGACACAAAAAAACACAAAGCGGGGTGGCTGGTCCAGCACCAGATACTTTGGACGCACTGTACAACAGACGGATTATGAACAAACTGGCTGACATTCTTGATGACAAAACACACCCACTTAGATATGAATTTGACATCAGACGTATGGAACAAAGTGGCAGACTTTGAGTACCCAAAAGTAGTACATCACGTTATGCCAACTCTTTTTGTCCCTCAGGCTGTTACCCTCTTCAACAGTAATATGCATTTTTCTTTAAAAGGTATTTTTTCGAAAAATACTTACCGATGACATGACAAATGGGAGTGTCTACTACTTGCTCAGATTCTAGCCTACGAACCCGTTGTGTTAACACACAACCCGGGAGGCACTCGGGGAACCCCCAGAGGGGCCGAGAGTTATCTCCCGAACCTGCCTATCCAGTTCCGAGTCACCTGACTCGCCAGTCAGATACTAGGCTCACCAGCGGCAAGCAGGGCAGGTGGAAGGGTCCTCCGAGTCATGTCATTGGTAAGTATTTTTCGAAAAAATACCTTTTAAAGAAAAATGCATTTATTTCATCAAAAACATTACCGATGACATGACAAATGGGAGAATCACGAATAGGAGGAGGGTGCCGCACCGGTACTACCGGCTATTCTGACCATCCTCCCATTGCCAACTCCCAGCTAGCTAGCTAGGTGCGTACCTACGGCGCCTGCCGTGCCGGGAGGGAGTGCTGCGCCACCGTGAGGTCCCCCATCAAGGCGAGGTTGTCTCGCTGGCCCGCCAGATCCCGGAGGTAGAAGCGAGCGAAGGTAGACTCTGCTCGCCAGCCCACCGCTGCCATGATGTCCTTGACAGCGCAGTTCTGATCGAATGCAATGCTCGTGGCCATGGTGCGTACTTCGTGTGCCTGAATCTTCAGTCTCTGCGCTACCAGTGGGGAGAGATCCATGTATGCAGATCGTATAACCCAGCGCAGCCATGAGGAGATCGTCTGGGCTGTGATATCAGTCTTGCCCGGACGTAGGGGCAGGAAGAGGCGGGAGCACCCTCTTCGGATAGCTTTGGTACAGCGCAGGTAAATGCGGAGGGCTCGCACGGGATCTTGTTGCCGAGTCTCCTGAGAACAGTCAGGCCCTCCCAGGGGCCGCAAGGTGATGATCTGTGGGGCAGTCAGAGGAGACCGTGTCTTGGCAATGAAGGTGGGGTCCGTCAAAAGCTGTACGGAGCGATCCGCCCGCAGCTGTAGGCAGTCCGGGCGGGCGGAAAGTGCGTGTAGCTCGCTAACCCTGGACACAGTGGCCAAAGCCAAAAGGAAGCAGGTCTTGCGTGTCACATCCGCCAGGTGGGCGAGAGCTAGTGGCTCGAAGCGGGGTGAATTCAGCCACGTCAGCACCCAAGGTAGGTCCCAGCGAGGAACGAGTGAACGCTGAGTTGGACGCTGTAGGCTGAAGTTGGACATAAGGTCGGCGAGGTCCTTGCAAGCGCCAGGGTCTGGGAGGCCGAGATGGTGGTAAGTGTCGGCGATCATGGATAAGTAGCCCCTGATGGTGATCGGAGCCAAACCTTGGTCCACGAAGAGCCATAGGAAGAAGTCCGCGAGCTGGGGGTTAGTCAATCCGGTGGGCAAGAGTCAACGGACGTCGCACCAGGAGCACAAAACGCGCCACTTTCCTTCGTAGACACGCCGGGTAGATGGCTTGCGGGCTGCAGCGATTGCCTCCACTGCTGCGCCTGAGAAGCCTCTAGCGGTGAGGGCTTTCCGCACAACCTCCAGGTGTGAAGTAGCAGGCGCTCCGGACACGGGTGGAAAAGAGTCTGCCTCGGCTGCTTGAGCATAGTGCGGGGCGTGGGAAGGCGCAGGGGAGGAGAGGTGGCGAGGCTGAGAAGGTCGGTGGTCCAGGAACGGGACCAAGCGAATGGGGCGACCAGAAGCAGGACTGCGTTGCACTCTCGAAGTTTGCGGAGGACCTTGGGGATGAGGACTGTCGGGGGGGTACGCATAAGCGATGAGACCGTCCCAGGGAATTGAGAGGGCGTTGACCGCCCAGGCCAGCGGATCCGGAATCGGGGAGACGAAAAGGGGAAGCTGGTGGTTCCACCTCTTGGCGAAAAGGTCGACTAACGGGGTCTCCCAACGGGCGCAGATCATCCGGAAGATATCGTGGCGCAACGTCCATTCTGTGTGAAGCAACTGGCCGCGACGGGAGAGAGAGTCCGCTAACACATTCAGGTGGCCGGGAATGTGTCGCGCAAGGAGAGAAATGTTGCGTTCTTCGGCCCAGCGCATCAAACGGAAGAGGAGCATGCAGAGGTCGGGGGAGCGGGTGCCGCCTTGTCTCTGGATGTAGGCAACCACAGTCGTGTTGTCGGAGAGGACGAGAAGCTGTTGGTTCCTGAGCTGGTCCTCCCAAACGATGAGGGCTTGCCAGACTGCCTGTAGCTCCAACCAATTGATGTGCTTGTCCGCAAACTCCGGAGGCCAGAGACCGGACGCCGAGATGAACTGAGGAAGCAGGAGGGCTCCCCACCCAGAGAGACTCGCGTCGACACACAGGGAGAGGTGCGGGGGAGGGGAGGACAAGGGGACTCCCGAAGCCAACCAAGCAGTGTCGGTCCAGTGCAGAAGATGAGGGCGAACCAAGGGCGACACAGGGACCGGAGTGGTGAGGTCGCCTGAGGAGGGTCTCCAGAGGAGCAGGAGGTGCAGCTGAAGGGGTCGGGCGTAGAGGCGACCAAGAGGGAGAAGCTCCGCCGCTGCGTTGATTAGTCCGAGGAGTTGAAGCCAAACTCTGGCGGGAGCTGCTTCCTGCTGAGCTAACTGGTTGGCGAGGGAGGACAACTTCCGAATACGGGGATCCGGGAGGCGAACGACGTTGTGATCGGTGGCGAAATCCATCCCGAGATGTATGAAGCGACGCGAGGGCGTAAGGTCCGACTTTCCGACGTTGAGGAGGAACCCCAGTCGCGACAACAGATCCATTAGTGAATCCCTGTCCGCTTCCAAGACGGTCTCGACGCGGTTCCTCAGGAAGAGATCGTCGAGATAGTTGGACATCGGGCTGAAGGACGACTGCCGCGCCTCGGCCATCACTGCATCCATTATGCGGGTGAAGACCCAGGGGCTGAGGTTGAGGCCAAAGGGAAGAGCGCGAAACTGGTACACGGTCCCATCGAAAGTGAAGCGCAGATACCTCTGGACGGACGGATGTATGGGCACATGGAGGTAGGCATCGGAAAGATCTAGGCTGACGGCGTAGTCCATCGGCTGCACGGAAGTACGAATGGCCCGGGCCGTCTCCATGTGGAAGGAAGGGGCCAGAATGAAGAGATTCAGGGCTGAAAGGTCGATCACTGGACGCCACTTGCCGCCGGGCTTGGGAACGACGAAAAGGTGACTGTAGAACCCCGGCGAGTCTGTGCGGCGCACCACTTCTGTGGCGTCCTTCCTCAAGAGAGCGTCGACTTCTCCACGCAGGGCGCACTCCTTGAGCGGGTCTGTGGGGATCTCGGTCCACACCGGAGTAGAGCGCAGAGGCGGAGGGGAACGAAAGGAGATCCGTAGGCCGAAGGTAACAGTGTCCAAAATCCAGGGGTCGTCTGGAACCAGCAATCGCCACTCCTTGCTGAACAGGGTGAGCCTGCCGCCGACTGGAGGACCCAGGACGGCCGGCGGAGGCGGAGGAGGGGTGGAGTCACGGAGCCCGCCCGCGCCCAAGGCGACGGGCGGGACGGGGCCAAGCGGGGGCGGGGGCGCTAACCTGGCCGGGGCGTCCGAAAGTGGGGCGACGGCGACGCAGGCCCTGCAGGTGGGCGGCCGAAGTCGGGGCGAAGGGTCTGGCGGTCTGCAGGGAGCGACCCACGGCCTTGCGGGCTGACTGAAAGCGCTGTGGGACAGTCTTGAGCGGCCACCGGTCCGAATTAGAATCCTTCACCGCTTGCCAGGTGTCACCAAAGAGAAAAGGGCCCCCCAAGGGGGCACGACGCTGCTGAACCTTCAGGTCCGAAGGCATTCCCCGGCAGGCTTGCAAGACAGCATCCCGGCGTAGCAAATCGCAATTGGAGGCCGCAGCCATAGCGTTGACTGAAGAATGGTAAGCCGCGCGGTTGGCCGCTTCTGCCAGGACGAGAAGATCTCCGAGGAGGGGAGTCAAGGAAGGGTGCCACGAATCTTCAACCCGACGGAGGAAGGCTTGCGTAAGAAGCTCCATGAAGCCGGCGCAGGCCAGAGTGTTCCTGACGAGAGAAGCAGTCTTGTCCAATCCGAACGGGAGCACGCGCTTAAGGGCGGAGGCACCCCCCACCTGCACTACAGCGGCTGGGTCCACAGGCGGGAGAGGGCAGAGGAAGGCCTGGGAATGTCCGGCGTACCAATGCTGGCGAAAGTAAATGTCGAGGTCAGGAGGCCACCTGTGGTCCGTGAAGAAGTTACTGTCTCGAGTGTCCGTCAACAGATGTGCGGAAAAAGCATCCCGAAGTTCACGAAAGCCGGGGGGCTGAGGGAGGGTCTTAAACCTCTTCACTTGCTTACCCGCGTCCACAAAGGCGGAAGGCTTCCTCTTCAGAGGGGGAGACGGAGGGCAGTCCTCTGCCGGAAGCGTGGCAGAGATGAGTCGTGCGACCTCGTCGAGTGCCAGAAGAGTATCCATGCGGGAGGAGGACGGTAACCCGTGGGCGGTCGACGAATCCGAAGGCGAGAGAGGAGAAGGGGAGCGGCTGAGACCTCCGAGGAGCACCGAGATTGAATCGTCCGGGAGAAGACTCAAAGAGTCGTTGTCCACCTCGCGGGGAGCAGGCGAAGAGCGACGGCGACCGGGACTCCGAGAGTGAACAGCTCGACGACTACGAGGGGCGACCGAAGCCGCCGACAGACGAGGGGGAGAACGATGCCCGCGATGACGAAGCGGCGACCTAGAGGAGCGGGAACGGCGGCGATCACGAGAAGAGCGACTGTGAGCCGGAGACGGAGGCCTACGGTAACGAGGAGGAATGGGAGAGGCTGGGCGAAGGGAAGGGGAACGGAAGGAACGAGATCGCCGGCGGGGGATGTCGGACGAGCGCCGCGAAGCTGAAGAGCGAGGGGGTCCACGTTCCTTATGACGAGGAGAAGCCCGATCCTTGTTACGCTCTCGCGAAGGAGAGCGAGAGTGGCGGTCCGACTTCAAGCGAAGAGAGGATCCCGAAACGTGTCGAGATGTGGTGTGCGTGTGAGATTGTCTCCGCGAGCCGGACTCTGTGGGGAGGCGGGTTCGCAGCGGCCGAGGAGGATCCAAGGCCTTCCTAGGAGACGAGTGGGGACCGGTTGACCATGGACGGCACGAAGCACGTCTCTCCGAACCGAGCTCTGTAGCGAGATGGGTTCTCTGCCTGGCGTAAGGCTTGGTCCAAGCGCGTTCCCTCCTGGGAACCAGCGCCTCGAACTCCCAACTCCGCACACTACCTTGCTGTGTCCGACGTGGTGATTTCTCTAGGCTAGGGACATCGGAGGCATGAGTGGCCGGAGAACCGGAGATAACAGCCGGCACGTCATCAGGTCTTGAAACAGCCACAGGTGTCGGGCGTTCACGTCGGTAGAAGCTCCAAAGCTGGGACCAGCGGAGCTTCGGCCAGCCGGCGCAGACGTCACACGAACGCTCAGAGGTACATCCGACACAAGGCAGGCAGACCTGGTGCGAATCCGAGGGCCACTGGAATCCTCCACACTGTGTGCATGTCATCAAGAGGGCACTGCAACACACAAACACCTGATGGCACGTGGTCGAGACCAAAGGGGCCCGCCCTAACAAGGAGGGCGTACCGCAATAACAATCAGAATCACAGGGCTGTGCCACAAGGCCATAGTCTCGCGTCGCTCTAAGGCTAAGAGGGAACCCCACGTAACAAACAATACACAAGCGAAGCTGGGGATTGATCGTAAGCCAAGCGCCGACGCCGCTAACTAGCGGGAGCGACGAAGCGCGAACATGAGGGCCCGCGCCAAGCTAAGAGCGCAACGCCACAGCAGACAACGCTCCACGTAAGCTACCCGGGGAAGCAAAAAACCAATTTCCCACCCAAGGAACCAGGGGAAGGACGAGGGCGCCAGGGCCCCGCCAAGCTAAGAGTCCCAGGTCAACAAGTCCCCCAACAGTTCAACATACGACGTAGCATAACGTAGAAAGCCAAAGGCTCAGGCCGGTACCACGCCCGGGAACCGGCCAAGTGTGCAACTAACTACCATACCTCTCTGCCGGAGCGGGAACGGGGGAAGAGACGTCCATGACGCCACGAACGAACAGGCGGGAGACGAGCAGGCCCGCCAAGGGGAGCGCCAACCCCAGTAGCAGAGGACGCCAAGCCAACAAAGAAGGCGCAAGCGAAGCCGAAGCGAAGCGAAGTAAGAAGTCACAGCGAGCCGAGAGCACCTGAGACCGGCCGGTCGAATAGCAAGAGTGAGAGGCTAGAAAAACACGCCCGAAGGTCGTGAGCCTACGTAGCTGACTGGCGAGTCAGGTGACTCGGAACCGGATAGGCAGGTTCGGGAGACAACTCTCGGCCCCTCTGGGGGTTCCCCGAGTGCCTCCCGGGTTGTGTGTTAACACAATGGGTTCGTAGGCTAGAATCTGAGCAAGTAGTAGACACTCCCATTTGTCATGTCATCGGTAATGTTTTTGATGAAATAAATCAGTAGATAGCGTCGGTCAACATTCTTTAGTACTAGCCCTTTCAGTACTGCAACATTGCTGACACCAGAAGCACAGGGGGAATCCACCATAAGTTTTTCTGATGCCAAGAGTGTTACAAAGGTAACAATACATCTGTTACAGTACATCTCTTTAATTGAGAGTTATGGGTTAATAATTATTTAAAAAGTGAATAATGATGCCATGTGTTGAATGGGCAGACAGCGAATTTCCCCATGAGGGATTAATAAAGTATTATTGTATTGTATTGATTTGTATTGTAGTTCATTTCCAACATTGCTGACACCAGAAGCACAGGGGGCATAAACCATAAGTGTTTCTGATACCAGGAGTGTTACAAAGGTAACAGTACGTCTGTTACAGTTCATTTCATTAACTAAAACTTTTAGTTTATTTAATTGAATGAGTGAATGCATGATAATAATATGTGATGTGTGGACATGGTATTGTATTGTATAAGCAAACGGTCGTCAACCACTGCTGGTTCGTGCACGTCTGTGTGCAGGCAAAGACGGGTGACATTGGCCTGAAGTCTTTGTGCTAACTGGGTGCATTGCAAGGTCCAAATTTACAGAACAGCACACCCATCCACCACTGACCCTGCATATGATGCCCGCCTCGTAGAAAGCCTTGTCAGCAGGTATGACGTCTGTGTGACGCAGCAGTGAGACGCTCAGCTTGCCCGCGATGGTCTCGAGAGATTTCTGACTGAGCGCAGCGCTGCGTGTGCAGTAGTAATGAGCAATGAACAGCATGGTCTCAAACTCCTCATGCTGCGGGCTGCTGGCTTCTGTCGACTTGGTGAAGTTTTCGCACTGTACAGAAAAACAACAGCAGCAAATGTAGGACAATAAGTCGCAAGAGATAGTACAGCAGTACCTGGTTTGGGTCTTTGAGTAACCCCTGAGAGATCCCTGTCAATAAAGACCATCATTTAGGTGGCTGTGGCCGTAGCTGTGGCTGTGGCTGTAGCTGTGGCTGTGGCAGTAGGCACCTAAATGATGGTCTTTAACCATTTCAGCCCCAAGGTCCCATTTCCCAAATTGTATTCAGATGGCCGAGCAACAGGTAACCCACATCACAACATTCCCCCCCGCCCCCCCTACCCCCGCCACCACCACCCCACCCCACCCCCATTCAGATGGCCGAGCAAAAACGACTATGTACCAGTTGCAGGAGATGGCTTGACCATGATAATTCAAGGGCAGTGCCTGATTAGCTTGGTGCCTGAAGGCGCCAAGCTAATCTGGCACTACCCTTGAATTATCATGGTCAATCCATCTCCTGCTGTAGGGACTCGGGGCTAAAAGGGTTAATGACCATCATTTAGGTAGCTGTAGCTGTGGCTGAGGCTTTAGCTGTGGCTGTGGCTGAGGCTGTAGTTGTAGCCACCTAAATGATGGTCTTTAATGACAGACACTTCTTGCCCTTCATCGCTTCAGAAACCTGCCTTTTGAGACAAACGTTTCTTGCAGAAAACAGTGTGACTGCAGTTACAAAAACCATTTAATTCTGATGTTAGGTATGAGTGAAAAAAAAACAACCATTGTCCATGCACTGACCAGGTCATACAGCATGTCTCGCAGGTCGGCCCACAATCTGTACGCCTCTGGTTTGTTCTGGTCGCGCTTGCTGACGACGTCCGAGAAGATGCGCTTGTAGATGTTGAAGTTCTGCAAAAAAAAAAACACACACCGCAGTTATAAACAGTTACGACACAACTTGTTTGCACTTTACACAGACTCTTGCCACTCTTGGCGATGTTTGTAAAGAGATAATAGAAAGTACTTTCCAAAGACTTCGGATTACCCATTGTCTTAATTAACCCCAATAATTAACTAATTACGGTCGTTAACGTCCACACTGTCGTTTCTCTCAAATCAAACCAAAATCCTGACAGTGCAATCTATAATAGACTAATGACTTTTTACACACCCCAAATAATTAAAAAATTACTCCTCATTGTCTCTCAATACTGTCAGAGTCGATTTCCGAAAAACTCGCAAGCTCTGTTTAACACATAATATTCCAGTTCACGCTTGACAAAACAAACTGACTCTTTTCAGTGCAGTCAGAGTGGGGGGGACAGGTCGCCGCGACTTATTAACAAAAGGTGGCTCAGTGCAGCTTTATTGAAAACCTCTTTGAAAACAGCTCTGCTCAGGTCGTGTTCAAAACTTGTCAATGCCTGCACATGTGCTGGAAAAGAGTTGTTCGTCTGACTTTTCAGAAAATCGATTAGGGACCATGTTAAATAGTGGGACCAGAAAATCTCATCTGATTTTGTAGAGGTAGGTAACACATACATACACACACACATACACAATCACACACTATCTACATAAAATAACATTTCATGTGATATACACTGTCAGAGTCGATTTCCGAGGAACACGATTTTCTATACCAGTTAGCCTACCCTCTCACTGTGTACACAAAGCGTCGGGCACAGCCCGAACATAATGGCTTGTTATGACAAAAGCTATTTTATTGACTGTGACACTGATGTAAAACGACACAGATAACACTTTTTATCACAGGCCTTTTAAATCTTGTCTACCACTGTTCATTGAGGTCTAGATTCATAGATTCACATGAGCTCCGTTTCACAACATTTTCGATTGGAAACTAACAGACGCATAACTCTCACTGTGTACACACAGTACTCGTATGTATAATTTCTGTTTATAACATAACTTTAGAAGTCTATGCAGACATCTAAGTGCTTTCATGTACACGACGCTTTAAATCAGCCCATGCGTGGACAAAAGCCTCGGCGTTTCTATGTACGTGCGCGTTGCTGTTGCTGTTGCTACTGACTTATCTGCGCATAAAAGGACGCACAATCTGAATGCACTGACTAAAATAGTTCTAGGTGCCAAGCTATTCTGGCACCACCCTTGAACTAAAGCCATTGGTCTATATCCCTATCTGTAAGTACTATAAAGTAGCTTGCATATGGCAGTGTACAAATTTGAAGCTTTTTAGCCTCAGTATGATATGGGTTAAAACAAGTTTTTGATGTATTTGTATAGTTAGAATTGCTAGACTGTGCTACGAGTGACTGTTAAGTGTGAATGCCGAAAGCGATAAATTGTCCGTTTTTGGAAACCACTTTATTCAATATCTTAAAGTAATCACGAACTTTGACACTTCTGCCGAGGGAATCGACCGGGTGGTATTAAATAAACATGGTAACGAGAGCACGCACACATACGCACACACGCACTGACACATTGACACACACACATACACATACACACATACACACACACATACACACACACACACAAACACATAAATAAACATACACGTACACACACACAAACACATAAACACACACACACACACTCACACACACACACATACATATACACACATATACATATACACAAACACATATATATACACTAACACAGACACAAACAAAATAGGCACACATACAGCCAACTACTAACCGGTATGACAGAGCAGCCGCCATTGCTCAGCCGGATATTTTTGAAATTCCATGAATGGATTAGAGCACTATGTATGGATTAAAAGAATCGATCCGGTTTTATCTGAGCATGAAAAAGTTTTCTGACTTTTCAGAACGTGAAATTTCTAGCGCTCCAACACGTAGACACGTAGACTCGTAGAACAGGTTCTGTGAGGTGTCTCGGTTTTCTGCGTACTGCAGTGCCGGTACGGCGCGCACACACGCACACGCACACACACACACACACACGCACACGCACGCGCACACACGCGCGCACACACACACACATGCGCGCACACATATGTACACACGCGCACACACACACATATGTACACACACGCATGTACAGACACACGGAAATACCTCGGACACACACAATAGCTCTCTCTCTTTCCACCTCACACAGAGAGAGGCCCGTCATAAAGACAGTAATCATAATACCTTTTACCCTTGCTGGTTTAGGTCTGTGCTTATGTCAACTGACAAACACTAGTAAATCTCTGCCCTTAACGCCACACACCACATGTCACAGTTGAGGTAAGGGACATATCTTTTTAAATGCAGCACGCTTATAGCTGAGAGGTGTCAGCTTAATACATCCCGTCGTCAACAAGTCATGCATTTGTGGAGTGACGCATGCGGGTAAACCCACCTGTGGCTGAGACTTGAGAGCCCTCATACAAATCACTCAAGTACACAATCCACGCTAGTTAGCCTCAGGCTTTAAGAAAAAAGCCATTTATACCATTATTTCTGAGTCAATACCCTAAAAACATGGCTATAAGAAACATTGTTAGCGAGTGTGTTCATGTACTTGAAAAAACATTTAAGCAGGTGTTAAAGTGACAAAAAGTAATTACAAAATAATGTTTAATTTGGTTTTATAAAAAAAACAAATCACTCATTGTTTTAACAAAATCAAATAACAACATTTTTATTCTATTATCTATTGTAATTATTTGCACAATTTGTTATTTAATTTTGACAAAAAATGTACTTTAGTCAAGAATTAAAGCATAATTTAATAGAGCAAGGGAAGTAACTTTTTTGTCTTGCTGAAATTTTTACAAAATTACTTCCCTTGTATTAACTTGTACTCAGAAATTTTTGTTATTGAACATGGGTGATTCCTTCCTTTTTCTGGTGCTCAAGTTATGGGTAAAATTATCAAGTTACTGTCTATGTTACTGTCTAGGTGTTTCATTTGGCTCACACTTGGCCAGGGTGTGATTTATAATTTAATGCAAAGCCAATAATCGCCAATACTGTGTCAGGTTTGTTTGCTTAAAAGGACAGGGTTATTGTACATGACATTACAATTGAAATCTGTGAAACATGTCATTTATAAGCCCACTGAGAGAGACACAATATTGGTCTGGGGTAAACTCAAAAACTATTGGTTACATTTTGCTGAATGGTACAAACGTATAAAGTTACTATTAATGTACTTCCTAGGAAACATGATTTTGCTTGATAACAATTTTTGTTTTTTGTTTTTAATTTTTTTAATTACATTATAAATGAACCAAGACGAACTCCTTCTATTAAATGATATCAATGCTGTAGAGAACAAAGACTTAGACTCAAAAAAACAGCGGCTTTTGTCTGTGATTGTCTCAGGCAAATCAAAGGCTTATCTGGGTAGACAATACATGACAGAGGATATTGAATCTCTAAGCTCTGATGAACTAATCAAGCTTCATTCTAAATATGAAAACCACATTGCCTCACTAATGACACGTGATTTGAGTCGATCTCTTGTATGCCTATACACAAAAGCAGTGAGTCACTTTCTACCTGTGGATTGTGACAGTCTATCACATGACCTTGAAAGTAATCCTATTGTTTCAAGTTCAATTGGCAAATTAGCATGTGTCATGTTTTACAAGTTCGGAAATTACCTTGCTCCTGTCGTAACCCTTCTTGTTACCGGGAGTCATATTGATTTTTCAAAAATAAATTTTCTAGAGAAAGAAAAAGAAGGATCAAATGGACGAGAACAAGATGACTACACAACAGAACCCGGACCCTGTTTTGACACAGGTTCAAACTGTGACTAAGGCTAAAAGTCCAGGCAGGGTTGAGGCTGGTAAAAGATTAGCCGAATATAACAGACAAAAAAAATTACAGCTTCAAGCGCAAACAGAAAAGGCTCATGTGACTGACCAGGCATTAGGACCGTTAGGACCGTCAAGACCGTCAGAACTGTCAGGACTTTCAACACCCCTGTCACACCCACATCAAAGTGAAAGACCTTCAACCCAGTCTAATTCTGAAACAGCAAAATATGTAGTTGCCGGATTTGTTGTCGGATTTGGTTACGTAGGTTATCAATTATACAAAAAATACAAACCACAGACTCGTACAGTGACCAAAAATCAGACACTCCAAAAACAAAACCAGAAGTCGCCACATTACCAGTAACATCCAAAGCCGTTGACCCATTTTATATGCAGTAAATAAAAATATTATTTTAATTTTTCTTGCCTAAGAAATGAACGACTCAAAAAATTTAATGAACCTTGTGTATCACTCTGCCGTAATCAGCGGATTAGCAGTAGCTTATTCTATGCTGGGGAAAAGTCTACTCAAAATGAAATCAGCAGACTTGAGTAGACTTGACTTTGAAGACAGCGCTAAGCTAATTGTAGTTGTCACAGCGTCGATTGCGACAAAAGATTTTCTTGTTAAGCAAGGAATTATTCCCAAAAATGTTTCTATGTAAATAAAAATAATATGGCGACGATAGCTATTATGATTGGTGGAGCGATGGTTAACGCATTGGCTTTCAGTGGCTCAAATTATCTCTTTTCAAAAATGGGTAGAGAAGAATCTGCAGAAGAAATGAAACGTCACAATGAGGCAACAGAGAAACTCGCTCAAGCTCAACAAGAATATGAAAAGAATAGAATTGAAAAACTTGATTTCATCAATGAAAAACTCAGGCTTGAAGGCCACGCACAACATACGTTTTCAAATACAGACGAAGCAATCAGGGAATATTTTCTTGTCACAGGTGAAGACATGTCTATCCCAAAACCGAAACTAAGTGACTATTACAAACCAAGCACACAACAAAGAAACGGGGAGATAATCTTTGTTCTAGTGGGAATGACATTTGTTTATTTTACAGGAGTTTTCATTGCTAGAAAAAATGGCAGCCGAAAATAAACTATCGAAAATATATTACTCTCCATCAGGCTATTGGAAAGGAGCAACAGCTATTCAGAAATTACATGCCGCTGTGGGCGAAGATATATCACTCAATCAAGTCAAACAATGGTTACAGAGACAAGCAATTTGGCAGATATATCTCCCTGCTCCAAGAAAGATAACAAGACCTCATTTTGAGAACACTACCCCAAATGACACATACCAAATGGACCTCCTGTTCTTACCACATGACACAATAAGAAAGAAACGATACAAGTATGCATTAACTGTCGTAGACATTGCTTCAAGGTATAAAGACGCTGAACCCATATCTGACAAAACAGCCAGTTCAGTTGCTACTGCTTTATCTAGTATCTATAAAAGATTGATTGATTGTACATTGCTTAACGTCCCGACAGCAACAAGGCTTTCTCAGGACGTGCCTGCACTGCTTGTGAAAAAAAACTAAACAGAAAATTGAATGTATGTCGCCAGCCGGTCAAATACATTAAATAAACCTACAACATGGGGCATAAATAAAGCTAAGACCATTTAGCAACACACATCCAATATCAAGAGCTACAGGCAGTGCAGACAGTAGGGAGAGTTTTAAAAAGGCAAATACAGGTGAATGGACAAAGGGTTGACAGAAACACATGCCCCAGAATAGAGAGAAAAACCCACCCTGTGGGGCTGACCAGGGTGACCCTGGGAACTAAAAAATACCTAACCAGAGGCCCTTTAAGATACCCCAGACTTGTACAAGTTGATGATGGATCTGAATTTAAGGGCGCAGTTAATCAGTTATTTGCTAAGCATGGTGTACTGGTCAGACGAGGCATTCCAGGTGTGCACAGATCGCAGGCAATTGTAGAGAACTTTAATAAACAGTTATCAGAGAGACTTTTCAGTTACCAGTATTCTAAGGAACTCATGCATGACACCCGGAACACTGAGTGGGTTAAGCGATTACCACATGTGATAAAAGCAATGAACAATGAAGGACATCCTAAGCCTGCTGATGCTATTAAATTGAAAACAATTACAGAGCCAAAAACAGGACCAACCCCACCTCCAGACACAAGTTTATTTACCAAACAGGTGAGATATTTATATCAACCAGGGGAGGCTGAAAATGACATAAAGCGCAGGGCGACAGACCCCATCTGGTCAACATCTGTACACAATATAAAAAAAATAATTCCCGGCGCAGACGCAACAATATATTACCTGTATGAGCCTGCACCCCAAAGGGCATTTGTCAGAGAAGAATTACAGATTATTCCCCCAGACACCGTTACTCATTTCAGTAACTAAGTCGTCAATTAATTCATCAACCAGTTCATCAGCTATTTCTTCAGATAACTTGAGCCTGTAATGACCTGGTGCATAAGCTTTTTCCTTAGTGTGAAACACTCTTTTCGTGTCCCCAACTGCCAGTGATTTCTTATGTGTTTGGATCATTTCAAGATTATGTTTGTTTGATCTCAGTGACTTGTTTGGATAATCAGGCATCAATGCACCATCTAACACTTCTTTGTAATGTTCATGACGTATGTCTTTATTTTTTATTGCTGTTTTCTTGATACCTTTGGCTTTTGACTGACTACCTTTCTGGTGCAGTATAGAATACATTTTTGATCTCAGTCCAACGTACTCAACTATAGGCACACCATTCAGTTCATCTTTAAACTTACCAGGCACTTTCTTGTTTTGTGTACTATACAGTGGATGATCTTTAGGATAGTCAGATGTGTCATACATGTGTAACTCTGTTTTCATGTCTTCATAAAAGTCTTCAGTACACACATCAATGATCATAGAGTCAGTGTCAGTGTACAACAGACGGCAGTCAGGATACTTTGGTTTGAAGTAATCATAATAAAATTCAAGCATCAACAGTTTTGACAACTCAAGAATTGCCATACCAATGAATACTGGCTTGTCCAGTTTAACAATCTTTTTTTTGAGTGACACAGCATACAATGATGAATGAAACTCTTTGTACCCAGTGTATTGTGGCTTGCCTGTAAGTTTAATTGCACCCGATTCAGTTGTGACCAGTCTCACATCTTTTCTGTGATGAGGATTTTCCATTGTCTTGCCAAAACAGGCATTGTTCATAAGCTTAAAGAAGTCTTTGTCAAATGCAGTGTTGCCGTCTCTGGCACGAAGGGTTGTGTTCTTCATTATGTAATCTTTCATGAAAGCACTCTGATCAAATTGAATTCCTCTGTGAACTTTCTTTAGTACTAACCCGTGTCTGATGTAAAACTGCAGCAAGCGGTAGTGACAAACGTAATTGAATTTGTCATTCAAATTTGGTACAAGTTTAGTGTCTTCTTTTTTCCCTGTCATACTCATTTTCTCAACAGCTAAGGGATAATCATTATGGTAATCGTGTAGGTGGTGTGGGTACTCCAGGTCAACTTCAAAGATCCAACCCTTCGCGTCGTTTCGGTCAAGATTCATAATATTGTTAGTTAACCCTGACTCTGTTACATCATACTGTGACAAATCATACAGACAAAAGTTTTTCAAGGGCAATAACTCACACATTGCCCAGCCATAAAGGTTATTAGCGTCCAAGTACGTAATGAATGACCTTGACCCAGGGTTTGAGGGGTCAAACCCCCGGCCAAGGTCACCATGGGCGTCCAGATATTTATTATTTGCTCTGGCGTAGTTATTTGCTGCAATACTAATCCCTCCCCTCAATCCGCGTTCCACCATTTCACCCATCGTACGATCAGACAACAGGTCTATAGATATCTTACTGGATTTCAAAAATGCATCCCATGTCATGCCAGGACTAGTTATGTAGCAGGCTGGGTCAAGTTTGTAGTGTAACAAACCCTTCTCACGGTAACTTTCAAATACGTCTGCTAGCAAACAAACGTCAGCTTTCAAGTACTGGTCATGGTAATCACCAATTGTCTGACATCCTAATTTACCCCATGCATCAAGTGCGTGTTGATATTCAGAGTCAGAAATGCCTTTTCCAGTTAGTGTAGAATAAAATTTCTCTTTTGGTGGCGGTCTTGTTTCTTCAAACACAACCCACTCACTGATGTACTCATACGGATACACACCTTTCTTAATCAAGTCTGGCTCAAAATATTTACTCGTTATTGGATACTCAGTCAGCCCTTCTGCAAGACTAGCAAGACCTAAAGACAAATGTTGCATGGAGTCATAAAATGCTAATTTATCTAACCTAAAAGTCAAGTATTTCTCAGTTGTCTGGGCAATACAACTAATGTTTTTGTACGACTCATCTACAGCCTGCATGATAATGTGTGAATCATAACCTTTGAGATTGTGGAAAAAGATTGGTAACTTATATGTCTTGGGATCTGTTTTTAATAATAAGTTACAATTGTTATGAGCAGCTCCCCTGTAACGCCCAGTTATGTGATCATGGTCACGAACTTTATCACATCCCAGAGGTTGTTCGCAAATCCAACACGTCTCAGCTGTATCAAATTTCAGTTTGTCTTCTTCTGTCATCACCAAAGGCATCTGGCATGTTGTGAGATATTGTACTACCTGACTGTACAGTTGTCTCATTTCTGTTAAAAACAAACATGCTGCATTTTCACCCCTGTAGATAACAGGCTCTGAATGCAAACCGTCTGACCTAACAATAATGTATCCAAAAGAACACACCACTTGGTCACTCAACTTTATAGTCTTTGGTAATGATTCTGGAACAGGACCGTCATACGGAACAACCAGTGATTCAAAATCTGCGTACACTACAAACGGCAACTTTTGTTGATTCCCATAGTTTTTAAAATATACTTGACTACCAGGATCTGGATACTTAAGTACAGTTTGTATGTCATCAGCTGACCTGCAGTGTAAAACATGTTTGTGTGCCACAGCAATAGAAGAGAATCTTTGTAAACATCTTTTACACACTTCCTGTTTCCTACCATATTTTGATACATGATTATGAATTAGACGTGACATACTCCTGATAATTGTGTAGTGAAAGTTATTGTCATCGCCGATTAGCAACATGTCAACATGTTTATCTTCTGACTGCCCATATGTTGGAGCAAGTGGTGATACTCTAATGGGTTGTAACTTATCAACAGACTCATTATCCCACACATACACATTTACAGATATACCAGGATTTAGTTTTTCAAACAAGTCTATGTCCTCTATTTTAACAGGGAACTCAATGCCACTAAAATCAAGTTCATTTACAAATTTGATGTAGTTAGATACACGTTCTGGTTTTGATTTTATAAAGTGTAGTTTAGCAAGCACACACCACATGAAACAATAGTTGTCATTGTTCTGTATGTTGACGACAGCCTTTTTGTTTACTACTTCTGTTGGCAGTGGCAACCATGCTTTACCTAATATAGGATGATACCTAGACTGCTTTAGTTGCAGTTCATGTACATGTCCTTCGTGCCAACCAGACCCCTTCATTCTTGCACTGTCAATTGCCTGTAGAAAGTCTGGTAATAGTCTGTCTCTAAACACGTTCTCTACCTCCGGTTCTCTTCTTGTGTTAACAGTGTGTTGTCTTGTTGATATGTATGATACAATCACTTCACCGTCCACCCTAGTGAATTCGATTTTTGCAACAATCTGAATCTTTACACTGCCTGTAAGAAGATTTTGTTGTATGACAGAAAAAGAGTTTTCTATTGATTCATAGACATTATTAGTATTGGATATGGGTAAGTTTGTTGTGTGAAACACGTTTCTTAAACTAGATGAGCCAGGGTTTTGAACATTGTCCGTCATTTTTATTTGTCCGACAAAATAATAAATGAAAAAATATTACCGCTGGCTCACCTTGTGTAATACCACTTTATTAACTGTAACACTGTCAATATAAACATTTAGTTTGCGTAGTTGTTTAAATATGCTATAACAAACTTCCCCTAACCAACCATAGTTGGTATCATCAACTTTAAAAGTAGGTGTCTTTAAATCAACTGTCATGCACTCCACATTTGGATGCTCATCGACATAATCCAAAGTCACACTATATGTAACATATATTTCTGATGGTGCTGAAAGGCTTATGTAAGTCTGTTTGGGTGTTATTAAGTCAGTAAAGTGCATAACATCTTTGAAAAGGTGTGTGAGATCAAGCACCTGTATGATTTGTCCGTCTGTCATTTTTATTGGACAAACAAATGTATAAATTAATTTACATCAATTTACTAACCCATACCCTGTGGGCTGATCTGTCTTTAAAATGAGCTTTAGATGCTTAGTTGATTTCAGTTTATTTTTTACATCATCACGTTCATGCTTATTTGGGATGACATCGTTTTCTCTGAGACAGTCTTCAAAGCTGTCACGATCCTTGCAGTAAAACAAACAGATAAACTTTAACTGTTCACGAAAATCTTTCAGTACAGCATTATATTTCTGAGTGAGAATCCATACACTAACATTTGCGTGTCTGCCACTGAAAGCAAGTTCTGCCAGAGTGTTTCTCTTCTTGACAATGTCTTTCTCTGCAGAACAGTCATCAACCATAAACAACGTTGGCTGTCCTTCAAATTGCTTGTAAAAATATTGTAGGTAGTCATTCAGTTTTTTCTCAGGGTCGACTAAATATATGTTGTTGTCAGTCCAAATAAATAAACGGTTGTGATAAGCTTTGTTGTGTTTGATTGTAGGACAAAATATTACAATGTTTTCAAAGTGGTGTATGTATCTTGTTTGTAATAGGTTAAGAACAAATTCAGTTTTCCCACACCCTGTGGCACCAACAAATAAGCCACAGTGTGGGTCAAGGGTCATTAAGCTCCGGTTCATTTTAATACACAATATAATTTTAATATATGTGTCCACTCAGTCTGCTTTCTGCAATATTGAGTTGTGCGTCATAAATTAGATACAAATATATGTTTATGGCTGCAGCAGTTTCAACCTTCTTTTGTATCTGAATTGTTATTCCATCACTACCGTTCTCGACAGTTCGACCTGACCCATGAAGGTAATCATCATCTGTACTACGAAGGTCTAACCAAAGTGCATACTTGTTTGTAAGGTATTGTCCAATCCTAACGTCATACAGATGTAGATCTTTGCACGCAATGTTTGCAGGTTTATCTCTAATCCTTCCACCCGCAAAATACTTTATGGTTTCGTCATAGTGTTGATAAGGTAACATTCCTGAAGCGTACACTTGATTAGGGCGGCCTTCGATTGTACAGGACAAATGTGTAATCTTAGGATTGTAGAATTTTTCTGAATCTCTTTTGTATGGACTCACCGGTTCAACAAACAACATAAGAATACCTTTCAGTGACCTGGCAGGCGTGTTTAAGTTTACGTTCCACATTGGGTCGCTCTTGTCTTTGGAAATTAAACTATGTCTAATCACCCTGTCATAATAAATTGGAAGTCTTGACTGGTACTGATTTTGAATGAGTCTGGCTAGATCAGTGTGTGTGACAATTTCATATTCCAAGGAAATGTTAGAGATCTTGTATGTTGCATCTGTGGCAGATGATTTAATAACTTTGGAGTAGTCATTGAAAGTTAGTTCAAAACTTAGACGGTCATTCAGTGCTCCTTGATAATAAGGCAAATGAGCTGTGAGGATTTCAAACTCAAGTGGAATGTAAAACCTGGTTCCATATGTTTCTGCTATAATAACATCCTTTGGTACCCCAGTAGTTGTTTTGTCTCCGGCATTGATTCGAAGTTTACCAACATTATCTGACTGTATGCCTTGGTAAATACGATCCTCTCGTTCTTCTCTTGTGAGCCAAAGGTCTTTGTAACAGTAGAATACATCTGAGTCGTCAAGACTAAACACTTCCTGCCCTTCAAGTTTTACTTTAATAGTTCTAACAATTGCTCTGCCAAGATTGTCAACCAGTGTTCTGTTCACATCTGCGTCTGATGATAGTTCAATATTAAATGCTAGGCATGCAGTGCCAGGAACAATAACGTCACTGGGACCTAGGTTTGGAAACTTGACTGTAAGTGTTTGATTCTGGTCTATGGTACTTGGATTGTTCGTGATGACGATTGATTGTCTTATGCCCTTAACACCCAGAGGCTCACGTAGTTTTCTGTATGGGTCTAACTTTGATCCGTAAGACTGTGTCATTTTTATTATGCACAATAAAAAATAATAAATTAATAAAACAATGGCAGCGGGAGGATTTAATCATGAAGATTTTGAAATGGATGACACGTATGATTTTGGTAATACAACAGATATGACAGATATGACAGATATGACTGGTACAAGAAATATTTACAGTTTACGTCATGAACTTTTAGAAACCAAAGTGAACTCGTTTTATGATCATGTTGGTAATCGTCCAGACAACGTAGACCCTAACCAGTTTGAACTTGATGGCAAGGGTCATTTATATTTAAATACTGTTGACAAAGGAAAAGTACTATTGACTAACAAAAAAGACCCTAGTAGGTTTAGGGCTTTAAGTACAATAAAAAATGAAGGTGGTGTTGGTGCCTTGCGTCAACTTGGTATTGGTGGGTCTCCTGTCACGCCAAGACTGGCTAGTGTGCTTCACGACACGCAAACAAAGTTGCCAACAGGGCAAGAGATTGAAATGGCACCAGTAACAAGCCTACCAGAAATAGCAAACACAGTGATACAAGAAACCTCATTTACTGAAGGTCAATTAAATGATGCTATGAAAACAATAGATGACCCACCTTTGTCAATGAGGGAGATTATGGGATTGGATAAATCACTGCAGACAATAAAAGGTGAGATGGTTAATAATGTTGCTAAACTAGGTGAGCTTGATAAACACATAGAACGTGAAAAAGAGAAACTGGCTACCGCAGACAATGGAAATCTTGACACAGAAATGAAAGAAAGAATTCAACACAGATTAAATGATTTGCAGATAGAAAGATCAGGACGGTTAGAAACAATTAGTATTGGAAGACAAAAACTGAAATCACAGGTCAACAGAATTAGATAAACTATTCAAAAAATACTTCACGAAGACACTACTCTGGCTGAGAGACTAAAAACACTTTTCAGAGAACAGGGTATTACAATTGCCAGTTTAATTACAGCTCTGGGGTTTATTATCAGTACAGTTGTGTTGGCTGTCTCCGGCAGTGGTGGTGGTGCACCCCCGGCACCGCCAGCCCCGACACCTTCACCAGCCCCCACAGACCCAAAAGATTTACAGTCATGGGTAAAGAAACAACTGTCTCACATTTCAGACCTGCTTAAGAAATTGGCTCTGAAAGCAATAGACGCTTTGCCTGGCATAATTGGCACTGTTGTCAGTTGGCTGATTACTACAGCAGCAAAGGCAGTAGGGTTTATGGCAGAGCATGTGTGGGTATTTTTGGTGACAGTAGGAGGGTTGATGGTGGGTTATTTAATGAAACAGATAAAGAAGTAAAACCCCTAACCCTGTTAGACCTATTACCAATGCAGTTCTTTCTGACTCATGAGTGTCAGGGGTTGACTGTACTGGTTGTGTTACACACCGGCTGTACTCAAGAGTTGTGTGAACAAAGACACCACCAGACATTCGTGTTGCAGAATCGTCTTTTATTTCGGGTACAACATTCTTCCAATAAGTTGGGCAGGACCAACCTACTAGCAAAATCGTGATCAGAGCATTCTGTCTGAGCTCTTGTTCTGGGCTCTTCTTCTCCTGAGCTCTTGTTCCTCTCTTGAGCTCCTGTTCCTACCCTCTCTTTCCGTTCTGAGCTCTCCACAATATATACACATTCGGGGGACAGTGCCCTATTATTGGGAACGTCCCTCTTGGCTCCCAATTTGTCAAAAGAGCGTCTTTCTGTCAACCATTAATTTCTACTACAATGGGTCTACCCCCAGGCCGTATACACTATACCTATATTTCTTGATCTTGGCCTTACATATTCAGTACCACATCCCTTGATCTTGGCCTTACATATTGAGTACTCTAAGCCCCCAGGGAGTGTGGCCCATATTCAATAACGCTTGCTCGCAAATTCAACACATGGAAGCTTGCGTCAGTGTTCGATCTTGGCCTTACAATTTAGGTATATGATACTAAGCCCTCATTAATAATAGTCCTGAATAATAATTATATACTAATACATGGGGGTGTCATACGTAGTGTAACATTCCTCCCTGACCCGAGAAAAATACATCCCGTTCAGGATTATTTTTCTTTCCTTTCTTAGGGGGTATACACTACGGAACATATGACAATATAATTGCAAATTATTAACCAATCAAAATACATTTCATGACATCGGCACGTGACATCTTATACAATGACTCCATCAAGTATTCGATCCAAATAAAAGAAAAAGAGTTCATTGTCCATGATTCGAATAAAAGAAAAAGAAAAAGAGTTCATTGTCCACGATTCGAACATAATAAAGGCAAAGTGTTCATTGTCCACGATTCGAACATAATAAAGGCAAAGTGTTCATTGTCCACGATTCGAACCAAAAAGAAAAAGAATTTTGTCCACGAACTGTTTGTCTCTCATGGGCACCGTTGCGCTCACGGTCCCAACATCGTTCGTCCACTTTGTAGGTCGCCTCACTTCAAGGCCGGGTAGAATTTCACAATTGGCGATGTCGCCTTCAGTTCCACCCTGTCCTCCATCATCGGTGCGGAGGCACTTGCTCCGTAGACATCATTCTCGTCCGCCACAGTCGTAGCCACCGATCCCGGGTCCAGTGTAGGTCGAGTGACCCCACCATGCCCTCGCCTAAGTCTCGATAAAGGGCCAGCTCTTAACAAATCAAAATATCTGGCTACTCCCACTATTACTCCTACAATTGACATGACCACTGCCATCACTAATAAATACTGCCAAGTAGACCAGCCTTCTTCGTTTTCGACCTTTTGCATATCCTGCAATTCCGTGATTAGAGAATCCATCGGAATGTGCTTTATTTGCTTTAATTTCTTAAGTAAGGGAATTGGTTTAAATTCTGGTATCGCTTTATGGAATGGTTCCCACAAAGTTATATTCGAAACGACATATTTTTGAATATTGTTAATTTCTTCGTCCGTTATAACAAAGACACTTTCTCGTTGATAATACGGTGTTAGTGTGAGTCTATCGCTAGTTGCGCTACACGTCATCCCCAATCGTAGTATACTAACGGGAGGATCTGTCAAAATGAACCTCACTTGTTCCCCATGACAACTGACGCTGAAGCGTAATCTTTCTGCCGCACTGATCATCCATACACCATCAGTTATGTACCTTGCCATTGGCAAGACCGAACCAAGTTTGACCCTCGTTTGACAGTATGTCTTTATCTTGTTCGTACTGTTCATTAGTAAAGCTGTGACACAAAACTGACCAATATTCAGTGGATAGATGGGACTCCTGATTGCACAAAAACCTAAAATTGGTTTTGAGCATGCTTGCGCCTCGTCTTCATTTATGAGTACGAAGCGGGTACGCTGTATGTCAACCGCAATCGTCGTCGCCTCTAATTCGTACTGCGCAGTCATTGACTCGGTCATACCTTCTATTCCATTTTTAGGAATTAACGGAACTGGTAAATTATGAACCCTAAAAACTTCAAATCGATCGTTAAAATCAAGCAGTGGTACGGCTACGACTACTACGATTTGTTCCGCCTCAAGATACGTAGTACACGTCAAGAACTGATAATACTCCCAAAGATATTTTTCGGGGTCCTTAGGTAACCATAACGGTGGTTGTAGTTGGCTCCCAATCTCGAGCAAAAGGGCTCGCAGATTTGTGGGTGTTATGGTACTAGGCGCAAGGCGTCCTAGCGACAGCATATTCAGCTGTAACTGAAGGTGTTCAAGATATGCAGTTACTCTGTGTACCACCTGCTTTACTTCTCCGATGACTACATCAATTTGAAAATATGTTGAAACAAATGTTTCAAATTCCCCGATTCTTCTTTCTAGCACTTCAGTAATCTGTTTCATTTGTATACTGAGGTTTGTTAGACTTGACACTAATTCATTAATCGAGTGTCTATTTTCCGAAATCTGTACCCTCGATATATCAATTATCGACAGACTCTTTTCTACCACGTGGGTCAGTTTCTTTTGGTTTTGCGCTAAAGTATTTATACCACTCCTTACTGACTGTAAGTCCGCTTCGGTCATTGTACCGAATAAAAAATGCAATGCCTGGCCCACAAAGGGTACCAGTGATCGCCTTGACCTTCCGCGTAACGTGTCATACTCGGCTAGGCTATTATACATTCCGGTATAAGTATCCATTACATTTTTGATTTCTTCTCCTAGTGTGGCAAAACTTTTTACAAACTTACTTTGATCTGTGAAATAATGACCAATCACATTCCACGTAGTATTTGAAACCTTGGAAATGTCATCTGATAATTTAGTGAGTACTCCGTGATACGGTCGTAGATCAATTACGAACGTCACGAGCCACCTTGATCGAGTGGTCGTAATCTCACTAAGTTTTTCAAAGACTACATTATTATGAACATTAAGGCTATCGGCTAGGCCCAATATCATGAGACAGAGGACGAACTTCATTTTGCACGTCTGCAAAATATAATTACACCCGTAGTTGTATATTCATATTCCCAAAACTGTATCACCTACACGATCTTCTGATTGATCCTCTCTCAATACCATTTGAGAGTTGCATTTTAAACGAAGCCTATAGTAGATCTCCTATAGCCTCTAATAACCGCCTCACCCCTTCACCCCTAGACTTAGGCAGGATTGCATCCACATGTTTTATCCTATCATCATCAGAGTTGTCTGATGTGCCTTCGTCTGGGCTAACATCAGCCGATTCTGCTTCGACTGTTTTGTCCCTGTTCTGACATCTAACCCTTTTCGCTAACTCTGTGAGAGGTATGTCGTCTTCCGAAGACGAGTTCTCACGTTCCTTACGCTGTCTTTTAATCCACCTTTCTCTCGGAGGTAAGTCGCCTACATCTTCACTGCCACTGGAAGAACTGTCTTCCGGTGCGACCGCATAATTAGTTTTTCTGAGGGGCCTAGTTGTTTCTACTGAGGGTTTAGGCCACTCTTCTAATTTAGCGAGTCTTATGTGCTCCGCATGCACTTTTACTACTTCACCAGTCAACTGGTTCCTTATCTTGTACGTTACTGGGGTTGTTTGCTCGACCACCCTATAATAAGGTTTCCATTTGCTGTCTAACTTATTTTTCCTTTGGTTATTCTTATAGTACACTGGGTCACCAACTTTGATTTCGTCACCTTTGACTTGTCTATTTGCATATTTTGCTCCCCGCTTCTGTGATTTCTTTATTCGTTGGTGTACCTGAGTGAACAATTTATGTTGTTGTTCTAAGGCTACCTTATGAAGGTCCTCTCCGACATATTTCCGTCTGGGCCTCAGTATGTTATCTAATGGTAACACTGGATCTCTATTATACAGTAGAAAGAATGGAGAGCACTGAGTCGTTTCCGAAACGCTAACCCGGTATGCCGACAACGCATGATTGATGTGCAAATCCCACGTTTGGATATCTTCCTGTATTTTCTTCGACATGATATCATTCATGGTACGATGAAACCTTTCTACCTTAGCATTAGATTGTGGATGATAATAGCTTGTCAACACATGATCTATGTTCAGTTCGCTGAGAACCTCTCTCATGATCCGATTGACATTTTCTGTACCATTGTCAGTGACCACCTGCAAGGGGCAGCCATGTCGAGGAATTATCTCATCCAACAATATTTGAGCAACAGTTTCTGCCGACTTATCTGGTGCTGGAAAGCACTCTGGATATCCACTGTAATGACAAACAAACCCTAAAATGTACTTGTTCCCAGACAGACTAGTAGGGAATGGACCCTGTATGTCTACACTAACCTTTGCAAAAGGATATGGGGGAATGTCCATTTCCTGCACTGGAACTTTCTGTTTCTGCAAAACCCTTTGCTGACAGGTAATACAACCTCCTATGTATTCATTTAATCCCCTGTACATGTTTGGCCAAAAATACTTCTGTTTGATTGTATCGTATGTCTTGTCTAGGCCCATGTGCCCATTTCTGTCATGGTACTGAGTTACGACGTGCTCCACCAAATGGGATGGCACCACTAACCTCGCTACTGGATCGTCATCAATATTCGACAAGAAATACAAGACATCTTCTATGAACAAATACCTCCTTTTTACACTGGCCGGTGCTTCCTCGTTCAGGAGCTGATCCTTCAACTTAACGATGTCTGGATCCTTGTCTTGCTCCATTATCATATCGAACCCTGTCACCTCTACCTTTTCTAAAGTTTCTCTGGGATCTTCTGTCTGACAACTTGCAAACTGCTTTGGTCTAATCTGACTAGAATTAATCACCCCTATTTGGAACGCATTGTCGCTCACTTCTGTGACTATTTCTTCCGTCTCTTCTGATACTAACTCCTCACCGTTTGGTTGTGGCACTCTAGACAACAAATCAGCCAACACATTCTGTGGCCCTGGAATGTACTCTATAGTGCAATTGTACCCTGCTATCCCTAGCGCCCACATCTGAATCTTTTTATTCTGCATGGGTGACTCTAAGAGATATTTCAGTGGTTTGTGGTCTGTGCGAACAACAAACTGTGCATTGTGCAAATAGTGGTCTAACTTCTGTAACGCATAATGAATTGCAAATGCTTCCTTTTCTATGGTAGACCACTTCTTCTGGCTCTGGCTCAACCTATGGGACAGAAAATAAATAGGTTTTTCTGTCTTTTGCCCTGTGCTGTCTTCACTTTCTTGTGTCAGACACGCCCCGATACATGCGTCACTAGCGTCCGTGTACAATACATATGGACGTCTCGTGTCCGGATATACCAACAAAGGAACTACTGACAAACTTTGTTTGAGAAAATCAAACGCCTGTTGACACTGATCCGACCATTTGAATCTGGCAAATTTCTTTGTCAAACTGATGATGGGTTCAGCTATCTCAGAAAAGTTGGGTATGAACCTGCGATAGTAGGACATCATCCCAATGACACTACGACACTCCCTTATACATGTGGGATTCGGCAATGTTCGAATTGCTGACACCTTTTCTGGGTCTGGTTTGACTCCTTCCTTCCCTATCACAAACCCTAAGTATTGTGTTTCTTCTGCGAAGAACTGACATTTCTTCAGTTTCAACTTGAGTTTATGTTGTCTAAGCCTACCGAACACATCTTTTATGTGCTGATAATGCTGTTCCTTTGTTTCTGAAAAGATGAGAATATCATCCATATATGCTGAACAAAATGTTTCTAGCCCCATCAACACTGTGTTCATCAACAACATGAACACACTGGGTGCCTGGCAAAGTCCAAACGGCATGACTGCAAACTCAAAAAGTCCCTTGTGACAAGCGAAAGCTGTTTTCTCACTACTCTCTTTATCCGCCATCTCTACCTGCCAGTATCCTGATTTCATATCTAACCTTGTAAAATATTTTGCCTTCCCCAGCAAGGACAAAATATCGTCTATGAGCGGTAGTGGATACGACGACTTCTTAGTAATCTCGTTTAGCTTTCGGAAGTCAACGCACAACCTCCTTGACCCGTCTTTTTTAGACACTACTACTAAGCTGAAAGACCATGGCGACATCGATCTCCTGATGATCCCTGCCTCTAACATCTCATCCACTGCTTTGTCTACTATCTCTCTATCCTGCAAGGGAACGCGGTAAGGTTTCACCCTTATTGGAGCGTGGTCTCCAGTGTCTATGCTCATTTTGACAGTATTGGTGCGCCCCAAGTCCAGATCGCTACTCGCGAACAAATCGGAATGCTCCGATACCAGTTTAGTAACTGTGGACCTGATTGCTTCAGGCGCGTCAATTTCTGTCAGATCTATGGAAGCGACTTCTCGTTCTTCCGTTCTGCTAGACACTGACTCTACTTGACTTACGCTGTTTGACCTGCCTACCACACATCCCCTTTTTAGTCTGAACGTTTTGTTTGTGTGATTCATGACTAACAAAGGAAATGTCCTACCTTTGTTTTTAACTACCCCACTCATCACTGACAGCCCTGGTTCTTCCGCAACAAACCCCTTATCTGTCGCAGAGACTTCTAAACATTCATCTTTACCGAAGTACTGCGTATTCTTTATTCTTACTTGACAAATCTCCGCTGTATGCGGTTTCAAAATTTTTGTCTTGTGTATTCTGACCAACGAGGATATGTGTATGTCTTGTTCGTAAGGTACATACGCATTCCCGACTCTGACCTTTCTCAAATCAAAATAGATGCGTGCTCCGTTCTTATCAAGCCAGTCGTTGCCCAAAATGAAATTTCTATTCATCTCTTTCACTATGTAGAATCGATGTTTGAACGACTGTTGTTCTATTTTGAAGTCTAATTCTATACTACCCACAACTCCTAACGCTTCCCCACTGACTGACTGTAATGATACGCTCCTTTTCTCTAGTTTTGGCTTTTTCTGTAAATTTTCGTATGCCTTCTTACTAATCAATGATACTTCTGCCCCTGTATCTATGAGACTTCTAAACTTCTGACTCCCTACCTTAAAAACTATGCATTTTGGACTTCCTGCTAAATTGATGCTGAAGGATCTACTATTTCTTCCGTTCTGCTCACCGGCTTCTCGTTGTGCAGAACGTTCTAATTTCCCTGTCGTTCATATCCTATTCTGACCTTGCAGTCTCTTTGTCGATGGCCCTGACCCCCGCAGCGCCAACACCGTACGTGTTGATACTCTCGCTGCGGCAACGACGACTGCTGCTGACGTACTGCGTTTACTTGCCTAGTGGTCTGGCAATCGCGTGCCTTATGGCGGGATGAACCGCACCTAAAACACCCTCTCCCCCTAGAGTGATCTACTTCCATGGGCTCTTCCCTGTCTCTACGGAACTGGTCTGCTGGGGATTTGGTCACCGTACTCCTTTGTTTTACCCTAAGATCGAACATCTGTCTAAAATTTTGTTCTGTTAGGGCGACGCTAACAGCACGCTCTAACGTAGCGGGTGCTTCTCTCATGACCTTCATTTTTAAATAGTCATGTGCCAGTCCGTCTATAAAGCAGGCAATCAGTTGCCTGTCTTTGATAGGACCATCTTCATCTGGGAATGCCTCTTCTCCTAATGAGATCAGTCTCTCTGCATATAGAGGAACACTTTCATCTTTCCCCTGTTTAGCTCTCTGTAGGAGGGTCAGGGCGTGCTGTTCATCCCTGAACTCTCCAAATCTGACCGTTAGTTGTTCCTTCAATTCCTCCCAACTGTTATTTCCGTTGCTTTGAATAAAACGACCGATGAAGTCGCTTACTGCCCCACTACTCGCTTGATATGCAATGAAGGCCTTCCTCCCTACTATGTTTACTAGTGCGGCGTATTTCTCTATTTTCTTCATCCACTCCGCAAACTTCTTTTGATCTCCATTGAAGGTGGGGATCAGTTGGGAGATAGACTGTGCGTTAACGGAGGACGACATCCCCTCTATCTGGCTACCTAGTGTGGCCAATATTGGGTTCAGTGGGTGTAACATGCCTAAGTGTTCTTCTGCCATTTTTTTTTTTTCTTTCTAAATATAACAAATTTACAACCTAGCTAATAGGTCTGGCCCTTAATCAAAACCACGGCGATGACACAAAAAGGTCACTCACCTGTTTGTCCAGCATTGGTGACGGTGGTTGTGGCCAGAGGTCGTTTTTCGTCTGTTGGCGCCTTCTCAGTCTTGTTTCAAGTTGTGGGCTCGAACTCTGCTTTCTAGTAGTGGGCTCGAACTCTGCTTTCTAGTAGTGGGCTCGAACTCTCGTCTTCTCTTCTTGTTTCTGTCATCCTGCGATAGTTCTGCTATACCCGTTTTGACATCCTGCGATAGTTCTGCTATACCCGTTCAGAGAATCCTGGTCACGGCACCAAAAAGGGTGGTCTTTGTTACACACCGGCCGTACTCAAGAGTTGTGTGAACAAAGACACCACCAGACATTCGTGTTGCAGAATCGTCTTTTATTTCGGGTACAACATTCTTCCAATAAGTTGGGCAGGACCAACCTACTAGCAAAATCGTGATCAGAGCATTCTGTCTGAGCTCTTGTTCTGGGCTCTTCTTCTCCTGAGCTCTTGTTCCTCTCTTGAGCTCCTGTTCCTACCCTCTCTTTCCGTTCTGAGCTCTCCACAATATATACACATTCGGGGGACAGTGCCCTATTATTGGGAACGTCCCTCTTGGCTCCCAATTTGTCAAAAGAGCGTCTTTCTGTCAACCATTAATTTCTACTACAATGGGTCTACCCCCAGGCCGTATACACTATACCTATATTTCTTGATCTTGGCCTTACATATTCAGTACCACATCCCTTGATCTTGGCCTTACATATTGAGTACTCTAAGCCCCCAGGGAGTGTGGCCCATATTCAATAACGCTTGCTCGCAAATTCAACACATGGAAGCTTGTGTCAGTGTTCGATCTTGGCCTTACAATTTAGGTATATGATACTAAGCCCTCATTAATAATAGTCCTGAATAATAATTATATACTAATACATGGGGGTGTCATACATAGTGTAACAGTTGTATGAGTGCCGGTGTGGGGGCTGGGGCCGGGGCCGGGGGTGTTACCGTCTGTAATGGTTTTAATGACTGAACATGTGTGGTTGTGGCACCCAAGTTTACAGATTGATTGAGTCCTAATTTTTGATCATGACCTGCAACAATGATTTCATTATTATAATTTGTTATTGTCCCCATTTGGAGTTGAAGATCAGATGGTAACATGTATAACCCAGTGCCAACTACAAAGTCAACTTTTGATTTGGCATATCTAAGAACGTCTTGGTAGCGCTGTATGCTAGATGGGAGATCGACTGTTGAATTTATTGAATCTTCTAGATTAGCGAGAAACTGTTTTTGTGCTTCAAACTTTCCACTTCCATTCAAAATATTCGATTTTGTTAGTGATTGTGCACCTAGTATGCACCAGACATATGTTCTGATTGACTCATTTACGCGCTCGACTCCCGCTTGAGTAAACCCGTCAGATTTATCTAAGACAAATGTGGTCCAGGCGTTAGACTGTTTCTGCTCAATTGATCCTATCCAGACTTCAGATTTTGATGAGAATGAAGTGTAACCAGGGTAATAATCTTGTGGGTATTGTCTGTGACTCATAGCATAATACAATGTACCCATGCCATTGTGATCATCAAGTTTTTGTGTGAAGTCATACTTAGTGCTTATGTTAAATTCATTACAAATCCGTTCAAATGCTTTCATATCCATGGGGTTGTTAAACCTGTTGAAACTGGATTCAGTGGGCAGTGGTGTATGCAGTTCTGACAGTATTCTTCTAAGCTGGTAATAAACATGAAAACGATAGACTTAATCAGTTTGTTTGTGTGATTCAAATGGTCTGTAAAAGAAACACCACAGCCTGTAGTTGAACATAGTATGGCAAAGTTGAGTTGGTTTTGAAACATCTGTAGTGGACTTGAGGACCACTTTCTTGCAGTAGAGTCATCTGTTATTGGAGGGTTTAGGTAATGGTCAAATGGGTTTGGTACTTTCACTTGAAATAAATCTTGTTCTGATACAGCAATATCAAGTTGATTTAATTGAATTATTTTCTGTTCATAAGTAGGTGCAACATTATATTTGGCATTCACATTGAATTGAAATGCGTTTGTAGTGGTGATGGTTGGTGATTTAAATTCCATCCTTTTTTATATGAGATAATAAAAATGTTTATTACCTTAACAAATCTTGACACAAGCAAACCAGTGTGGTTAACTAATGGGATTGATAATCGTGATGGTAGCAAGGCTGTAGCTATCCATGAATTGTTCTACACAGTAAAATGGTTTAATATTGAAGATGATATATATAATAAAGTAAATTTAGATGGTAAGACTGAAGCTTTACCACCCGGGTATTATGACTTTTGTACTATAGCTGAATGGTTTCAAAGTAATTTTAAAATTAAAGCAACTTTAAATCCAGCTAACCTACTTGTTACATTAGAATTTTTGACACAAAATTGGTTAAGGATCTCAGATAAATTTGCATATTTACTTGGATTTTATATTGACGAAGATTGGTATAGATCAGATGATTTAGATGAATTTAAGTTTGGTATTATAACAATGAAGACCAAAAAACTAAAAATAACTGGAAAACGTCCTGTCAATTTGTCAGTACACACAGTGCTAAATGTTTATTTGAAAGAACTAAACACATCTGAGAATGTTCACAATGGAAAGCCTTCAACTTTGTTGAGATGCTTACCAACTGGAACTGCTCCGTATTGTGAAAGTGTAGTTGTTAGATTTCCTAATTTGCAGTTTAAGAAATTAGGTTCTAGTTTCTTTGAGTCACTGAGTATATCTGTAACTAATCAGGATGACAAACCAGTTCTTATGCATGATTTTAGTGTTGTGTTGGAAATTAAATAATTTTATTTTTGTTTATAAAAAATGAGTGGTGGTCCAAAGTCGAGAATCATACCAGTTGCATGTCCAGTAACAGAATTGAAAGATTTGGCAGACGTCCAGGATTTTGAGAAGGAGGGAGAAATTGGAGAAATATATGGTTTTGAACTTGATTCAAATGGCATGTACAAGAGGAAAGTAATTGTCGACATGAAAGACGGTGAAAAACAGATTCCTAAACTTGGTCAGCTTCGTGATGTTACTGTACCTACTCCACCTGTAAATAATGCGCCTTACAACTTAATACATGTGGGTAGTAAGTGGGTTGTTTCACCTGTGCCTGCACCACCTCCAACAATTGACTGGGACATAAAGTTGGAATTTATTAGTCCTTATGTATACACTGATGACGAAGGTGCCTTAGTGTTTAGGAAGGTTGTTAATTCTGGGCCGCTTATTGTAAGCCTTGTTCCAAGTTTTGCCCCAGACAACAATAGCAGAGAAAAACTGAAAGTTGAAAATTATGAGAGACGGAGATATCTTCTTACAACTAGAAAGGGTAGATCAGATACCACTGTTGTGTTTATGCCAGCAAGCTTAGTCATGGCTAGAGAAGCGACAATAGTATTTGAAATTATCATGAAATCTGTAGCTTCTGCGAAAGAGGCAAATATTGCGCAGGGGATTAAACTTACATGGGACGAAACAGTAACAGAATCATCAAAGGTCTTTATTGCTATTACAAAAAATAATGATGTTATTAATGTTTCGAGCAGTGTTCCAGCTGTCAAGGTGGTGGTCGACAAAACAACTTTTGTTCGTCTAACTTACATAAACCTTGAACACATTGATCTTGTTGCATTTTATTATGCCAGCAAATTGTATACTTTTGAAGAGTTGCAAAATGTAATTGCTGATTAAATAAAAAAAATATTTGTCAATAAAAAAAATGGTAAACTTCTATCCGCAACTACCAACGCTTGATCCGACTGAAACAAATGTGATGACTAAAACAACGCTTGCGCCTGATCCACATATGCCAATTGCTTCAGATAAAACATTACAGGCAGATGCATTCAGATTAAATAATATTACAGAAGCTTTGAAATATTTGGAGAGTGAGGAGGCTAAGTACTCACGGTGCAAAAGGAGGTATAAGTCAGTATTTAATTCTGTTCAAAACACTTCTATGGCTATTGGTGCAGTTTCAGCTTCATGTTCTGTAGGGGGTATTGTTCTGTTCGCCACAGGAATTGGAAGTTTGGCTGGAATAGCAGTTGAGGGTGTTAGCGTTGCTACATGCCTGGCTTGCTTTGGTTTGGAAGCCTTGAACAAGAGGTTTCACACGAAATTACAGAAACATGAAGCATTGAGTACGCTTGCTGGTGCAAAGCTGAGCAGTATGAAACTTATTATCAGTAAGGCATTAAACGATAATTTTATTGATGACGAAGAATTTAAGCGGGTCCAGGATGATTTAAATAATTACAAAAAACAGAAGTCTGAAATACAAAATAAGATGCGTAGTCAATCTCCCGTGAATGTTGAAGAACTAAAGGCTAGTTTTTTAGCAGAGGGAAAAAGGATAGGGGTACAGGAAACCACAGAAAAACTACACAATCTTTTAAACAAATAAAAATCAGATTTGGTAATCAATCAATATTTTTGTCATATGCTTCACAGAGAGATGACACGTCATTTACACCACTTGTGCCTGATTATTTAACCCCATCAGCACCACCACCTGAGTATTACTGAGAAAAAAAAGTTTTTTTATTGTCCTTGTATCTTGGCAAATCTGACCGAGTAAGTTGTGACTTAAGTCAAGTTGTTGTAAGAACTTATAAGAACTTACAGTAAGTAATTAATAAGTTCTTATGATAAGTAATTAATAAGTTCTTATGATAAGTAACTTAAAGGTTACCTCTGCAGGTTCTTAAAAGTTAGTTGTAACTTGCTAGTAACGTATAAAGTTTTACTTGAGAAAATCGTGTTTCTCAGAAATCGACTCTGACAGGGGGGTGTGTAAAAAGTCATTAGTCTATTATAGAGTGCACTGACAGGATTTTGGTTTGATTTGAGAGAAACGACAGTGTGGACGTTAACGACCGTAATTAGTTAATTATTGAGGTTAATTAAGACAATGGGTAATCCGAAGTCTTTGGAAAGTACTTTCTATTATCTCNCTTTGTAAAGACTGCGCACAAGCAGACGCTGTTTGAGTGACCACCCTCATGAACAATCGCCTCTCGTTAACCCTTTTAGCCCCAGATCCCTACAGCAGCAGATGGCTTGACCATGATAATTCAAGGGTAGTGCCAGATTAGCTTGGCGCCTGAAGGCGCCAAGCTAATCTGGCACTACCCTTGAATTATCATGGTCAAGCCATCTCCTGCAACTGGTACATAGTCGTTAGGCAACACCTCCAAAATTTGAGAAATGGGACCTTGGGACTAACGGGGATAAAGACCATCATTTAGGTAGCTGTGGCTGTGGCTGCGGCTGTGGCTGTAGCTGTGACGATGGCTGTAGCCACCTAAATGATGGTCTTTAATGACAGGTGACATTTGTTGCTCTTCAAGACTTCTCCTGTGAGAACACCTGTCATTGGGAACCATATTCTCTTGCACAACAGGTTGTGAAGCATCAGCCACGTGAGATGGATCACACATAAAAAAATGGCCAACAATGGAGGCCAATAAAACTTGCCAACCTTGCTGCCCAAATTCTGCCTCAAATGTGCAAGGCGCGGCCCCATGCTGCACAGCCCTATTTCAGTTGAAAGAGAAGGCTATGGGCGGACCAAAAACAGCATCTAGGCGCTACGCTGCTCTGGCACCACCCTGAAATTATCCTGGTCAGTCTGTCTCCTAAACTGTAAAGTAGCCTTGCCAGGACAAGTTCAGGATGTTGGTCATAGATTACCCATGGTAACTCTTGTAGCCCCAAGGTCCCATTTCTCAAATTTTGGAGGTGTTGCCTAATGACTATGTACCAGTTGCAGGAGATGGCTTGACCATGATCAAGGGTAGTGCCAGATTAGCTTGGCGCCTGAAGGCGCCAAGCTAATCTGGCACTACCCTTGAATTATCATGGTCAATCCATCTCCTGCTGCAAGGGATCTGGGGCTGAAAGGGTTAATTTGTCTGCAAACAGCTGGTCGGTGATTTACCTGAGGCTGAGCAGGTGCTCCGTGTTTAGCGTACAGCTCCAGGGCCGCGTCCGAGTTGCCCCCCTTGATGAGGTGGGTGGCGTAGAGGGCCACGTACTTGTGCAGCACCTTGTAGCTCTGTGGACAGACAGTAACGTTAGTAAATGTGTCATGCAAAGCATCACCAGGCCGACATCGGCAGCAGTTAGCCTGTGCACAGTTGCTTACTGAAGTGAACACATATTTTAATTTTTGAAGATATTAGGCGCCGTGAGATGGCCTTAGTCGCCTGCTTGGCGTTAAACCCAAATAACTAACTAGCTGAAGATATTAGGAATGCAGGCCTCATTTCATATCTGAGAAAATATTAATATAACAACAAAAATATAACAATCACGCAACTATAACCCAGAAAAAGCTGAACATTTATGTTTAATCCCTTTGAGCATGAAGCAACTGGTACTGTTAACAGAGCTGGCATGAACAAAGTGTGTGTGTGTGGGAGGGATGGTGTTAATGTTGCGATGTGGGTTACCTGTTGTTCGGCCATCTCGCGCAGGGGGGGGGGGGGGGGGGGGGGGGGGGGGGTTTAATGTTGCGATGTGGGTTGCCTGTTCTTCGGCCATCTGAATGGGGGGGTGGGGGTGTGTTAATGTTGCAATGTGGCTTGCCTGTTGTTCAGCCATCTGAATGGGGGGATAGGGGGGGGGGGTGTGCTAATGTTGCGATGTGGGTTGCCTGTTGTTCGGCCATCTGAATGGGTGGGGTGGGGTGGGGGGCGGGGAATGTTGCGATGTGGGTTACCTGTTGCTCAGCCATCTGAATGGGGGTGTGGGGGGGGGGGGGGAATGTTGCGATGTGGGTTACCTGTTGCTCGGCCATTTGAATGGGGGTGGGGTGGGTGGGGAATGTTGCGATGTGGGTTACCTGTTGTTCAGCCATCTGAATGGGGGTGGGGGGGGGGGGTGTGTGTTAATGTTACGATGTGGGTTACCTGTTGCTCAGCCATCTGAATGGGGGTGGGGGTGGGGAATGTTGCGATGTGGGTTACCTGTTGGTCGGCCATCTGAATGGGGGGGTGTGTGTTAATGTTACGATGTGGGTTACTTGTTGCTCAGCCATCTCGGGTGGGGGTGGGGTGGGAGGGTAATGTTGCGATGTGGGTTACGTGTTGAATGGGGGTGGGGGTGGGGTAATGTTACGATGTGGGTTGCCTGTTGCTCAGCCATCTGAATGGGGGTGGGGGGGTGGGGTAATGTTGCGATGTGGGTTGCCTGTTGCTCAGCCATCTGAATGGGGGTGGGGGGTTGGGGTAATGTTGCGATGTGGGTTGCCTGTTGCTCAGCCATCTGAATGGGGGTGGGGTGGGTGGGTGGGTGGGTGGGGTAATGTGATGTGGGTTACCTGTTGCTTGGCCATCTGAATGGGGGTGGGGTGGTGGCAGTGAGTGGTGGGCAGGGGGTGGGGGGGGTGGGGAATGTTGCCATGTGGGTTACCTGTTGCTCGGCCATCTGAAAGAGGGTGGGGTGGGGTGGTGGGGGTGGGGTGGGGGAATGTTGCGATGTGGGTTACCTGTTGCTCAGCCATCTGAATGAGGGTGGGGTGGGGTGGTGGTGTGCGGGGGGTGGGGGAATGTTGCGATGTGGGTTACCTGTTGCTCGGCCATCTGAATGAGGGTGGGGTGGGGTGGTGGTGTGAGGGGGTGGGGGAATGTTGCGATGTGGGTTACCTGTTGTTCAGCCATCTGAATGTGGGTGGGGTGGGGTGGTGGTGGCGGGGGGTGGGGGAATGTTGCGATGTGGGTTACCTGTTGCTCGGCCATCTGAATGAGGGTGGGGTGGGGTGGTGGTGGCGGGGGTGGGGGGGTGGGGTAATGTTGCGATGTGGGTTACCTGTTGCTCGGCCATCTGAATACACTTTTCCCACTCTCCTTTGTCCGCGTACATGTCCAGGGCGCCGATCATATCAACGTTCGCCAGCTGTAAATACACATTCAGCATTATCAGTATTTGGGTCTGTGTTTAACACTTTCACCCTTAAAACACAATTGTCTGAGATGGATCAATCATGATAGTTCAAGGGTAGTGCCAGATTAGCTTGGCGCCATCAGGCGCCAAGCTAATCTGGCACTACCCTTGAACTATCAAGGTCAAACCATCTTCCATAAAGTTGTGCAACATTTTAAAATTATTTTTCAACATATTTCCATTTTCAAATGATAATCTTCTTTCAAAATTTGTTGCCATGTGGGGCTGAGCCAATAATTGGTAAACCCTGAAATAATTCACACTCCAAACTGCATCTGAAAACACAAAAGCATAAGAATTCCACCCCTTTGGCAACTTACATCGTCAGCTTTGCCTTGATTCTTGCAGAATTCCTTGTAACGCTCATCCACATACGGCTCAAATCTGGACGAAGAAAATAAAACACAAACGTTTCATACAAAAATAACCAGAAAGGACCTCAACAGACGGTTGTACAATAGCGTGAGAACGTGCCATCCAAAACGTGCCACCAGGTAGATTCTGCAAAAACCACAGAATGGTTAGTTGGGTGCCAAGTTAATCTGGCACTAACTTAGCGCTCTCACGCTCAATCAATTTCCTGCCAATCTACTGATATAAAACAAAAGCCAGCCAGCTGTTCAACAATGAAAATCTTGCTTTTCTCAGAAATGGACACACCGACTTGTAGCGACAGAACGTGCATGTGGTATGCCACTGGCAAGAAACACAACTACCCCTAGCAGTACACACAGCCCCTGTCCCATGTCATAGAGCGTCACTTTGTTTCTTATCATTTATATGCAGATCACACAGAATTGTACAAACACTCCCCTCGTGAACATGTTGATCAGATGGTGCAGTCTATGGAGGCTTGTATTTGTGATGTTCAGAAGTGGACCACACAGAACAAGCTCCAGCTGAACAGTTACAAGACTGAGGCCCTCCGAATGACGTGCTCCTCTACGTGCAGTGCTAATCTTTCTGACTCAATGATGGTGGGTGAGAGCACCATCTCCTTTTCTAGCTCGGCCCGTAACTTGGGTGTCATTTTTGACAACAGGCTGACAATGAAGGATTAAGTGAAGAAAGTTTGCCAGCTTGCCTTCATTGAACTCAGAAGGATCAGCACTGTTCAACATCTGCCGACTGTTGAAGTTTCCAAAACACTTGTTACATCCCTTGTGCTGTCCCACAAAGACTATTGCAATTCTCTTTTGTCCGGTGTTTCACAAAATCTTCTTGACCAAATCCAGAGAGTCATGAACTGTGCTACACGTCTGATTTTTCGTGTACCGAAACGTGAACACATTATGCCTCTACTAGCTGATTTGCACTGGCTGCCAGTTTCATACAGAATTCAGTATAAAGTCTGTGTTATTTGTTTCAACATCATCTCTGGTTCTGCCCCTCCTTACTTATCTGATCTTGTTCAGCTGTATACACCGTCCCGCTCACTACGCTCTGCTCCAGACACTCATGTTTTCCGTATCCCTAGACGTAATAAGGTCACTCAAGGTCATCGTGCATTTTCGTATTTTGGTCCCATTACATGGAATGCACTCCCAGCTGATATGCGTCACTCATCATCTTTCTCCATTTTTAAATCCAAGCTTAAAACACACCTTTTTTCTGTTGCATATACCTAAAGACCATTTTGTCTGCCGGCTTATGTGTGTGTGTGTCTGTGTGTGAGTTTTCTGTTCCTTGTAAATCAATGTATGTTTGTTGTTTCATTGTTGTTGTATGTGTTTGTTTTTTGCTTTGTGTTTCATTACTGTGATTGTAAAGCGCCTAGAGCACCTTGGTGATTAGGGGCTCTACAAATTACCTTTATTATTATTATTTATGTCGATATTTGTTTAAAAGTTGAATTGATCTTTTGCCTCCTAATTTTAAAATAATCCACACAGAAAAATGTACAACACCTTCTCATACCATAAGTGACTTGCTCTAAAACTGACTGAAGTTGGCTACAGGTGTTGATGCGTGAGACAAAGAGATGGGCTATCCAGATCAGATAAGTAAAGAGGGGCAGAACCAGAGATGGTGTTGAAACAAATAACACAGACTTTATACTGAATTCTGTATGAATTCTCTTTCTCTCTCTCCCCCCCCCCCCCCCCTACCCCCCCACTCCCACTCACCCCACCCCCCCTCCCCACCCCACCCCGTTACCCTTGAAGACGGTTTCACAACTACGTACTCTCCACTTATAACTATATTCTCTTACTGAATTAGATTATTTGCTTTGTTTCAATGACTTATTACTTGTTGTGTACCGCGCTAAATGCTGGGGTTTTTTCCCGGGGTCCTCCCGTTTTCCCCCGAGGTAGTCCTCAACTTGAAGGTGATATAAAGTTTGCCTTCGGGTTGGTGTTTAGCAGGCTTTGTGTATTAGACACTCAGCCTACTTCGTGCCCAAGGGTAATCCCCGTTCGTTCTCTCTCTCTCTCTCTGGCCTCACACACACGCATTTACTTCTGCTCGCTCCTGCGTGGGCTTACACACACTCTTGTCTCTCGTGTTCAGTTTCTCTCCGAGTCTCTCTCTTATGAGATTTTCGTTGACGTCATTTTTACTTTTTCCGCACTTTTGTTCTTCCTTTTCTTTTATTTTACGTCACCTCGTTCAGTTGCCACATTCCTTCTGATGAAGATAAGTAGAGGCTGATCTCTGTTTGTTTGTCTATTTTGACAAAGGGTATTTACCCAAAATATTAATAAATTGTGTTGTACCCGTCTTTTCTAAGCATGTTTCTTTCTCCGTTGGGTACTTCTTTAAAGAGATGGGCTGTAAAGACTTACCTGGGCTCCAGTTCCTTGGCCACCTTCTTGGCTTTGTTCCAGTCTCCGCCCGCGATGAACATGTCAATGGCGTCTTTCACCATGTCCAGACTCAGGTACAGCTCTGCCGCCTGGCACAAACAAGACGGATACACCGGTTAGTCTCAGCATTACATGCCCCAGTGTACCGCGATACCAGCCTGGCACAAACAAGACGGATACAACGGTTAGTCTCAGCATTACATGCCCCAGTGTACCGCGATACCAGCCTGGCACAAACAAGACAGATACAATGGTTAGTCTCAGCATTACATGCCCCAGTGTACCGCGATACCAGCCTGGCACAAACAAGACGGATACACCGGTTAGCCTCAGCATTGCACGCTCCAGTGTACCGCGATACCTGCTGTAACGTGTACAGGTCTCTGGCTCCCACAGGGGATGCTTGGTATGCAAAAGGTCCTCGGGCTGACATCAGCCTTAGCTGGCCCGCGCACAGCTGTGCGTGGGCCAGCTAAGGCTGACGTCAGCACGAGCACCTTGTGGATTACCACATGGTTTATCTTCACTAGTCTAGGTAACTTCAGGACTACAATAATGCGATTGTGAGCAACGCGGTCTGACTTCATGGCTCCTGGGGTACTGCACTATATGGAGGCTGACCTGTACCATGCAGTCCAAGTATAGCTTGAACCATCAACCATACAGGCTCAAATGACATTTCAAAATGATAGTGCGGTCCACACTCTCTTTTCAAAGAGAGGTCAACAACTGCCGTTACTACTGCCGTGGACTCTGCTCACAACCAGGTGGACACGACCAACCAGGTGGACAAAGCCCAATGGGCCCTTGTCAGCTGCTGTTGGCCCACGCACAGCATCAAACATGAAACACCATCCAACTGCAAGAGTCACAGATCCTCATGAGCCACCGCGGCTGTGGGGGGGGGGGGGGGGGGGGGCTCATGAGGATCTATCAGTCTTGCTGAGAGCAATTTATATCCATGATCCGCAGACGGCTGTGACTTGTGGTCTGACGGCTGTGACTTGTGGTCAGACAGCTGTGACTTGTTGTTGCATGAAATTAGGTTGCAGAAACAAACTATACGTCCACTGGCAGGGGAGGGGTTAACCCTTGTAGCCCCAAGGTCACATGGCTGAAATTTTGGAGGTGTTGCCTAACGACTATGTACCAGTTGCAGGAGATGGCTTGACCATGATCATTCAAGGGGAGTGCCAGATTCGCTTGGCGCCTGAAGGCGCCAAGCGAATCTGGCACTCCCCTTGAATGATCATGGACAAGCCATCTCCTGCTGTAGGGATCCGGGGCTAATATCACCTGGAACGACCTTCCAGCCCATGTCAGACATGTCCCAACTCTGTCTGCTTTTAAATCACTGCTCAAGACCTATCCGTTTTCTTATGCATACAGTTAGATGCATGTTCAGTGCGATAGCATTCTTTGGCAGTAACTGTTCTTGTAATGGTGTGTGCCTGTGTGAGTGTGAGCTTTTGACATGTGTCACTTTAGTTTTTGTAACAGTTATTGTAGCGTTTTCTTTCTTGTACTTTTTGTTCTGTGATTTTTTATCTTGTAAAGCGCTTAGACACCATTCATTTGGAGGTTAAGCGCTATATAAATGGACATTATTATTATTATTTTTATTTATTATTTTAATTATTATTTATTATTATTTATTATTATTATTTATTATTATTATATTAATTATTATTATTATTAGAAGCGTTAATGACCAGATGAGTGGGGTTGTGTTGTTATTTCCTCACCGCTGCGTGTCGGTGAATCTCTGCCAGGCGCGGTCCCACCATCTCCACCACCACCTGTGCTTTCTGTGGCCCCAGGAACTTGATGGCCAGGTCGCCTGCCTGAAACCAACCGGTCGTTATTGCTACGTTACTGATACTTTAAGCATAAAGGAATCATCCAGTTATATCGTGAGTGTAAGGCCAAACAAAACAGATTGCACACAGTGTTACAGTGTAAACATACAATAATAATAATTACGGTATTTATAATGCGCTTATCTTATAATAATTATAACTCTAAGCGCGTACTCACAACTCGCGCACGCATGCGCATGCTTTAGACAATGACTCGTGTACCACAAATACATTATGACAGTCAGCTTGGGGTGGGGAGTGTGGTGATGTAGTGCTAGAACTGTTGAAAGAGGTGAGTTTTGAGGGCGGACTGGAAGGATGAGAGTGAGTGTTTCTGACGGAGAGAGAGTGGGAGAGTGTTCCAGGTGGATGGACCATAGACGGAGAAGGAGCGGGGGCCGAAAGTGCTGAGTTTGGTGCGGGGGATGTGGAGGCGGAGAGGGTCGGAGGCGGAGCGGAGGGAGCGGGAAGGAGTGTAGGGGTGAAGTAAGTTGGGGAGATATGTAGGAGCGTACTTGTTCAGGGATTTGTAGCAGAGAGACAGAACCTTGTATTGGATGCGTTGGGGAATGGGGAGCCAGTGAAGGAGTTTGAGAAGGGGAGTGATGTGGTCGGATTTCGTCTTTCTGAGGACGAGGCGGGCAGCATTGTTCTGGACGTGCTGGAGAGAGTGAAAGTGGTGGAGTGAGGGAGGCCGGAAAGGAGAGAGTTGCAATAGTCGATGCGAGATAAGATGAGAGAGACAGCAAGTTTGGTGGCAGCTGTGTTTCTGATGATTCCAATGATGTTGCATTTCTTTTGCTCATCCGTATACAAAAGATATTAGCCATGCCCTGATAATCTAGGATGTGACTGCTCGCAGGAAGAGAATGATGAGCATTTATAAATATTACAACCAGAAAACCAAACATCAACACACACACACAGTCAGACAAGAACAGTGCCTACTTTCATCCAGCATTTCTCCAGTACGTTCTGGTCTTGGATGATGGAGGGCGTGACTTTCATGTAACACTCAACTGCGCGCGCATACTCTCCTGACGCCTCCCATTCTCTCGCCTGGCCCACGATGCCCTCGGCACCTCTGCAAGCGAGAGTGAACATGTCATGACAGTGGGGAGGGGAAATGTAATCCAGACCACAAGAGGGACTGGCCGGAAGCAGGACGGTTTCCTTTCATGGTCAAACAATCCAAACTCAGAATGTAGTACACGTAGACACTAACAATGGGGATAAGTGTAAGACCACATCCACAAATATCCAGCTTTAAAACAAAGCACAGTTAAGATCATAAAAATATTGACAAATGTAAAAACACTAGATTTTTTAAAAAGTGTCTACACCAGATAAACTTACATAATGTAAGAACAAAACAAAACAAAACAAACAGAAAACCCAAACAAACATATTAAACTGTAATGAATATTTAACAGAACATACAAGAATGAATGTGACATTTCTAAAAATAAAGTTAACCACTTGTATATATATATATGCAGTTTCCAGTTCTGTCAACAGTACGATCAAACACTGCTTAGTGCCAGTGTCTGTATGTGCATAGTGGTTATACTGTCTACTTTGCGCATACTGGTGATACTGTCTACTTCACACATACTGGTTATACTGACTGTCTACTTCATGCATACTGGTGATACTGTCTACTTCACACATACTGGTTATACTGACTGTCTACTTCACGCATACTGGTGATACTGTCTACTTCACACATACTGGTTATACTGACTGTCTACTTCACACATACTTGTTATACTCATTGTCTACTTCGCGCATACTGGTTATACTGACTGTCTACTTCACGCATACTGGTTATACTGTCTACTTCACGCATACTGGTTATACTGTCTACTTCACTCACAAACCAGATAGGTGAGGCTAGCGCTGGAAGAATTGTACACAAACCAAGGGGAATCACAGCGCTGGACAAACAGTTAGATCCCCTGCCCCCGCCTATCAGGCACCCAATCGCCAGCCCACAGAGAAATACGCAGGTATAGAACAAGACGATCATTTCCATCATGGAAATGATCGTCTTGTTCTATACCTGGAAATGATCGTCTTGTTCTATACCTGCGTATTTCTCTGTGGGCTGGCGATTGGGTGCCTGATAGGCGGGGGCAGAGGATCTAACTGTTTGTCTGTCCAGCGCTGTGATTCCTCTTGGTTTGTCTACTTCACGCATACTGGTTATACTGACTGTCTACTTCACGCATACTGGTTATACTGTCTACTTCACGCATACTGGTTATACTGACTGTCTACTTCACGCATACTGTTTATACTGTCTACTTTGCGCATACTGGTTATACCGTCCACTTCACGCATACTGGTTATACTGACGGTCTACTTTGCGCATACTGGTTATACTGTCTGCCTACTTCACGCATACTGGTTATACTGACTGTCTACTTCGCGCATACTGTAATACTGTCTACTTCGTGCATACTGGTTATACTGTCTACTTCGCACATACTGGTTATACTGACTGTCTACTTCACGGCAGTTTCTCTTTCACACACAATAAACTACATGTATAAAACAACAGAGCAATTCTGACAGCAATGAGGCTGAGGGTAGTGCAGAGGAGACAAGGTGGTGGGTGGGTGGGTGGGTGGGTGGGTGGGTGGTGGGTGGATGGGCGGGTGCATGGTGGGTGGGTAGCGGGTGGGTGGGTGGTGGGTAGGTGGCGGGAAGCCAAAAACAGCAATAGATCAAGTAGGTAAAACTGTGCATATTTTGACACAAACAGTGGATTTAAAAGCCTGGACAAACAAGTCATGTCACATCACATGTTTCTCCAGGCTTGCAACCCTTTCCATGTCAGGAGCAGTGTCGCAATGATTCCTACAGGACAAAAAACGCTATTGACAAGCAAAGGGTAAATCCAATGCAAATAACAGGAGCAATATTTTACCTACGACTGATTTCTGGTTGTCTTTTTAAAAAAAAACAGATTCACTACATCATAAAATACGATTGTCGTCAGGAGTACATGCTGAAAACTTTATCAAGCAAAGAATTTGTGTTGATCCAAATATGGAATGAGGGAACTGTGGGCAAGAGATCAAATGACTATGCTGAAATAGACTAAATAAACAGATGTTGCAGTTTTGGCCCAAAACAAAATCAATACTAAAATATAAAACAAGATCAATACTAAAATACAAAATGAACACAATTTCATCTTTAGTCTATGCATGACTCTGCAACAAGACCTAAAGCTTTCGATCAATACGACAGCCCAGCCTTATCTTCCATTTATATTTTCACCATTTTATGCGTGACTTTTTTGGTGATATCAAGGACGCCTTTTTATCTTTGTAATTGGTTTCCACTGTAATGTTAGACATATTATATTTATAGTGACAATATCAAAAGTTACGTGTCAGTAAACATGGTGATACATTCTGCGATGTTTAGATGGTGACTACTCAATGTATGATGCACTCATAGCAGACAGAGAACACAGAGTGCTAGAACAACAAACTACAGGCAAGGAACACACAGTTGAAAAAAAAGAACACTCTGATTTCCAAAGCCAACATTCTCCAATATTGGAGAGTTGTACTCTGAAGGCTATATCATAGTTGAGAAGAGAATATGGACTATTGTAGTTCAAGGGTGGTGCCAGAATAGCTTGGTGCCTACCCGCACCAAACCGGTGCCAAGCTATTCTGGCACCACCCTTGAACTATCATATAGTCGATCAGTATATCAGAAGGCTTGAGTTCACGCAGAAAATAGAATAAAGATGACAGGATTACGCATGTACTGGAATCACCGCTTAACTCATACTACCCCAGACACACCACAGCAAGATATGGATCGACCATGATAGTTCAAGGGTGATGCCAGAATAGCTTGGTGCCTATGGGCTGACTGACTGACCGCCTATGAGCGCCAAGCTATTCTGGCATCGCCCTTGAACTATCATGGTCGATCTGTGTCCTGCACTGCAAAGCAGTCTTCAGAGGACAACGGCAACATTTGGGGGTTTCGCTCTTGGGGTACAAGGAGTTAAGCAATCACAACCCTACTGCACACATCAGGTGTAATTACAATGGAATGTGTGGATTGTCATTAGCGATGCCTGTAACAGTAACCCCATTCTCCATGCTGCCACCATTCCTGTTACCCTTTTTGCTGTTGGTAGCGCTTTTTGTCATCACGATTCCTGCAGAAATCATCCCGACAAAAAGCGCCACCGACAGGCAGAAGGTTCACAGTACTGGTTGCTGCATGCACACGAAGGTCAACTGCGCTACTAAGCGGAATGCTGACAATTACACTGAGCTGCAGTTTGTTGTTTGGCGTTAATCAGCGTGTGAAATAAATACTTACGATCCTCCTCCACTGTAGATGTGATGCAGTTGAAAAATCAATACGACTTTAGTTACATAATCTTACACAGCGTTCTACGTACACTTGAAAAGTAAAGCCACGTAGAAAGTGTACGGAGTCTGCTAAAATAGAAACTGACAGATATGAAGGAATATTTAATTTGTATTGAGTGCATGGAATGAGGTGCTACTGACAGATATGAAGGAATATTTAATTTGTATTGCATGGAATGAGGTGCTACAGACAGATATGAAGGAATATTTAATTTGTATTCAGTGCATGGAACGAGGTGCTACTGATTGATAAAGAAACAGTGAACGGTTGACATCTATTACAAGATTTTCATGACGAAAAGTTGACGACCTAATCTGTGCATACACTTTGCACATAAAGCCAATGCCTACCAATGAATCTACGCACACAACTGGCACACCAGTACTCTCGACTGATTTGGCATGCATGTACTAAAAATACAGCCATCGTTTCACACGCATCAACTACAGCCATTGTAAACTTGCGCCATATCTAAAAGCACACATCATGACAAACACCATGTGAGTATAGTACCCATATAACAATCAACTTGCCTTGTGTGTGGGGAAAACAAAGGCAAACCTCTCACATGCTTTGGGTAATAGTGCATTCCATTTACCAGTTAACCCTTCTAGCCTCGGATCCCTACAGCAGGAGATGGCTTGACCATGATCATTCAAGGGTAGTGCCAGATTAGCTTGGCGCCTGAAGGCGCCAAGCTAATCTGGCACTACCCTTGAATGATCATGGTCAAGCCATCTCCTGCAACTGGTACATAGTCGTTAGGTAACACCTCCAAAATTTGAGAAGTGGGACCTTGGGCCTAAAAGGGTTAACCCTACATACATGTACATGCATTGGGGATGCAACACCAAACAGATGCCACAAGGGCCTGAATAACAACCAACACATACACATCTGACACCCCACAACAGAAGACCAAATCAACCATGACAGTTCAAGGGTGGTGCCAGATTAGCCAAGCTAATCTGGCACCACCCTAGAACTGTCATGACTGATCAACCTCCTTAAACTGCTCCACAGTTGATCAACCTCCCAAAAATGCTCCACATTCACAAGCTAATGCTTGTAATGTAAGTGTGAAATGATGGAGGACGTGAGCGTAAAAAGAAATGTCAACGGACCTGCCGCTCTTGCTGTTGATCATCTCGCGGTCGTACTCGTCCTGTAGCTGCTGCAGTTTGTGCGGCAGATATTCCTTACACACGCGCAATGCGTCCTGCCACATTCCAGACTCCTGCGCCGTGCAAACACAATGAAAATAAGACATGTTTCCAAAGTTATCATCTCATTTCTAAAGCTTCTGGTTTGACATGAAAGAATTGTCTAAACCACAAAAGGTGCTTGAATATAAATTGTTTCTTTGCTCAAAGCTGCTGCTGATCAAATGCCTTCAACACGCAGAACATTATGCTGCTAAATGTGCTTATCCTGTAGTATTTGATGTCAAAAGCAAGATTTTTTTGGGTAACTTTCTAGTAAATGCAATCACTCGTACTGTGAACAGTAGCAGACTGCTTGCACTGGGGGTAACGACTAGCCAGTATGTGCTGCACCCACCCTGTAGTAGTTGATGTGAAAACAAGATTTGTTTCTACTTTCTAGTAAATGCAGCCACTCGTACTGTGAACAGTAGCAGAGACAGCACTAGGGGATAACGACGACCAGCCAGTAAGCGTGGCACCCACCCTGTAGTATTTGATGTGAAAACAAGATTTGTTTCTACTTTCTAGTAAATGCAGTCACTCATACTGTGAACAGTAGCAGAGACAGCACTAGGGGATAACGACGACCAGCCAGTAAGCACGGCACCCACCCTGTAGTGTTTGATGGCCAGTTCCGGGCGCTGCGCTCTCAGCAGGTAAGACTCGGCCTTGGCGTATTCCTTCTCCTCGAATGCGTAACGAGCCTGTCCCACCAACACGTCCGACACAGAGTCCGCGTCATGGGTCTCGGCGATGCGCTGTGCCGAGTCCCAGTCCTGATTGTGAACATACCTGCAACAACACAACATAGTAGTACTACTTATAAAAACATTTTAAATATTTGAGGCATAAAACTCATTCATTTTTGAAGAATGGCAAAGCAGCAGGGCCAGATGGCATCCCAGCGGAGTCTCTGAAAGCAGACCTAGAGACAACAGTTGAGATGCTGTACCCACTGTTTGGAAAGATCTGGGAAGAGGCGGTGATGCCAGCTGACTGGAAGGAGGGGTACCTAATCAAGCTTCCCAAGAAAGGCGACCTCAGTAAGTGTTCCAACTACAGAGGAATCACCTTGCTGTCAGTACCAGGAAAGGTCTTCAACAGGATCATCCTAGAGAGAATGAAGAGCTCTGTTGACCCCCAGCTGAGAGACCAGCAAGCAGGATTCAGGAAGAACCGATCATGTACAGACCAGATCGCCACTCTCCGCATCATCGTGGAACAGTCACTGGAGTGGAGCTCCACGCTGTACGTCAACTTTGTGGATTATGCGAAAGCATTTGACAGCGTGGACCGAGAGACTCTGTGGAAACTCCTACAACACTACGGTGTACCCACAAAGCTCGTCCGCCTGATCAAGAGCAGCTATGATGGCATGACATGTCGCGTGATCCACGAAGGGCAGTTCACCAGAGAGCTCCAGGTCAGAACTGGTGTCAGGCAGGGGTGTCTGCTGTCTCCGTTCCTCTTCCTACTGGCCATAGACTGGGTCATGAAGATGACCACAGAGCACAGACGAAGTGGAATACAGTGGACACAGCTTGACGACCTCGATTTTGCAGACGACTTGGCATTACTGTCCCACACTCATCAACAAATGCAGGACAAGACCACGAGGCTTGCTGACATCTCGTCCCAAGTGGGCCTCACCATTCACAAACAGAAAACGACAATGAGGCTGAACGCAACCAGGGAAGAACCAGTCTTGCTTGCTGGCACCCCGTTGGAGGAGGTGGAGTCCTTCACCTATCTCGGGAGCATCATAGACAAAAAAGGCGGCACTGATGCAGATGTCAGAGCACGAATCGGTAAAGCCAGAGCAGCCTTTCTCCAGTTGAAAAAAGTGTGGAGTTCCAGAGAGCTGTCACAACACACCAAAGTCCGGATTTTCAACTCCAATGTAAAAGCAGTTCTCCTATATGGAGCAGAGACATGGAGATTGACAAAAACCACAGTCAACAGAGTACAGACCTTCATGAACAGTTGCCTTAGAAGAATTTTGAAAATCCACTGGCCAGAGAAGATCAGCAACGTCAGACTCTGGGAGAGAACAGAGCAGATAACAGCAGAGAATGAAATTGGGCGAAGAAGATGGGGATGGATCGGTCACAGTCTGAGAAAGCCAGCTTCCAGTATCACTAGGCAGGCATTGTCATGGAACCCCCAGGGAAAGAGGAAAAGAGGTAGGCCGAGAAACTCCTGGCGTCGAGACCTCCAAGCAGACATCAAGAGACTGGGGACCACCTGGAGTAGAATCGAAGGAGAAGCACAGGACAGGAGTTGCTGGAGGTCTCTCGTCGACGGCCTATACCCGGGTAGGGGTGACAGGCGTAAGTAAGTAAGTATAAAACTCATTCTACACCAAAACCAAAATCCTTAAATTTTGCCGTTGTCCTCTGAAGACTGCACCGCAGTGCAGGACTCAGATCGACCAAGATAGTTCAAGGGTGATGCCAGAATAGCTTGGCGCCCATGGGCGCCAAGCTATTCTGGCATCACCCTAGAACTATCATGGTCGATCCTTATCTTGCTGTGGTGTGTCTGGGGTAGGAGTTAATAGTCTAAAAGACAATGTCAAATTAAAGTCTTACATGCCTGCTAGCCCAAAAACAAAGTAATACTACTTATAACAATATTTTTAAACCTGTGGCATTAATAGTCTGCGAGACAATGCCAAGCTAAAGTCTAACTGAGATGACAGACGAAGGACAGGAGGCAGATGGTTCAGAACATCACCTTGCTTTTGTCATCACACACAAATCCAAAGCGTTGCCAGATGAAACATGTTATGTCTAGGTCATGCTCAGCATCAATACCTGTGTGACTTACACCAGCAAGATGCACGGAGTCTCATGAGCCCCCGCAGCTGCTCATGAGAATCTGTGCATCTTGAGCATGTAATCAGCTCAACTCTGCAGTCAAAGGGAGACAACAACAACAACAAAAACTGCAGCCTCCATAATAATTACGTGTGTCTGGGCGTGCGTCAGATGTTAGTGTCAAAACGTACTATTTTATATTTTTGTCTAGTCAGAGATTTAGCCATGTTGTTTGTTTGATTTGTAATTGAGATATTATGTTTTTAACCTTGACCTATGCTCGGCAGGCAGAGACAAATATCCTTTAATGGACAATAAATTTCTTGAATCTTGAATCTTAAATAAATAAATGACAGAGGGACTCCAGCAACAAATACTGACATGAGCACCGCCTCCTTGGGTCTGTTTGCCTTGATGAACTCCCCTTCCGCCTCCGCAAATTTCCCTTCGTCCTCCAGAAACATGGCGTACTTGAGGTGGATGTCTGGCAGCTTGTCCTTCATGGCGATCCGCGCCAGCTCAAACGCAAAGTCAAACGCGCTGAAATAAGAGGGTAGGTCACTATTTGTTAAAATTGTGAAGAGGTGAATTCTACAGGATTAATTCAACTAATAACAGAAGCTGAAATACTCATGAATTATATTTTTTTAAAATCCACACTTATAATGACAGTTACGTATTCCAGAAGGTAAATCAGCATGTAGCTGCAAGTATTAAAGATAACACCACTTTGATTTAAATCTTAAATCTTTAACCTTTTAGCCTCGCCATGCTAGGACAATATAGTCTGACCATGGTAGTTCAAGGGTAGTGCCAGAATAGCTTGGCGCCTGAGGCGCCAAGCTATTCTGGCACCACCCTTGAACTACAATGGTCAATCAATCTCTTGAACTATAAAGTGTACAACTCCAATTAATTATTTTTCAGCTATAGGGCATACAGCATAAACAAGAATTCCACTGCACACACACCAGTTTTCGGTAGCGTAGTCGATAGCAGCGTCCAGCAGACCGTACTTGTTGAGCAGCTTGACGGCAGAATCCCCCCCTAGACTCTTGGCCCACAGGTAGGCAACTTGTTTGGCCGCAGTGGCTCCACCGTGGGCCTTCGCAACCTGACACCACATAAACACAACAGTCAGACATTCAATTGATAATTATAATTGTGAACATTACATGAATTTTACAGGGGAAATCATACTGGAGTTGATAAACAAAGCTATAATATCATCGCTAATTTCGAACATTACCTGTTTAGAAAAAGAGGTATTCTAGAAGAAAATCATACTGGAATTCACAAATGACGATACGGCCCAAAAAGATTGCTGGGGGGTCATCTTGGGTCAGTTTGAGTGATTAACTTTAAATGCGTGTTTCTCACTTAATAACAGGTCTACAACAATAGTTTTTGCATCAAATTAATCTGTAATACTAGTAGATTTTAATGGTGTAAATATCTCAAAACTCAAACTTTCCAACTTATGGTTGCTTTCGTGGGAACGGGTCACCATTGCCAATGTCAAATACCACTAAGCATTGTGTCATTGCATTTGAAAAAGTAAACACGAAAACTAAGGATGTGACATTTTGCAAGTCCGCACCTTATTCAAAGTGCATGAAGAGTAAATCATGGCAGACGTAGCTTAGTGGATAAGACACTGCGCTGACAGTCGTAAGATCCCGGGTTCGAATCCCCTGGTGGGCAGGAATGGGATGTGGACTTTTCCTCATTCCCATCGAGTCAAATTTACGTACAGACTGGGCTTACGGTTGCCTGTCTCGCCTTCGTGTGTCCAGCACGCATAATCATCAAGTGCGCACGTTAAAAAGCCCATTATCACTAATCGAAAAGAGAAGGCCCGGTAGGGCCGGTGAAATGGAAACAGAAATATTTCACATGCACCGAAGATAATAGCCGAGTGGAGGTTTGCACATAAAGTAGCGCTTAGTAGCAGCAGGCTTTCAAAGCTCCAGCTTCCATCCCTATGGCGGCGCCTTGAGCATCTTTAATTAGATGGATATGTGCACCTTGGAGGCACCGTACCATACCATACCATACCAGAAGCGTTTTCCAGATTGATAAAAAATAAAACCAAATTGAGACATGCAACAGTACTTTCCCTGAATCCGACTGACCATGCACATTACAATTAGGATAAGAGTGAAGCACACAGTCTGCTTATTTCTCCATTTTCCATGTCACTTTATGATTCATTCAGTTTGCTTTTCCTGTTGTACTCCGAGTTTGTGTCCACTGTGTGCTGGTGCGTGACTGTGTCGACTGTGTGCTGGTGCGTGATTGTGTCCACTGTGTGCTGGTGCGTGACTGTGGACTTTATGTTAAGTCCAAAATCACAGACCAGCTTCCAGATTGATTTTGCGACTGCCCCACTGCATTCTCGTACCCTGTACGCTTCGTCCCAAAGATCCTGTGCCCGATACATGTTGACGGCCGATTTCCAGTCTCCGGCCTCCGTGAAGTGTTGCTCAGCCTGTCGCAGGTTGCCTTCTCCCTCCAGCTCCTGAGAATCAAGTCAAGTCCATTCCATTATAACATCCGACATAACAACAACCTTTTCACAGGTTCCAAACACTATTTTTTTCTGTATATAATTACTCCACTGCACAAGAGATATAACAACAGCTAATGTGTGTCTCACGGCACTCTGTTACAGTCAACGTTCACTGCGTGCAGCAAACCTGTTTTCAGCGACCACCCTTGTGACAGAAGGCCTGTCAGCAAATACCATCATTTAGGTTTCTGTAGCTGTGGCTATGGCTGTAGCCAACTAAATGATAGTCTTTAACCCTATTAGCCTCAAGGTCGCATTTCTCAAATCGTGGAGGTGTTGCCTAACGACTATGTACCAGTTGCTGCCAGGAGATTGATTAACCATGATAATTCAAGGTGCCCAGCTAATCTGGCACTACCCTTGAATTATCATGGTCAAGCCACCTCCTCCTGTAGGGATCCTGGGCCAAAAGGGTTAATGACCATCATCTAGGTGGCTTCAGCCACTTTGATGATAGTCTTTCGTGACAGGTGGCACTTTTTATCCTTCCAGACTTTTACGTGAGAGAGCATGTGTCGTTTCAGACCACCGTCTTGCAAACAGCTGGTCACTCAAAACAGGCTTCTGTAACAACCCCACTCCAACAGCAAAGACCAGAGCGCAAACACAGAAACACTAGACCAGTGTACATACACAGCAACAATGTTGTTTGTCTGGTAGAATGGAGAAATGACAGCTACCTTGGCCAGGTGTAGATGCGTGTCCTGCAGGAGGTCCTTGTGGTAGGTCTTGACCAGTCGCACCATGTCACTGTACATGCGCTGTTTCTTGTACATGGTGATGGCGAGGTCCGGTTCCTCCACAGCCACGTACAGCCTGATGACGGTAAGCAGCGTGATAGTCACTTCTGGCAGTCTTACAAACATACGCTTAACCCTTTCAGCCCCAAGGTCCCATTTCTCAAATGTTGGAGGTGTTGCCTAGTGACTATGTACCAGTTGCAGGAGATGGATCGACCATGATAATTCAAGGGTATTACTCTTGAATGATGATGGTTAATGGATCTCCTCCTGCAGGGACTCGGGGCGAAATGGGTTAACGAGCTGATAACGTAATCTCACACAGACACCGTTCACTATGTCATGGGGAAAAAGCATCGCTGAACCGTGCAACATGTTTTTAAAAGAACTGTTGAAAATGTGTCAAAGCTTTAAAGAACCCCAGGTTTAAGAAAGTGGCCCCACCCCCCCGCCCCCCACCCCCTTTCATTTGTTGTCATCACATGGGCACACATACTGTGTGTGCTGATCTTGATGGCTTCTCTAAGCAGGGGGGGGCCTTCATATCTCTGAAGAAAGCTTGAGGTGATGGTGACGAGTGACCCTACAAATTTCATGGGGTTGTACCCTTTGACCTCTTGACTGCTAGTGAACCCAGATTGTGCTGTAGAAATAATAAATCTAAAGTGGTGACGGACCCCCCCCCCCCCCCCCCCCCCCCCCAGGAAACGTGGATACAAAGTGTTGTCAGCAAGAGACACAGACACAGCTGCGGGGCCTCACAGCGATCTGTGTCTCCTGCAGTGGGATCAGGTCCACCTTGTGTCAGCGGGAAACGTGTCAATCCCCCCTCCACCCCCCCCCCCCCCCCCCAAGGAACGTCAGGCATCAGAACTGTTCACCCAAAAAAAATCTGAAAACGGCGATTTTGAAGAATTGTAGAGTTATTTAAAGCCATTTCCTGGCACATAAGAAGTCAAAAGTGTTATTAAACAGGGGCCAGGAAAATCTGAAAATCGCCGAAAATCGGACAGTTCTGATGCCTGAACGTGGATACAAAGTGCTGTCAGCAAGAGACACAGACACAGCTACGGGGCCTCACAGCGATCTGTGTCTCCTGCAGTGGGATCAGGTCCACCTTGTGTCAGCGGGAAACGTGTTAACGACAAGCGTGCCTGTCATACATGACTGACTAACCTTTCCGCTTCCTTGAACTTGCCCTGTTCCTCCAGTTGTCGCGCCTGAGCGATGTACAGAGTGGACACGTCATCTCCCTTCATGTACGTAGCCGCCAACTGGAAAATATGAATTTTTTTTCTAAAATGTATTTTTTTGAAAAATACTTACCGATGGCATTACTATCTGGGAATACACTCTATTGCCTATAGATTTCAGCAAAATTGTGTGTAGCACACAACTGGGGAGGAGACACCGGGGATCCAAGCACTATGACCCCGGGTGGCCTCCCCTTACTACCCTATCCCGGCGAGCACAGGGCGACCTCGTCAGTTTCACACATAGCCACAAGAGGCAAGCGGGGCAGGCGGGAGGGCCATTCGAGTAATGCCATCGGTAAGTATTTTTCAAAAAAATACATTTTAGAAAAAAAATTCATTTGTTTTTTCAAAATACATTACCGATGGCATTACTATCTGGGAGAATGGCGAACAGGCGGAGGGTGCCGTATCTAACCACAACCCAACCACTCCGCCGGCCCCCTCGAGAGAGAACTCCCGACGATTTCAGCTATGATGTGCCTAAGACGCCAGCAGCGCTCGGAGGGAGTGCTGGGCCGCGGAGATGTCGCCCACCCGTGCCAGGGAGTCACGTCAGCCGGATAGGTCTCTTAAGGTAGAAGCGTGCGAAAGTGGAGTCTGAGCGCCAGCCACCCGCTGCCAAAATATCTTTGACCGAGCAGTTGCGGTCCAGGGCAAGACTGGTGGCTACTGCTCTCACTTCATGCGCCCGGATTTGTAAAGGCTCAGCGCCGCGTGGGGAGAGGTCTAGTTAGTCTGACCTAATCACCCACCGCAGCCAGGATGACACGATCTGGGCCGAGATGTGGCGTCTGCCCGCGGACAAGGTAAGAAGAGGCGCGAGCGCCCCCGGCGCTGCGGCTGAGAGCGGCGCAGGTAAATCTTTAGCGCCCGCACTGGGTCCTGTTGCCGCGATCCAGGGGAGAGGTCCGCTCCACAGAGGGGCCGTATCGTTAGCACCTGAGGAGCCGCCGCGGGCGGCGGTTCTTGGCCAGGAAGGACGGATCGGAGAGCCTCTGCGCAGAGCCGTCGGAACGAACCGCAAACAGGCTGGGAGCATCGAGAGCGCGTGAAGCTCGCTGACTCGGGACGCTGTAACGAGAGCCAGAAGGAAACAGGTTTTCCGGGTCAAGTCTGAGAACCGAGCCAAGGGGAGGGGCTCAACCGGTCCGAATTCAACCACGTCAGTACCCAGGCAAGATCCCACCGGGGTACTAGGGAACGTGAAACCGGATGTCGGAGTTCAAAGTGAGCCAGAAATTCGACAGATCCTTGCAGGCGCCTGGGTCCGGAAGACACCGGTGACGGTAGATGTCCGCGGACGTAGCACGGTAGCCCTTGATGGCAACCGGGGCTAAGCCCCGGTCGTCGAAGAGCCACAGGAAGAACTCCGCCAGTAGGTGGGAGGCTAGGTTAGTGGGAGGGTGCCCATGGGAGGTGCACCAGGTCTGAAAGACCCTCCACGTGCCTTCGTACACCTTCCTTGTAGAGAGTCTGCGGGCTGCTGCAATTGCCGCCACTGCTGCATCCGAGAACCTCTAGCGGCGCGGGCGTGCCGGACAACCTCCAAGCGTGTAGGTGGAGGCGTACGGGGCACGGATGGAAAAGCCGCTGACGGGGCTGCTTGAGCATCGTGGAAGGGGTAGGAAGCTCCAGAGGAGGGTCCGTCGCAAGCGCGAGGAGGTCCGTGGTCCAGCTCTTGGTCCAGTTGAAGGGGGCCACCAGCAGGAGGACCGCCGAGCATCCCAGAAGCTTCCGCAGTACCTTCGGAACGAGGACTGCCGGGGGGTAGGCGTAAGCAATCCGGCCGACCCAAGGAATGGGGAGCGCGTCCACTGCCCAAGCGAGTGGATCCAGGACTGGCGAGACGTAGACCGGGAGCTGGCTGCTACATCTGGTGGCAAACAGATCCACTAGCGGCGTTTCCCAGTGAGCGCAGAGCAGGCGAAAAATATCCGGGCGTAGGGACCGCTCCGTGTGGAGCAACTGTCCGCGACGAGACAGGGCATCTGCCTTCACGTTGAGGTGGCCAGGGATGTGGCGGGCTCGTAGGGCAATGCCTCGATCCCTGCACCAGAGGCGAAGGTGGCACCGAAGAATGCAAAGGGAGGGCGAGTGAGTGCCACCCTGATTCTGTATGTAAGCCACCACCGTCGAGTTGTCAGAGAGCACGAGGACGTCCTGATTGGCCCAGGTCTCCTGCCAACGTCGAATGTCAATACAACTGCCTTCAGCTCCAGCCAGTTGACGTGATTCCCGAACAGCTCCCGAAGCCAACGCCCGAGGCCGAGAGAAATCCGGTAACAGGTGCGCGCCCCAGCCGGCCTGGCTCGCCTCTGTACAGAGAGACCACCGAGGCGGCGGGGAGTGTAGGGCACCCCCGAAGCCAGCCAAGCGAGGTCCGCCCACCTCTCGAGGTGAGGACGAGCCCGAGGCGTGACAGGTACTAGATCCAACAGAGCGCCCGAGGGTCGCCAGTGAAGAAGGAGACGTAGCTGGAGAGGCCGAGCATAAAGTCTGCCCAAGGGAAGCAGGTCCGCAGCCGCCCTGAGGAGGCCCAGGAGTTGAAGCCAGACCCTGGCGGTGAAGGAGGATCCCATCCCCATCGAAGTGGCTAAGTCGACTATCTTCTGTCGCCTGGCCAGAGGCAGGCGGGCAAGGTTGAGGTCGGTCAGGAATTCCATCCCCCGATGTAGAAACCGACGAGAGGGAGAAGAACGGATTTCCCCAATGAGTAGGAAACCTAGACGACGCAGAAGGGAAAGCAGGGCATCCCTGTCCGTCTGGAGTGCTGCGGAGACCAAGTTGCGCAGTAGAAGGTCGTCCAAGTAATTGGAGGCCGGGCTCAAGGAGCGCTGACGGAAATTGGCTATCACGGCGTCGAGCAGTCTTGTAAACACCCACGGACTGATGTTGAGGCCGAAAGGAAAGGGCGCAGAACTGGTAGACGATCCCCCCAAGTCAAACCGAAGGTACCGGCGAAACGACGGATGAATCGGGACGTGCAGATAGGCGTCTGACAGATCGAGGCTGATCGCAAAGTCCATCGGCCGGAGGGCCGCACGGCGTGTCCTGGCCGTCTCCATCCTGAATCGAGGGGCCAAGCATCCTGAATCGAGGCCAAGCTGATACCTGAATCGAGGCCAAGCTGATAAGTCGATAACTGGACGCCACTTGCCGCCTGGTTTGGGAGCTAGAAGAGTCGGCTGTAGAACGCCGGAGAGTCCTGCCGCAAAACCACCTCTGTCGCCGCTTTGGTGAGGAGGGTCGCCACTTCCCCGCGCAGAGCGTCCGCCTGTGTGCCGTCGAGCGGTTCCTGGGTCCACATGGGTGCTCAGCGAAGAGGCGGAGGCGACAGGAACGAAAGTTGCAGGCCTGCGGTAACGGTGGAAAGAATCCAGGGGTCGTCCGGGAACAGCGATCTCCAAGATCGCTGAAGAGCGACAGCCGTACGCCGACGGGAGGCCCGATTAATGAGGCGGGGGCGGAGGCGGGGGCGAGTCAAAGAGCCCGACCGCGGCCCGATCTACGGGCACCGCGGGGCGAAGAAGGGCGAGGGGCGGGGCCGGCCTGAGTAGCCTGGAATGGACGGGCCCGACCTCGTGAAGATCCGACTGTAGAGAAGGAGGGCCTGAAAGACCGCTGGGCACGACCCCCGCCGTGCGGGGGGCGCGAAAGCGGGTCGAGGCTGGGTTAGATGCAGGCTTGGGCCACAAGTCCTTGGAAGATTCCTTAAAGGTGTGCCAAGTGTCGCCGAACAGCTGAGGACCCCCTAAGGGGGCGTGACGGAGCTGGGTCTTCACTGACAAGGGAAGGTCCGAGCAGAGGCGCAAAAGGGTATCCCTCCTCCAGAGGTCGCATTTGGCAGCCGCTGCCCTGGCGGTGGCGGAAGAATGGTAGGCGGACCGGTTGGCCGCTATCAGGATGGACTGCACGTCACGAAGCGGGGACTGAGCCTCCAGGTCCCACGTATCCTGTAGGCACTGCAGTGCTGCCTGGGTAGCCAGTTCCAAACCCGAGCACGCCAGCGAGTTCCGCGCTAAGGAGGCGATCCTGTCGAGAGGCCGAGGCGACGAGTTCTGGACGAGCCTGCGGCCGCCCGCCTGTAGTAAGGTCGCCACATCCACCGCTGGAAAAGGTAAGGCGAAGGCTTGGGAGTGTCCAGCGTACTAGGCCTGGTGGAAGCTTAAGTTGATTCCCACCGGCGATCGAGCGGCGGTAAAGTATCCCGTGTCGCCGAAAGCGTCGTTACGCAGCTGGGCGGAGAAGCATCGGTGAGGTCCCGGAAGCCGGCTTGCGGGAGGGACTTGCGGCGCTGGACTGGCCTCTGCGCGTCGACCATGGCCGAAGCCTGTCTCTTCGGAGGAGGCGAAGGCGGACAGACGTCGGGCGGTAGGGACTTGGCGATAAGCCTTGAAGCCTCACCCATAGCGTGGACCGACTGTGATCCGAGCGAAGGGCCGGCAACGTCTGACGAGGCGGAGGCCGACGCGACAGCGGAAAAAGGGCGGGAAGGAGAACCCGCCGCCGAGTCCTGCAAGAAGATCGCCGAGGCCGAGTCCGACGGATGAAGGCTGAGGACGTCCGTTCCAAACTGATCTTCTCGCGGCAAAGACGAAAGGGGCGAGCGGCTACGAGAGTGCCGCACCGCCGCGCGCGAGGTAGACGCAGCCGCCTGCGACGCACGCAAAGAGGCGCGCCGCGGCGACGGAGGGACCGTGGCAAAGCGACGGTCCACCTCGAAGTCGGGATCCGCACGCGGCAGCCGACGTGAGCGACAAACCGCGATCGGAATACCGAGGAAGTGGCCTGGTCACCCCTGGCCCGCCCGGGAGAACCGGTGCGAGGGGGGGGGGGGGGGACCGCCAATAGTCTCCCCTAGCCCGCTCAGGAAAGGCGGAGCGGGGAGGGGACAAATACCGGGCACGCGGCCCCCCGTCCGATGTGTCGGACCGTGGAGGACGCGCGATGTCACACCGGGCCCGCCTGGTCGATACGAGGCGGGGGGGGGACAGTCTAGGGTCACGCCAAGCCCGCTCAGGAAAGGCGGAGCGGGGAGGGGACGATATATGAGCCCGCTGCCCCAGCTCCGAAGCCTCGGAGCGAGGGTCCAAGTCACACCGGGCCCGTCCGGTCGATACGAGACGGGGGGGGGACAGTCTACGGTCACGCCAAGCCCGCTCAGGCGAAGCGAAGCGGGGAGGGGACCATTATGTGCACGCGACCCCCGCTCCGACTCCTCGGAGCGTGGGGGACGAGAGTCAACCACACCCCGGGCCCGCCCAGGCGAGACGGGGCGGGCGGGGGGGGGAAGAAAGCGAAGCATGCCTTGCCCGTTCGGAAAATACAGAGCGGGGAGGCAGCATTACTAACGGTCTCGAGTCACGTTCCGAAGCCTCGGTGCGTGAGCGAGAGCATTTCTTATCACGTTTACTCTCTTTCTTATGCTTGCGTTCCGTCACCCGTCCCCGCTCCGGAGACCTAGAGCCGGGGGTGGCCGACGAACGCTCATCTCTCCCAGACCGCTCGCCCGAAGCAGAGCGGGGGGTGGGAACCAAAATGGGCTCAAGCCACGCGCTAACGAAGCAGAGCGTGGGGAGCGTGACTCCGAAACTCGCCTACCCTGCTCCGAAGACTCGGAGAGGGGAGGGAGAACCTGCGAGGTAACGGTACAAGAAGGGGACTTACCTGTGGGCCGGAAGGCCCGATGCGCCGAGGGAAGTACGTCCACCCGTGGAGGATCCCGAGGAGACCGAAGCGGGCGAGGGGACCGGTCACGCCTGAAGAAGTCCCACCTGCGCGAACACCGGTCTTCCGTCCAAGCGGCGCCACCATCACACGTTCCGTCCGAAGCCCAGCCCGAACACGGCAAGCAAGAGTCGAGTGCATCAACCGGCCACTGGAAGTCCCCGCACGCCGGCAAGTCTTCGACACAGAAGAAGCCATAAGGCCCTAAACCAGCTAAGCCGGCGAAGAAAGTCCACCTTGCACAAACCAGCGGGCACAAGTCACGTGCGTCGTCGAACCCCAAGGCCAAGCCAAGGGTGAACTCACAAGTCAGAGCCGGTAAAACCGGTCGGCGCACAGGTCACAATGAGTCCAAATGTCAAAGGAAAAACCACGAATGTAGTGAGTCCAGGGCTGAATCGAAGACTCCAATTCAAGCCCACAGTCAAAAACCACTGAAACCCGTAGAACGGAGAAAGGCAAAAACTCGACCGTCCCCGGTCGAGCTATGAGTGAAAACTGACGAGGTCGCCCTGTGCTCGCCGGGATAGGGTAGTAAGGGGAGGCCACCCGGGGTCATAGTGCTTGGATCCCCGGTGTCTCCTCCCCAGTTGTGTGCTACACACAATTTTGCTGAAATCTATAGGCAATAGAGTGTATTCCCAGATAGTAATGCCATCGGTAATGTATTTTGAAAAAACAAACACAGCAGTGAAATTCAGCAAAATGTAGAATGCATACTGATCTGTGAGTCTGGGTGTTATGCCTGTCGGATACTGAACAATACTGATCAAATCCGAGTAGAATAGTGGCCAGGCTACAACAACATTAAAAAAAGATAAACTTAGAATGGATCAACCATGATAATTCAGGGGTAGTGCCAGATTAGCTTGGCACCTTCAGGTGCCAAGCTAATCTGTCACTACCCTTGAATTATCATGGTCAATCCATGGGTTAACCCCTTTCTGCATGCAGCCACTAGTACTGTAAACAGTGTGTGGTACTGTAAACAATGTGTGGTACTGTAAACAGTGTGTGATACTGTGAACAGTGTGTGCTACTGTAAACTGTGTGTGGTACTGTAAACAGTGTGTGGTACTGTAAACAGTCTGTGGTACTGTAAACAGTGTGTGGTACTGTAAACAGTGTGTGTGTGGTACTGTAAACAGTGTGTGGTACTGTAAACACTGTGTGGTTCTGTAAACAGTGTATGGTACTGTAAACAGTGTGTGGTACTGTAAACAGCATGTGTGTGGTACTGTAAACAGTGTGTGGTACTGTAAACAGTGTGTGTTTGGTACTGTAAACAGAATGTGTGTGGTACTGTAAACAGTGTGCGGTACTGTAAACAGTGTGCAGTACTGTAGACAGTGTGCGGTACTGTAAACAGTATGTGTGGTACTGTAACAGTGTGTGGTACTGTAAACAGCGCGTGTGTGTGGTACTGTAAACAGTGTGCGGTACTGTAAACAGTGTGCGGTACTGTAAACAGTGTGTGTGGTACTGTAAACAGTGTGTGGTACTGTAAACAGTGTGTGTGTCGTACTGAAAACAGTGTGTGGCACTGTAAACAGTGTTGGTAGCTGCACGCACAAACGGACAAAGTAACTACTGCTGACGCTGGTGGTGTTGATGCTGATGGTGGTTGTGGTGTTAGAGAAGGAGGCGAGTGGGTGGGTGAAATTTGTGGTGGAGTAGGGGAGACAATCGGCCCCCCCAAAAAAAAGATAAGAGTGAAAAGCGGGTGGATGACCTTGTGTGCTTGTTCCCACATGCCGGCCTTGTTGTACATGTCGACAGCTTCTCGCGTGCAGCCGGCCTCCACGTAGAACTTCTCTGCTGTCTGAATCACACATAACACATGCTCACTTGAAATAACACAAATGCGATTTTTAAAAAAGCAGACTCAAGTTTGCTATTCCATATGGTTGTCACAGAGAAATAACCAAAAAAGAAACATGCTTAGAAAGGCCAATCAGAATATAGTTTATTAAATTTTGATTCTTTTTGTTCCTCTTTTCTTTGCCTTTGTGTGCGTCAATCACTATTTAGGTCAGGATTTGATCTGTCAGAGAATGTACAGTGTGTCACCTCATACTCTCCGATGGAGCCATAATGATCCCCGATGCGTTTGTAGTAGCGAGATGCCATGTCTGAGTCCTGCAGCTCCAGGATTTGAACGGCCTTGGCCCACTGCCGCGACCCGATCGCCGCCTCCACTGCCTTTGATGTAGCTCTGAACAGATGAAAGTGACAACAGGATTTGACAACAAACAAGAACAAATCTCACACACACATGCAGGCACGTAGTTAGCTAGAGCAACAGCCGTACAGTCCCTTTTTGTAAGGAAGATAGATACCACTTGGGTAGCAAGACACCTACATCACTATGAGAACACACGAGCGGCTGACACTGGCCCGAGGACATTTAGCATCCTGGGTTGCTCATCACTCTTGCAGATTAACAGTGACTTGTTATGTGAGGACGTCCAACCAAAGAATGTGGTAAAGAATCTTTTCTCCCCATCCCCCCCCTCCCCCCCCCCCCCAACGCACCCGTTCATGCTGCTACCGGTACTGTTTACAGCTGATTGTCAGCACAAGGGGGTTAACAGGTTGCTGTACAACTTACCCGCTACTGGTACTGTTTACAGCTGACTGTCACCACAACGGGGTTAACAGGATGATGTACAACTTACCCGCTACTGGTACTGTTTACAGCTGACTGTCAGCACAAGGGGGTTAACAGGTTGCTGTACAACTTAACCGCTACTGGTACTGTTTACAGCTGACTGTCACCACAACGGGGTTAACAGGATGATGTACAACTTACCCGCTACTGGTACTGTTTACAGCTGACTGTCAGCACAAGGGGGTTAACAGGTTGCTGTACAACTTAACCGCTACTGGTACTGTTTACAGCTGACTGTCACCACAACGGGGTTAACAGGATGATGTACAACTTACCCGCTACTGGTACTGTTTACAGCTGACTGTCAGCACAAGGGGGTTAACAGGTTGCTGTACAACTTACCCGCTACTGGTACTGTTTACAGCTGACTGTCAGCACAAAGGGGGTTAACAGGTTCCTGTACAACTTACCCGCTACTGGTACTGTTTACAGCTGACTGTCAGCACAAAGGGGGTTAACAGGTTGCTGTACAACTTACCCGCTACTGGTACTGTTTACAGCTGACTGTCAGCACAAAGGGGGTTAACAGGTTGCTGTACAACTTACCCGCTACTGGTACTGTTTACAGCTGACTGTCAGCACAAGGGGGTTAACAGTTGATGTACAACTTACCCGCTACTGGTACTGTTTACAGCTGACTGTCAGCACAAAGGGGGTTAACAGGTTGATGTACAACTTACCCGCTACTGGTACTGTTTACAGCTGACTGTCAGCACAAAGGGGGTTAACAGGTTCCTGTACAACTTACCCGCTACTGGTACTGTTTACAGCTGTCAGCACAAGGGGGTTAACAGGTTGATGTACAACTTACCCGCTACTGGTACTGTTTACAGCTGACTGTCAGCACAAAGGGGGTTAACAGGTTGATGTACAACTTACCTGCTACTGGTACTGTTTACAGCTGACTGTCAGCACAAAGGGGGTTAACAGGTTGATGTACAACTTACCTGCTACTGGTACTGTTTACAGCTGACTGTCAGCACAAAGGGGGTTAACAGGTTGATGTACAACTTACCCGCTACTGGTACTGTTTACAGCTGACTGTCAGCACAAGGGGGTTAACAGTTGATGTACAACTTACCCGCTACTGGTACTGTTTACAGCTGACTGTCAGCACAAGGGGGTTAACAGGTTGATGTACAACTTACCCGCTACTGGTACTGTTTACAGCTGACTGTCAGCACAACAGGGGTTAACAGGTTCCTGTACAACTTACCCGCTACCGGTACTGTTTACAGCTGACTGTCAGCACAAGGGGGTTAACCTTTTGCCACCGTAGTCTGCCAACTTGATTTTTCCCTGCTACCGTAGTAATTTTGACAAATTTCATTGGCCTTGTCTGTTGTAAAAATCTTATCATACCCCAACATATTTGGTATCAGTGGAAAAAGGAATTCAAGGTGAACTCGTAGACACTATGCTGAAGAAAATATTTTGTAATGTTAAGATTTTACAGGTGTATAAAGAAGATGGGGTAAGAAGCCAAAAATCAAAAACAGTTTCACACTGGGTTCCACTGAAACTGAACATGCTGTTAGTGTATTAGTTAGCCAGAGTGTGAAAATTACACTCACCTAGCATTCCAGAGACATATTCTAGTGTGTCACCAGTAAATAATCCAGAAAGAAAGGCACAACAGAAAAGTTTCTTCACACATAAAAGTTTTTACACCAAAATCCGCCATTTTTTTTTGCACATGGGGACGTTTTGTATTAGAGCTTCTAATTCGTTGGTTTCAGCCCATACAAACAAGAAAAGTCACTCTACAAGTAAAGAAATGAGTGCTTGACATATTATAGTAGATTGCTTCCCTTAGACCATACTGCCGGTATTGGCAATGGGGAAACTAGGCCAGCGCACATATGTGTGCGTCCCGTCGGCAACGGAGCTTTGCTTGGGGCACACATGTGTGTTCCGTCGTCAAAAGGTTAACAGTTGATGTACAACTTACCCGCCACTGGTACTGTTTACAGCTGACTGTCAGCACAACGGGGGTTAACAGGTTCCTGTACAACTTACCCGCTACCGGTACTGTTTACAGCTGACTGTCAGCACAACGGGGGTTAACAGGTTCCTGTACAACTTACCCGCTACCGGTACTGTTTACAGCTGACTGTCAGCACAACGGGGTTAACAGGTTGATGTACAACTTACCCAGCCTCGATGTAATGGTTGATGGCAGCGTCCAGTTGTTTTTGCGACACCAGGTAGTCACCGTACTCCTCCTCCAGCTTGACAACATCGCTGGGAAACGCGTAGCGGGCGAGGTCCACGGCTACAACATCACATTACTTTGATCTTAGAACTGACTTCCTTAGTCCCTTTGTTTTCTTGGAGTTCCTGCTTTTACATATTAACTCATTCGAGGCGTGTCGCCTCCAGATATGCGGCTTATGCCTGCTCCATGTGTACACGGCTTAAGCCACGTATCCGGAGGCGGCATGTCTCGAATGAGTTAATGTAATTCTTCTTTCCCTACTGCAGGAAGGTTTTCAAACTAAAACGTGTTTACAACAGTCAAACCCACAGTCAGAGGCACAGATGTTGATGCGCCCTACACACTTGGAGGAGGGGGGGGGGGGACTCATGAAAACCTAGAACACCCTTGCTGTTTATTTTTAAATCAGTTGTTTTATGTTGTTCAAATATACGTCAATACCTCTGCGGAAATCTTTTCCTTTCTTGTAGCATTCCATGGCCCGCTGGTAGTCCTTGATTTTCTCATACAGCTCTCCTGCCTGAAATCAATTTAAAAAAGAAACCAACAATGTAACAAAGAGACTCAAAACAAAAGCGTGTGACATTTTCATAAATAGATTATTAGTATAGGAGTACAAAGTAATGAACCCACAGCCAAAGCATGGGTCATGTTACAGGAAAACAATGTCAGAAAGCAGCCTTACTCTCTCGTGCAGTTCAGCCTTGATGAGTGCCGATGCGATGCGACCGATCAACTCCGAGTTGGACATCAGTTCCTGAGTGGAGACAGCAAACAAACAAAGTTGATCAGTTATACAAACAACATCAATTTAAGATGTGTGTGCACACACACGACTCATAGTGTTTGCGATACATCTAGAACAACAACAAACACAGAGCAGGAAAAAGAAACACTGGTCCATCCTGCGGTTTTCCTTTCACCAGTGTGCAATAGTTACTACGCACAATGTCGTACAAAGCTGGCCTACACAAAACCATGCCCAAACTGACTGCAGCCGATGTCGGCCTGATGCTTCCTGGTTGCCTACCTCTCTGCTGGCGGCAAGGCGTGCGGCCCTGGCGGGTAGTCCGGCCTTCATGTAGAGAGAGATGGCGGCGATGTAGTCCCCCTCCCTCTCCTTCACCTCACCCGCAGCCTCCTCCTGGCCTGTCTCCATCAGCCACTGGTTGTGGTTACGACGCAGCGTCTCCAGCTCAGGGTGCATCTGGAAAAGAGCCAGCAGAAAATATGTCTCTAGTTCTCAAACAACACAATGGGAGATGGATGGACCATGATAATTTAAGGGTACTGCCTGATTAGCTTGGTGCATAAAGCACCAAGCTAATCTGGCACTACCTGTGAACTATCATGGTACATCCATTTCCTGTCTCTTGTATATAAGACATCGACAATCACAAAATGTGAGCCATTCAGATCTTCGTCATTTGGATTCACAGATTTTAAAAATGCAATGATACATTTTGTAAACTTTTACGACATAAAATTATGGCAAAGAATATCCGCATTTCCATCAAATGTCCTGCACTATTTTTTATCTTCACAGAAGTTCCAGGTGGAAACACTGGGGCAGTACATTATTCTGAATATTTCTAACACATTGAGTTCAAGATTCTCAGTACTACACCTGGGCTTCAGCCACTTTGATGTAAGCACCGCGACATGTATGGCAAACAAACTTTACATTCTGATGACATTTTCTACACTATTTTGTATCTTTACAAACATTGGGGGCGAGTGGTTTGGGGGGTGCGGGTGGGGGTGGGAAGTGAGTGTAAGTGACTCTGAATATTTCTCATTATTTTAGCGCAAAACACTGGATACCTTGGCTTCAGCCACTTCGATGGCTTCGTCCCACATGTGCATCTCCTGGTACATCTCAATGGCCTCGTCTGTGTGGTTCTGCAAAAGAACCGAGCACATAAACCTCACACAAAGCAAGATCAGCAAACACACAGGTAGAATAGTTGTGCAAACCGCACATCAACGCTACAGTCACTAGAGCCAAGTACAAACTGTGTGCTTGTCAGCCATGATAGTTCAAGGGTTGTGCCAGAATAGCTTGGCGCCTAAAGGCGCTAAGCTATTCTGGCACCACCCTTGAACTATCATGGCCTAAAGGCGCCAAGCTATTCTGGCACCACCCTTGAACTATCATGGCTAAAGGCACCAATCTATTCTGGCACCACCCTTGAACTATCATGGCCTAAAGGCGCCAAGCTATTCTGGCACCACCCCTGAACTATCATGGTGAATCTGTGATTTGGGGTCTAAGGTGCAAAATCAAAGACCAGCACACGTGTAAGGGAAAGCGAACTCACCCCTTCCAGGTAGATGCTCTCAGCCTCCTTCAATCGTTTGTTAAAGACGGCCAGACGAGCACGCACCTTGTAGTGGTTGTAGCCATCTCCACCCTAACAGAAGACAGACAAACGTGTGTAAAGCAGCACAGTAAATCTGCATCAGAGCAAGGAAGGATGTCAGCACAGTAACAGTGGCTATGGCTAAATCTGAATTAGGGCAAGGAAGGATGTCAGCACAGTAACAGTGGCTATGGCTAAATCTGAATTAGGGCAAGGAAGGATGTCAGCACAGTAACAGTGGCTATAGCTAAATCTGAATTAGGGCAAGGAAGGATGTCAGCACAGTAACAGTGGCTATGGCTAAATCTGAATTAGGGCAAGGAAGGATGTCAGCACAGTAACAGTGGCTATAGCTAAATCTGAATTAGGGCAAGGAAGGATGTCAGCACAGTAACAGTGGCTATAGCTAAATCTGAATTAGGGCAAGGAAGGATGTCAGCACAGTAACAGTGGCTATAGCTAAATCTGAATTAGGGCAAGGAAGGATGTCAGCACAGTAACAGTGGCTATAGCTAAATCTCTAAATCTGAATTAGGGCAAGGAAGGATGTCAGCACAGTAACAGTGGCTATAGCTAAATCTGAATTAGGGCAAGGAAGGATGTCAGCACAGTAACAGTGGCTATAGCTAAATCTGAATTAGGGCAAGGAAGGATGTCAGCACAGTAACAGTGGCTATAGCTAAATCTGAATTAGGGCAAGGAAGGATGTCAGCACAGTAACAGTGGCTATAGCTAAATCTCTAAATCTGAATTAGGGCAAGGAAGGATGTCAGCACAGTAACAGTGGCTATAGCTAAATCTGAATTAGGGCAAGGAAGGATGTCAGCACAGTAACAGTGGCTATAGCTAAATCTGAATTAGGGCAAGGAAGGATGTCAGCACAGTAACAGTGGCTATAGCTAAATCTGAATTAGGGCAAGGAAGGATGTCAGCACAGTAACAGTGGCTATAGCTAAATCTGAATTAGGGCAAGGAAGGATGTCAGCACAGTAACAGTGGCTATAGCTAAATCTGAATTAGGGCAAGGAAGGATGTCAGCACAGTAACAGTGGCTATAGCTAAATCTGAATTAGGGCAAGGAAGGATGTCAGCACAGTAACAGTGGCTATAGCTAAATCTGAATTAGGGCAAGGAAGGATGTCAGCACAGTAACAGTGGCTATAGCTAAATCTCTAAATCTGAATTAGGGCAAGGAAGGATGTCAGCACAGTAACAGTGGCTATAGCTAAATCTCTAAATCTGAATTAGGGCAAGGAAGGATGTCAGCACAGTAACAGTGGCTATAGCTAAATCTGAATTAGGGCAAGGAAGGATGTCAGCACAGTAACAGTGGCTATAGCTAAATCTCTAAATCTGAATTAGGGCAAGGAAGGATGTCAGCACAGTAACAGTGGCTATAGCTAAATCTGAATTAGGGCAAGGAAGGATGTCAGCACAGTAACAGTGGCTATAGCTAAATCTCTAAATCTGAATTAGGGCAAGGAAGGACGTCAGCACAGTAACAGTGGCTATAGCTAAATCTGAATTAGGGCAAGGAAGGATGTCAGCACAGTAACAGTGGCTATAGCTAAATCTCTAAATCTGAATTAGGGCAAGGAAGGACGTCAGCACAGTAACAGTGGCTGTAGCTAAATCTGAATTAGGGCAAGGAAGGATGTCAGCACAGTAACAGTGGCTATAGCTAAATCTGAATTAGGGCAAGGAAGGATTATCAGCACAGTAACAGTGGCTATAGCTAAATCTCTAAATCTGAATTAGGGGAAGAAGGACCTCAGCACAGTAACAGTGGCTATAGCTAAATCTCTAAATCTGAATTAGGGCAAGGAAGGATGTCAGCACAGTAACAGTGGCTATAGCTAAATCTGAATTAGGGCAAGGAAGGATTATCAGCACAGTAACAGTGGCTATAGCTAAATCTCTAAATCTGAATTAGGGGAAGAAGGACCTCAGCACAGTAACAGTGGCTATAGCTAAATCTGAATTAGGGCAAGGAAGGATTATCAGCACAGTAACAGTGGCTATAGCTAAATCTCTAAATCTGAATTAGGGGAAGAAGGACCTCAGCACAGTAACAGTGGCTATAGCTAAATCTGCATCAGAGCAAGGAAGGACGTCGGCACAGTAACAGTGGCTGAAAGGGCTCAGAAAACCTATGTTACAGATGGATCACGCTGGATGTGGGACCTACGTATCGCGTCTTGTCGTGGACTGTTTCTGATTTCACTCATTCAGCCCGACGCACGTATTTCCCAATGCACCTGTTGCAGGAGATGGATCGACCATGATAATTCAAGGGTAGTGCCAGATTAGCTTGGCGCCAACAGGTGCCAAGCTAACCTGGCACTGCCCTTGAATTATCATGGTCGATCCATCTCCTGCTGTAGTGCGTCAGGGCTGAATGGGTGAAAAGTAGTTCCTATTACAATTCCATCGCAACTTCAACACACAGCCAAAAAGGTCACTGCTAATTGTTTCAACTGCAATCAAATAGCCAACAACGACAGCAAGAGATACACTGAAAAAATTACAAGTTACCACACAAATTCTAGAAAGTTTGAAAGACTGTATAACGTTGAACTTACAACTTGTCTTTCCACTTCTTCGGCTATGGCGACCGTCTCCTTCAGGTAACGCGCTTTGGCAATGTTTCCCAGCGCAGAGAAGCATCTGCACAAACAACAGCCTAGTGAGCAAAGATCCTTGGGCCCACGACGGTCACAGTGGGCCTGCGCATGGCCATCGTGGGCCCGAAGATGTTTTGCCACTGGGGAGCAAACTACATACCACTGATGAAACAAACTTTAATAAATACAGTATATACATACAAAGTGATTGCCCTTGTCTTCATGAATGAACACCGTGAACATGAGAAACAACAGCGCACCTTGACAAAACTGTTTTCTTCTTTTTTTCTGCAAAATCTTCCTCGCAGACTTAAATCTGGTGGCTTCTCTCAATACAATGACACAAATAGAGCTAGACTCTCTTTGCAAGAGGCATACATCCTCATGAAGCCCTGTAGCTTGCAGACGGATCATGAGACTCTATACCTCTAGCAGACGGATCAGAAGAGATCAGCAAATGCTCTGCTGACAGTGAAACTTACAATCTAAAAGAAGCATAGATCCTCATGAGCCGATGTAAATGGGATTGCTATCTGCTGTCATTATAACAACAATGTCATTATAACAACTATCGATTATTCAACCACCCTAAATATTGAACCACAAGCTGTTTTTGGCAAATTTTCATCAAATTAAAAACCTGTAAATATTCAACCAGCACTAAAAAAAATCGCACCCCAAATATTCAACCACCGCCTGCGATATAAAAGAAGCACCAGACTATTCTTGCACTATCATAGTCATACTAATTACAAGCAGTAGTGTATCAGGATGAAAAGGGTTAAAATCGTGTGCTTCCCTACCTCTCCGCGATGTGCAGCTGCTTCTCCTCCAGTGCCAGCTTGCTGAGTGTCTTCCACATGGCCTCCGTCTCCGGCGTGGATTCCAAAGTCTCCAAGAAATTGGCCGCTCTGCCACAACGCAAACGCTTTACGTCAAAACAGCAGTTCTAGAGTCACAACTGAAAAAGGACTTGATAAACTTGTGTCTGAAAAAGGACTTGATAAACTTGTGTCTGAAAAAGGACTTGATAAACTTGTGTCTGAAAAAGGACTTGATAAACTTGTGTCTAAAAAAGGACTTGATAAACTTGTGTCTGAAAAAGGACTTGATAAACTTGTGTCTGAAAAAGGACTTGATAAACTTGTGTCTGAAAGAGGACTTGACAAACTTGTGTCTGAAAATGAACTTGATAAACTTGTGTCAGAAAAAGGACTTGATAAACTTGTGTCTGAAAGAGGACTTGACAAACTTGTGTCTCAAAATGGACTTGATAAACGTGTGTCAGAAAAAGGACTTGATAAACTTGTGTCTGAAAAAGGACTTGATAAACTTGTCTGAAAGAGGACTTGACAAACTTGTGTCTGAAAAAGGAATTGATAAACTTGTGTCAGAAAAAGGACTTGATAAACTTGTGTCTGAAAAGGACTTGATAAACTTGTGTCAGAAAAAGGAATTGATAAACCTGTGTCTGAAAAAGGATTGATTGATTGATTGTACATTGCTTAACGTCCCGACAGCAACAAGGCTTTCTCAGGACGTGCCTGCACTGCTTGTGAAAAAAACAACTAAACAGAACATTGAATGTATGTCGCCAGCCGGTCAAATACATTAAATAAACCTAACACATGGGGCCTAAATAAAGCTAAGACCATTTAGCAACACACATCCAATATCAAGAGCTACAGGCAGTGCAGACAGTAGGGAGAGTTTTAAAAAGGCAAATACAGGTGAATGGACAAAGGGTAGACAGAAACACATGCCCCAGAATAGAGAGAAAAACCCACCCTGTGGGGCTGACCAGGGTGACCCTGGGAACTAAAAAATACCTAACCCCACCCAAGTCCCCCAGGGCAGACCCGGGTGGGGCTCTGAAAAAGGACTTGATAAACTTGTGTCAGAAAAAGGAATTGATAAACTTGTGTCTGAAAAAGGACTTGATAAACTTGTGTCTGAAAGAGGACTTGACAAACTTGTGTCTGAAAATGGACTTGATAAACTCGTGTCAGAAAAAGGACTTGATAAACTTGTGTCTGAAAAGGACTTGATAAACTTGTGTCAGAAAAAGGAATTGATAAACCTGTGTCTGAAAAAGGACTTGATAAACTTGTGTCAGAAAAAGGACTTGATAAACTTGTGTCTGAAAAAGGACTTGATAAACTTGTGTCAGAAAAAGGAATTGATAAACTTGTGTCTGAAAAAGGACTTGATAAACTTGTGTCTGAGAAAGGACTTGATAAACTTGTGTCTGAAAAAGGACTTGATAAACTTGTGTCTGAAAGAGGACTTGACAAACTTGTGTCTGAAAATGGGCTTGATAAACTTGTGTCAGAAAAAGGACTTGATAAACTTGTGTCTGAAAGAGGACTTGACAAACTTGTGTCTCAAAATGGACTTGGTAAACTTGTGTCAGAAAAAGGACTTGATAAACTTGTGTCTGAAAAGGACTTGATAAACTTGTGTCAGAAAAAGGAATTGATAAACTTGTGTCTGAAAAAGGACTTGATAAACTTGTGTCAGAAAAAGGAATTGATAAACTTGTGTCTGAAAAAGGACTTGATAAACTTGTGTCTGAAAAAGGACTTGATAAACTTGTGTCTCAAAAGGGACACATGACTTTAACCCCTTGACTGCTATTGACGAGATGCGTCTTGATAAACTTGTGTCTGAAAAAGGACTTGATAAACTTGTGTCAGAAAAAGGAATTGATAAACTTGTGTCTGAAAAAGGACTTGATAAACTTGTGTCTGAAAAAGGACTTGATAAACTTGTGTCTCAAAAGGGACACATGACTTTAACCCCTTGACTGCTATTGACGAGATGCGTCTTTTGCAACAAATTGTATCGTCTATACCAGTCAAGGGGTTATTCCAGTGGCAAGTGACGTAGGAGCAAGTGGCGTTTCCTGTCATAGTCGTTATAATCTGTTGTATTATGTGTTCACCTGTCATAGTCGCCATCGTCCACAGCCGTCCCAAACTCCACCAGCCCTTCATCCAGAGCATAGGACACCTTGTTGAACCCCTCAGACACCAACACCTCCGTCTTGCCGTTGTTCTTCTCCACATCCACGATGTCACCCTTGATAGGGGTCATGTTGATCTTCTCTGGAGCGTCGATGTTGTACCAGATGCACAGGTTCCCGCGGTTCTGGGCCACCACCACATCGCTGCCTGGTACCCACTGGTGGACAATAAAATATATCCAGTAAAAATGATATTGCATCTCAAAGAAACAAACCAACGTAACATTTTATTACAAAATGGTCAACTTAGAAAGTTTATGGTCTGTATTTTATTAATATACTGATCACGGCTGTTCAGTTCTTCTACAAACCGACACATTTAGTTAGGGAGTGCCGCGCTAGCTTATCAAGTGGCGAGCTGACCTAGTTACACGCATTCCGATGGGCGTCTGGTACCGCCTGATAGTAGGCCTTCTTTACGCTTACTATTTTATGTGGGCAGAGTGCCAAATTTGTGCAGGCTTTAAACCTTAACTGTGCTTTCAAAATACTTTTGTTTGGATTTTCAATGAGTGATATGTGTTAGTGTAACATAGTGCTACAAGTAAGTGCTTTTCTTTTACTGGATAGATTTACCTGTGATTTTTTATAGAAAGTTTTATAGACCAGCATGTGAGTGTTTGTTTCCTCAAAACACATTACCGATGACATGACTAACTGGAAATAGTCTACTTGCTTACCAATTTTAGCCTAAGACCCAAAGGGTCCCCCCCAGGAGGCTCTCGGGGATCCCTGACAGGGACGAGAGAGCTTTCGGGGATCCCTAACAGGGACGAGAGTAGCCTCCCCTGCCCATCCGGTCAGGCGCCAGGTGGTGTCTCCTTTAGCCAGTTGTCTACTTCGCTGTTAGCGTTCGGACGCTTTTACCTGAGCCTCTGACCCTTGGTAAGACTGTGTACGGTTCGACCGTCCCTTGCCGGCCTGCCTTCGCCTTGCCTCTCGTCTACTGCTTCTGGCGTGGCCTCCGTCTTCTCTGCTAGCCCTCGTCTGTGCCTCGTGCTCTTGGCTGGCCCTGGAACCTTCTAGGCTCCCGTCGTCGTCTCCCTGCCATTCCGTGGACAGGTAATGTCTCGGCCGTTTCCGACGCACGGTGAGTTTCGAGTGTTTCTTGATTTCAAAGCTTTATATGGCGGGGTTCGTTACCCGCCCCCGGTCGCCTTTCATGTTTGGGTATGGGCTGCTGTTATCTAGTGCGCCTCTCCCCAGTACGTCGACCTCCAGTGACCTACTGTCTGGTACTTTGTGCTTCGTCACTCTGCCGTTCCGCCATGGAAAGGTGGAGTATCGGCCACTTCCTACGTCTCGCCTGGCTGGGCCGGACGTCGGGCTTCGCTCGAGCTACTGTTGTTTGTCTTTGCATTCACTGTCAGTTTCGAAGCTTTAAATGGCGGGGTTTGTTACCCGCCGCCGGTCGCCTTTCATGTTTGGGTTTGGGTTGCAGTTGCCAAGTGCGCCTCTTCCCAGTTCGGCGACTTCCAGTGACCTAGTGTCCGGTGCTTTGTGCTTCGTCACTCTGCAGTTCCGCCATGTAAAGGTAAAGTCTTGACCGCTACCTACGTCTCCCCCGGCGGGGCCGGACGTCGTGCTTGGCTCGGACTTCTGTTTGTTTTCTCTCCACATTTAACGGTGAGTTTTGCTCGTTAATTCGGAGCTTTATCTGGCGGCGTTAGTTGCCCGCCGCCCGTCACCTTTCATGTATGGGTATGTGTTGCAGTACCAAGTGCGTTGCTGCCCAGGACGGCGGCTTCCAGTGGCCTGGTGTCCGCCATACTGTAGACCGGGTGCCACCTGCTCCTCTGTCATCGGCTGCGCTGGCTGCCCTGCTTGACTGGAGGTTCTTGGCCTCTACTCCGGTGTTCCACCGCCGAGCGACCCGCGACTTCCGCCTCCTTGGGACCTTCCGCGGCACGGCGGAATTGTTCCAGCTGCCCTCGGACATGGGATAGCCACTCCTCTCGTCCCTGGTAAGTTTGTAGCTTATTCGTAGACGCGTTAAGCCCGCTGACTCCTCCGGCGAGTCGCCAAGCTGGCTACGTGCCCCCCTCCCGTAAAAAGGAGCCCCGGGCACCGCGACCATGTCGCCTTAGTTCACGCGTCGGCCCCTCGGCCAAACCTCAAGCCCGCTGACTCCTCCGGCGAGTCGCCAAGCCGGCTACGTGCCCCCCTCCTTGAGCCCCGGGCACCGCGACCTTGGTCGCTAATTAGTTAAGCGTCGGCCTTTGGCCCTTCTTCTAAGCCCGCTGACTCCTCCGGCGAGTCGCCTAGCTGGCTACGTGCCCCCCTCCTTGAGCCCCGGGCACCGCGACCTTGTCGCCTGTTACATACAAAAAAAAAAACAAAAAAAAATGCATTTTTCTTTAAAAGGTATTTTTTCGAAAAATACTTACCGATGACATGACCTTATGGGAGTGTCTACTACTTACTCAATTCTAGCCTAAGTACTCGTTGTGTTAACACCCAACCCGGCAGGCACTCGGGGAACCCCGAGGGGGCCAAGAGTTGTCTCCCGATACTCCCCATCCGGAACAGAGTACCCATAATTCCTCAGTCAGGATACTTAGCTTACCAGCGGCAAGCGGGGCCGGTGGGAGGGTCGTCCGAGTCATGTCATCGGTAAGTATTTTTCGAAAAAATACCTTTTAAAGAAAAATGCATTTATTTCATCAAAAACATTGCCGATGACATGACCTTATGGGAGAATCACGAATAGGAGGAGGGTGCCGCGCACTAGCACACCTTGGGGCCCCAAGGGCCGTCCTCCCAAACGCAAATTCCCGACGACCCTGGGGAGGTGTAACCTACGGCGCTGAAGCGCCAGGAGGAAGAGGAGCCCCGGAGCAGTTCCCCCACCAGAGCGAGTAGCCCCGCTGGACTGGGAAACTGTGAGCGAGAGAACATGCCCGCGAGCCCTACAGTAGCCACGAAGTGGAAGACAGCACAGTTCCTGACGCCTGTGACGTTCGTGGCCCTGTACGTAGCTGATAGGACTTAATTAGCCTCTAAGCTCGCTGCGGGAGGGATCCTGGAATCGGATCGCATGACTGAGCGTCGTCAGGAAGATCATCTGACTTGTAGCTTCAGGGCTGTTATTCCTAGTGACGAGGAGAAGCTCGATCCTTGTTACGCTCGCGAGGGAGCGCGAGGGTGGCGGTCCGACTTCGAGCGAAGAGAGGATCCCGAAACGTGTCGTGACGGGGTGTGCGTGTGAGAATGTCTCCGCGAGCCGGACTCTGTGGCGAGGCGGGTTCGCAGCGGCCGAGGAGGATCCAAGGCCTTCCTAGGAGACGAGTGGGGACCGGTTGACCATGGAGGCGCGAAGCACGCCTCTCCGAACCGAGCTCTGTAGCGAGATGGGTTCTCTGCCTGGCATAAGGCTTGGTCCAAGCGCGGTCCCTCCTGGGAACCCGCGCCTCGAACTCCCGACTCCGCACACTACCTTGCTGTGTCCAACGTTGAGGCCTGCCGCCACCGACGAAGGCGAAGGAGTAGGGGCCCCATCAAAGCGAAACAGCGAGCGTCGCGGCTGCAGGAGCACCTTGCAGAAGCGGGAAGCAGTAGCGGGGGTCCGCGGCGAGGAGAGGTGTAAGAGGTACAGGACCGGAACCCAGTAACGGGGTGACGAACAGGAAGAGCGGAGCAACCGTCCCAGGCTAGGCCAGAGCGTCGATGTCTCATCCAGGCGGGCGAATCCACAAAGGCAGGGCGAATCCTCAAGGACGGGGCACGCCAGTGAACCCACCTAGTGTCGAACAGGTCCGTGAAGCCATCTCGCCAGTGCGCCGGTCCTCCGAAGGCATCCTGGTGCAAACTGCGTGTAGCAACTGGATCCATCGGGGAAACAGGTTGGCGCAGCCGTCCCACGAGAAGGTGACCTACTAGTCTGCGTCAGCTCCAAGCCGTTCGCGCTCTTGACCGCGAGGTCCGAAGGCCAGGCTGGAGTTGGAGAAGAACCACGGTAGTAGGAGGCGTAGCAGAAGCAGCCGGGCTTAGAGACGACCAAAGGAGAGGAGATCCGACTTCCGAGTAGTGGCTGGGCCGTCCAACCGCCAGCACAGCCGCAGCAGTACCACGTGTTCGAAGCCCGGTGCCCTCCTGGGTGCCCAAGGGGAAGTCGAGTTGGTTAGACACCATGGAGACGGAGCTGTGCCATGGTCCTACAGCGTAAGCGAAGCGAAGGTTCTAGAAGCCTCCACCGTTCTGCTCCCCGTAGCGAAGTCCAGGAACCCCCCAAGACACTGCCTTGGTCGAGTCGTCAGCACAGAGGTTCCGTCAGCATCACACCGCCCCGCTCGGCGCCAGGAGTCGTCGACCTGGAGAACGAAGGATAGGGTAAGGAGCTCTACCATCTCACGACACGAAGGGAGGTACGTACGAGAGGGGTCGTCTAGTCCCAAGGAGAGGCAAGAGCGGATCCACCGCTGGAAGGGGAGGCAACTCCTGTGACCTCCCGAGCACCGTTCCGACCGAGGGAAGCCAACAGCCGGCAACTCCATGGGGGTGAAGAAGATCCGTGAACCGAGAGAAGAAGCGCAGGGTAGGCGAAGCGCCTGGCACGAAGTCCGGAAGCCGCTGCCAGCTCCGAGCTGCATCCGAGAGGGCACCAGGGGAGACAGAAGCCGACGCGCTCGCAGACCCGTTTACCACCCGTGCGAAGTCAGAGTACTTCCACTAAGTCAATGGGACTCACGCGTAAGGCCACCAGCTAGTGAGTCGTCAGATCTCCAAGGAGTATTAGTGCACAACTGGGTCGAACCGAGTACTGTAACCGCAGGAGGAGGTAAACAGGTCCGAGCAAGGCGAAGTAACGACAGCATCCTCCCCGAGAACCACCGGAGGGGGTCGGATGTCCAGAAGAGGAGCGACCGCAGCCAGGCCGGAGCACGAAGAAGGGGAAGGGCTGAGTGCGGGGGAGAGGAAAGGGACGAACGGCAGCCGGGCGCGAAAGGGATCGACGAGCGAGGCAGGAGAGAATCCCTGGAGCGACGTGAAGAACGGCAACTCCTAAGCACGCCCGCAGCGGAGAGAAGCGGAGTGTAGACCTAGAGTGCCGGAAGGTTGACTCCAACGAGGGAAATTCGTAGATGGACGGGCATCGAAGGTGCAGAGTGGTCCCTCCTCGCGCGCAGGAGAGCAAGAGCGGAGATCCGATCCTGAGGGAAGTGGATTCCCAGTCGTGCCGCCTCTTCCTGCCCATACGACAGGGCAAGACTGATATCCCAGCCCAGACGACCTCCTCCTTGGCTGCGCTGGGTAATACGAACTGCATACATGGATCTCTCCCGACGGGTAGCGCAGAGACTGAAGATCCGCGCAGATGAAGTACGCGCCATGGCCACGAGCATCGCATACGACCGGAACTGCGCTGTCAAGGACATCGTGGCCGCTGTGGGCTGGCGAGCAGAATCTACCGTCGCTCGTTTCTACCGTCGGGAACTGGCGGGACAGCGTGACTCTGCGACCCGGGCACTGTATCGAGGTGGGTCTCCGCCTGACCGCAGGCTATGTCCAGGTGCGTACCCTCCTGTAACGCCCGCGTCAAGAACCCCTCTCCGCGCAGTAACTGAAGCGGTCCGCGTAGCCATCCCTCCACAAGATCGTCAAGGACTCGGGCGGTAAGGAACGGAGACAGGCACCTCCGCCCTGCTGGCTGGCCACCAACAGTACCCTGCAACCACTAGCAGCCGGCCCGAGTTCGATCGAAGAGCAGATCCCGAACAAGTCGAGACGTGGTGTGCGTGTGAGATTGTCTCCGCGAGCCGGACTCTATGTCGAGGCGGGTTCGCAGCGGCCGAGGAGGATCCAAGGCCTTCCTAGGAGACGAGTGGGGATCGGTTGACCATGGACGGCACGAAGCACGTCTCTCCGAACCGAACTCTGTAGCGAGAAGGGTTCTCTGCCTGGCATAAGGCTTGGTCCAAGCGTGTTCCCTCCTGGGAATCAACGCCTCGAGCTCCCGACTCCGCACACTACCAAGCCGTGTCCGACGTGTCGATCCCCCGATGCTAGGGCCGTCGGAACTTGAGAGGCTGGAGAACCGGAACAGCTGGTACTTCCTCAGGTCTGGAACAGTCACCGGTGTCAGGCGTTCGCGCCGGAAACCCCAAGTTGGTACCAGTGTACTCTGTAGGGAGGCCGGTTGTCTGTCAGAAGGCTTTTTTCCAAGCGCACTTCCTCCTGCACACTATACTGACGCGTCCGGCATGGTGATCTCACAGTCCACTCGTCGGAACTCGAGCAGTCGGAGTACCGGGAATATCCGCCGGTATCTCAGCAGGGCTGTAACCAGTCACAGGCGTCGGGCGCTCTCGCCGATAGAAGCTCCAAGGTGAGCCCAGCGCCGTCCAGGTCATGTGGCGCAGGCGTCACACCAAGGTTCGGAGGCACATGGTAGACAGACCTTGTATGAGTCCGACGGTCACTGTAACGTCCGCGTTGTGTGCAGGTCATCTAAGGCCCCTGCAACATACCAAAATCCGAAGGCACGCGGGCGTGGGCCTGAGGGACCCTGTCCTGGTAAGGTGAACTTCCGCAAGACAACGGTACAACCAGCGAGGAACCACCTGTCAGCAAGCGCGCGGACCTGCAATACATCCCCGCAAGGTAGAGAGTGCAGCCAGTAGGGTCCCGGTTAACCCCAGGTAAGCACCCCACCTGTGTGACCTACCTTCTGCGAAGAAGAGGAGTCGCGGCTAACGGCACTGTCTGTCCATCCTGCCACGGCAACTCCCCCAACCACCAAGGTGTGTACCTGTCTTCCCAGCGTATACGTCCTACGCCGGGCACCTCCCGGCCCCTACAGGTGTGGAAGCCACCCTTGGTCTGGGAGGACCGCCAGGCTAAGTTGAGCCTACAACACATCCTGCACAACAAACTCAAGCATGTCATGACAAGTATAAGCCTGAAGCAAGCGGCAGGCCCAGAACCTTGGTCGGAGCGGAGCCCCCGCGACACACCGGAGCTGTACTATAGCGACGGCCTCCAGGTGCAGCTTTGATCATTGTCTTAAGTTGCCAGCAGGCAATTACCTTTCAACCGTAAAACGTTACTGTCGTTCATGTTAACTTGTATTCTTATGCATGTTGTTCATGTTAACTGGTAGTCACATGCCCAAGTAGGAATATAACCAAAGAGCAGAAACCAGTGCGTCCAGGAGACATAGGGCTGTCTGAGCACTGTGGGTTTTTTTTTTTTTTTTTTTTTTTTTTTTTTTCCCAGGGAGGTTCGGGCCGGGAGACGGTCACTGGCGCCTGCCATGAGATGCGTTGGCGACGGGCTCACCCGTACCAATCACCGTCCATCTGCAGCCTGTCATTGTAATATGTGGAATGAGCAAGTGAGGGTATGTGAGTAGCACCTGTGGTGGCAAGAGAAGTTATTGCAGCTTATGACCTTCCCCCATGACAGCAACAATAAGTCATCTAGGTGCCGTCAGTGTCCCCTCAACTGACGAATACTCTGCATCTCCCATGTATCTAATACGCCCCCGTATGTGGTAAACAGGTCTGCAGTATGCATAACAAAACAGGCACGACGGGACCGACTCAGTACCGAAGTAAGCGTCGGTTCTCGCCACATTCGCCAACGTAATGCGTCAAGGGATGGCTGGAGCATACATTCCCCGAACCCAACCAGGGACAAGAGCATAGGTGAGGAAAAAGTGAGTAGGTAAGCGCCAGAAATAAGGTTAGACTTAGCTTCACCGATCTTGCACACCATTCCCCTTCCAGTAAAGGTTTTAACCGTGAGGAACACGGAGCTCTGCATCGTTAGACGCCATCTTGGAAAACGAAGCTGACCACCTGCGGATCTGCGCCGTTTAAGAATGACCGTTCCAGACTACAACGTCTCATTTCTTCCCTCACGCGTAAATGCCTTCCGTTAAAGCGCGGAACTTTCAACAACCACGCTGCTAACCACAGCGAAAAAAGGGAGACTTGACCCTGTCAATAACAATACCACACCAACGCGGAAGGAGAGGGGGAACGGGCGCGAGACCCGCCAAGAAAAAGTCAAGAATCTTGGCGCAAGCAACAACGCAAATGAAGACCGCGTTCGCGCCTGCTCAACCAGTGCCCAGCCCGGGAACCAGCCGAGGGCCAACCCAGTCACCTTACCTTTTCCCGGAGCAGGACCGGGGAAGGGGAGGGGGGGGAGAATCCAAACCAAGGCACGCGCGGCGAAGTCCCAGCGAAGTTCACAGCGTAGCCCAGGCACTTCAGGGAGCCAAGCGGGCAGCTGCCAACGAAGAAGGGATACCAGAGCCACCCGGTACAGGGGGGCCCGACGAAGAACAAGTCAAGAGAAGAACTAAGTCCGTCGAAGACCGGAGAACCGGTCGAAATCCCCAAAATCCGTAGGCTAGAGCAACACGTCTGAACAGCGTAAGCCTAAGTAGACTGACTGAGGAATTATGGGTACTCTGTTCCGGATGGGGAGTATCGGGAGACAACTCTTGGCCCCCTCGGGGTTCCCCGAGTGCCTCCCGGGTTGTGTGTTAACACAACGAGTACTTAGGCTAGAATTGAGTAAGTAGTAGACACTCCCATAAGGTCATGTCATCGGTAATGTTTTTGATGAAATAAAAGAAGAAGTTGACGCTTGGCCTCGCGGCCCCTCTTGAGCCCGCTGACTCCTCCGGCGAGTCGCCAAGCCGGCTACGTGCCCCCCTCCATGAGCCCCGGGCACCGCGACCTTGTCGCTAATTAGCTTAAGCACCGGCCTTCGGCCCATCTAAGCCCGCTGACACCTCCGGCGAGTCGCCTAACTGGCTACGTGCCCCCCTCCTTGAGCCCCGGGCACCGCGACTTGTCGCTAACTAGTCTACGCGTCGGCCTTCGGACCTGCTCAGCCCGCTGACTCCTCCGGCGAGTCACCAAGCCGGCTACGTGCCCCCCTCCTAGAGCCTCGGGCACTGCGACCTTGTCGCCTATTGTTGACGCGTTGGCCTCACGGCCCCTCCTAAGCCTGCGGACTCCTCCGGCGAATCGCCGAGCCGCTTTGTGTCCCCACCTTGAGCCCTGGGCACCACGACCTGGTCGCCAATTAGTTCACGCGTCGGCCTTCGGCCCCAGCTTAAGTCCGTGTGCCCCCCTCCTTGAGCCGGGCACCGCGACCTTGTCTCCTTCGTTCTCACTTCGGCACTTCGACCTCAGTCTCTGGGCCCGCTGACTCCTACGGCGAGTCGCCTAGCCGCTTGTGCCCCCTCCTTGAGCCCCGGGCACCGCGACCCTTATCGCCTGTTGGTACCCTACGCGGCTTATGGCCCCTCCTTCCAACCCGCTGACTCCGCCGTCGAGTCCCCAGCCAGCTACGTGCCCCCTACTTGAGCTTCGCGCACTGCGTCTGGATCGGCCTTCTTGTACCTCGGGACTTCGGGCCGTTTCCCCTGGCGCCTACGGCCTTCCACGTTTCACCGGTTCTCGTCTGTTCACCGAAGTGAAGCTACGTCGCGCTGTTAGCGCTTGGTTGGGTGCCCCTAGGGGTACACCCAGTGCAGTGGGGATCGACTTCCTCGCCCTCGTCGCCTGGATAGTTGCGGCGCCCGACGGTCGTCGCCCGCCCCTCGACTCCCTCCGGGGTCCCTGTCGACCTTTGCCTGGTGCGGCGCTGTCGTTCTCCTCGGGACATCCTCTTCCCCGCTCCCTGCACCCTTCGCCTCCGGCGTCTCCCCGACCCTCTCCGGGGGATGACTCGGCGTCCTGCGTTCGTCTCTGGCCTGCTGGCGTCTTAGCCTTCGGCTCCCCGGTTCGCTGGCCTCTCGCTCCCTTCGTGCTCGCGGCCTCCGGTGGTTCCGCCGGCGCCCGTGCTTGCGGCAACCCTTCCCAGCTCTAGCGGATCTTCCGCGTGGCTTCGAACCCTCCGCCCCTTGCCTTCCTTCGTTCGTGGCGGCCTGGCTCCTTCTTGACCATCTCCCCTGATGCGACGTCGCAGCTCTACCGTGCTCCTGTGGGTTCCCGCGCCCGTCGGCCCTGCCTGGCAGTCTCTGAAGGAACCCTTCTAGGCCTGTGGGCCCAACGCCACCCTTGTGGATTGGGTTCCCGCCCTTTCGGACCAAGGCCCTCGCCCTTCGCGCGCAGGTCTCCGCTCTTCTTTGGGAAGTTGCGATGCTGCTCATCGCTCGGCACGGCTCCCCCGCCTCGGACCCTTTGCGTCGCCTTCAGCCCTTGGTTGTCGCCGCCAACCTGGACCTACCCGTTGCTTCTACGCGTCCCCATGCCTCCCGCCCCCGCCTTTGTCTTCGCTTGCCATCGACGGGACCGTTTCCAGCTCGGCCTCCTTGGTGTGGTCTCCCCTCAGCCCTGGGTCCTTTCGTGGATGCCTTGGTTGCCCGGGACCTTCGATCTTCCGCCAGCCATTCTCCTCCTTGGTCGACCTGCTTCTGCGGTATCAGTCAGTGGTTCCTCCTCGTAGGGCAGGGATGCTCTCCTCCTCCGGTTGCTCGCCTGGTCGCCTTGGTCAGCGCCTACGGTCCGACCTCTCGCCCTCGCCGTCTGTTCACCTGGGAATGGTTTTGGTGTCCGACCGCAACTTGGTGCGTCTTCACGAGCCTCGGATCCAGTCCTTGCCGTTCTAGCCCGTGGGTAGCTGCGGGCGCGGCGGTCCCCACCTGACTGCGGCTCCAGCTCCTCCTCCTGACGAGTGCGGCGGCTGATCTCCTTCCCTCGGTCTTCTGTACTCCGCCTCTGGAGGCTGTCCTCCGGCGATCTCTCTACCCTGGTGCCGATCTCCCCTGTGCTGCGCCACATCGGCTTCGCTGGACGGACATTCTTAGCTCGGCTCCCGGATTCCCCCTGACCTCGCCACTGCCCCTCTCTCTCTGCGTCGTTGCTGGTCTCGGCGGTTAAGGCGCTCTCCTTCTCCCGAATTCCACTCGTCGGCCGTCCGCTGGCCCGCGAACCTGACTTCGCGGCACGTCACCCGCTGGGACTGGTTGCAGTTGGCAGGCCCTCTGCGCTTGGCGATACGATCTTTGGACACAGGACCTCCTCGTCATTCCGACAACCCCTCTTCGTGGCTTGCCTTCAGACGCAGGAGGAGCCCGCTCTCCCGACTTCTGCTTCCTCCTCTTTCGCCCCTTCGCTGGTGCGCGGACAGCGACTTCTCCCTCCCAGACCGCCGCAGTCCAGGTCACCTGTTCGTACTGGCAGACTACCTCTTGCGACGGAGGCATCCTTCGCAGGTTCTGCGCTCGTTGGGAGACTCCCCCCTTGTTCTCCTCGCCTCGAAGTGGAGCCTCCGGCTTCCCTCTTCATCTCCCCGTTCCCGACCTCTGGCCTGGGCAGTCGATGCGCTTGATCCCTTGGGACGGACTGGTCCTTACACCTACCCTCCGGCGGTCCTGGTCCTCAAGTCCTGCTCAGCCTCCGGGGATGCAACGCAGTCCTTCTCCTGGTAGCCGTTCTCCCGGACCGGATCATGGACTAACGACCTTCTCAGTCTCGCCACGGGCTCACCCTCCCTCTTCCCACCCCCCGCACGATGCTCGAGCAGCGCCGACAGCCGCTCTTCCACCCCTGCCCCGAGCGACTTCTCCTACACGCCTGGCGATTGTGCGGCAAGCTCTCTCTGCTGGAGGCTTCTCGAGTGCGACAGCGGACGCTATCGCTTCAGCCCGCAGTCCTACCAGACGTGTCTACGAGGGAAAGTGGCGTGCTTCGTGCCTGGCGCTCTGACCCCGCCGCCTCTCCACCGTCGGCCTGACGTCTCCTCAGCTCGCGGACTTCTTCTCTGGCTCGTCCAAGACCAAGGTTGGCTCCCCTCTGGGGCAGCTGCTACCCCTCTTGATCGCCGACGCCTCCTGTCCCCTCGGCCGTCCCGACCCAGCACCTGCAAGGACCTGCCCGACCTTATGGCGCGTTCGGCATGCAGCGTCCGGTCTTCCTCTCCCTTGGCCCGTGCTGGGACCTCCCTGGTCCTCCCCTGACTGACTTCGGACCGTTAAACCGCGCCATCTGGCCCGCTTCGCTGACGTGACTCGGAGGCCTGCTTCCTGATGGCCCTCGCCACGGCGCCCCGCGTCAGCGAGCTCCACACGCTCTCGTCTCGCCCCGCCGGCCTGCAGTTCCGAGTGGATGGCTCCGTGCAGCTACTCCCGGATCCTTCCTTCTCGCTCAGCCTAGGTCTCCCTTGACAGCGCCTCCGGCCCTCGCCGCTTGGCCGCTTACACGACCCGGTTCCTCGGGGCACTCCGCAGCAAGATCCGGGACAGGCACTTCGTATCTACCTGCTCCAAGTCCGTGCGGAGGGGACGGTCTCGTCGCTTGCCGCCGACCGCTGGCAGAACCGGCTTCTCAGCCCAAACGTTCTCCTCCTCGCTCCGCTGGGTATTCCGGTCCGCCTATCGCGACCTCTCCCCACAGGGAGCTGAGGCACTGAAGATCCGCGCCCATGGAACGCGCGCTAGGGCCGCACGTCTCGCCTTCGCCGCGCCGGTGTGGTTAAGGACACTGTGGCGGTGGTGTGGTGGCGGGACGGATCTACCATTGCCGCTTCTACTCCCGCGCCCTGACAGTCCAGCGCGACAACCTTACGCTGGTGGGCAAATTCTGCGGCGCAACACTCCCTCCAGGCGCCCTCGGCGCTTAGGCAGCACTTCGCTAAAATTGTCGGGAGTGGGTGATCAGGAGTGACGGGCCGTCTTCGTCCCTGAAGAGGTTTCTAAAAGGGATTGTGCGGCACCCTCCTCCTCTTTGCCATTCTTCCAGTTAGTCATGTCATCGGTAATGTGTTTTGAGGAAACAAATTAATTTTTCTCTAAAATGTATTTTTTCGAAAAATACTTACCGATGACATGACTCGGAGGTCCCTCCCTCCTCCCCGCTTGCCGTTGGTAACTCCGTAGACAACTGGCTAAAGGAGACACCACCTGGCGCCTGACCGGATGGGCAGGGGAGGCTACTCTCGTCCCTGTTAGGGATCCCCGAAAGCTCTCTCGTCCCTGTCAGGGATCCCCGAGAGCCTCCTGGGTGGGACCCTTTGGGTCTTAGGCTAAAATTGGTAAGCAAGTAGACTATTTCCAGTTAGTCATGTCATCGGTAAGTATTTTTCGAAAAAATATCAATGAGAGGAATTCAAGGCGACCCTTAGTTGCCAGCCCACGCGTATCTGAGGCCTATAATACTAATATTGGTGTATAGCCTCAGTACGTCTTTTTTCCAGTTAGTCTTTGTCAATCGGCTAAGTATTTTTTCGAAAAAAAATTACATTTTATGAGACAAAATCAGCTATTTGATCACCATTAAGAGTGTTTATTATTTTCACTGTGGGTGTCCCATCCGATTTGTAAGATTTAGTAAAGTGGCCGCCGGGGATTGCTCTTCCGATTTTATAAGATTTAGTGGAATGCTAAAGACAACATCACCTATACAAAGTGTGCAACTGACACTGCCGCTAACCCTGCATATGAACTGTGAATTATTTCGAACATTTTCACTGCCTCCGAAATCAACTACGTTTGGAGATTACGTTAACCCAAGAACTTTCCGTCTGTCTAACACTGGATTTTACCAATGACGCATCATCCCATTTCAGGACCCACTGAGATCGCAAGGTAAATCTATCTGACATTTTGAGTAGTGCATAGCGTAGTGGCTGTATACGATGATCGCTGGCCTGAACCATAATTTTTGCAAAAGTACTTTGCATGAGTTAGAACAGTTGAAAGACGTGTCATTTGCAACCGATTTACGTTGTCTTCACGGTAAACTGGGCGCCGGTTGCCTGTCTTCTAGTCCGTTGCATGCATTGCTCATCTTCATTTTCCTAAGCATGTCTAGTGTCTACAGAAAGCTTATTTTCTTAGCTTTTAAGTGTATGTATTAAATACAAGATACGTTCAGTACAGCTTAAACAACACGCCGTAAATGACCGGTACCATTAAAATGTATCCCGCGTGGCACACTGTCAGTGCTGAGCGTGTACACAGAGAGCGTGCTCGCGTAAAACAGTGACAAGAATAGCGCGACTATAGTTGCACAGCCGTAACAGATTGCGCTCAGCTCTGTGCTGCCAGCAGGCGGTATTAACAGAGGCGACACGCTGCGCGGCTCCTTATCTTACAGCGCGGGCACGCGCGCGCGCCTCAAAACTAAATGGGAGGCCTTGAACAGCCGTGTGATGAGCAAAATAAATGTTACATTAAAACTACATTGTTTTCAGATTATTCCAATGACGTCACATTTATTTGCTTATCAGTATTTAATTCTGCGACTTGACACCTGATGCCATGATTTAATAGTGTCAATCTATGAAGGCATTTGTTGAGATTCTGATTACATTTGTCATAAGAACATCTACATGCCGTGTGAAATACCTCCTACCTGTACGTAGGAGCAGTAGTTGAGTACGCTGGTCTTCTGCGAAGTCTCAATGTCGTACAGGAACAGCTGTAAAACAAAGCACAAGTTCCATTAAGCTCAAAAAGTGCACAGGATGTTGGTTTGTGATTTTGTAACTTACAGCCGCAGCCCAGCTTTCTCTTACGGCTTCCCGTATGCGTGTCCAAGAGACAAATATGACAGGTACACACACAGCAAGGTGAAAGAAAGCCAAGGCATGCGGCTAGACTGAAGTCCACACGGACCGATTGAGAGACGACCTAGTCCGCTGAACTAGATTGGCAGTGGCGGGCAATAGCGCCACATGACAGTGGCGAGTTTGCTCAGGGAGAAGTGGGGGTCTTAGTCTTGCCTAGTGCACGTGTACCAATCATCAGCAAGTAGTGGGGGTCTCTTAGTCTTGCCTAGTGCACGTGTACCGGTCATCAGCAAGAAGTGGGGGTCTTAGTCTTGCCTAGTGTACGTGTACCTGTCATCAGCAAGTGGGGGTCCTAGTCTTGCCTAGTGCACGTGTACCTGTCATCAGCAAGAAGTGGGGGTCTTAGTCTTGCCTAGTGTACGTGTACCTGTCATCAGCAAGAAGTGGGGGTCCTAGTCTTGCACAGTGCACGTGTACCTGTCATCAGCAAGAAGTGGGGGTCCTAGTCTTGCATAGTGCATGTGTACCTGTCATCAGCAAGAAGTGGGGGTCCTAGTCTTGCCTAGAGCATGTGTACCTGTCATCAGCAAGAAGTGGGGGTCCTAGTCTTGCATAGTGCACGTGTACTGCTCATCAGCAAGTAGTGGGGGTCCTAGTCTTGCCTAGTGCACATGTACCTGTCATCAGCAAGAAGTGGGGGTCCTAGTCTTGCATGGTGCACGTGTACTGGTCATCAGCAAGAAGTGGGGGTCCTAGTCTTGTGTGATGAAACTCTATGCGCACGCATAGGGTTCACACAGTAGGTTTAATACAGTACAGTTTTGTAGCGGTTTGTCTTGTGACAACTATTCGGTGTGGCACGAGACCCACGTGGAATCTTTAAGGAACGTTTGGCACGGGGAGTTTTAGTGAGTTTAGGCGAGAGCTCAGTCTGTCAGAGGGTGAAATAAAGTTAGCGCGGGGCTATACTGTCAGTGTGGACAGACGTGTGTGAGATACCTTAGCCCGTATTCCAAGACTCTGAAACCTAGAATTTTTCAGGTATGTTTCTATACATATTATTGACGGTTACTTGCATTAAGGACAGTATGCGTTAATAGGAGTTAATTCAGTTGTGTAGTGTTTACTGGTTTGGTTCAGTTATTTTGGTCTGGAATTCATTGAGGCAACCAGTGTTGTTCGTATACAGTTATTTACCGAGATGGTGAGGGGTGTATGCCTAAGTCGTTATGAAGGTAGTATGTGGTTAAGTATAGTCTTTTCCAGCGTATGGGATAATGTATAGCTAGAGTGTTAGGTTATAGTCTGTTTTAATGTAGTTGTACAGTTATGGGGTTGTTATGAAAGTAGTTTGGGTTATGAGGCATGTGTGTGTGAATGAACGTTGTATCAGCCAGGTTACGTAATGTATCTCATATTATCCAATATGTGTGTGTGTGTTAGCAAGTGTTACGATTTAGGACTTTATTATTGTTCCGAGTGCTTGTCGAGAGTGGAGCGACGGACGCCGAGACGTCAGTCACCAGGGACCTAATGCGAGGTCATCTCTCCATCTCTTTACTCAGGGAGTGAGCGACCGGTGCCGAGACACCTGGGTCACAGCGAGGACTGCGCAATACAATACGAAGACGTCCACAGTACGAGAGACGGGACGACTCGGGAGCGTACGAAGGACTTGCACGCCTAGACGTGAAAGGACTGAACCGTAACCAGGCGAGAACACCAAACAGGTTGGAGTGTGAGATACTACTACCTAGCCTGGCATCGATATTGTGTATGTGGATGTGATGTTGAGATGTTGGTAGTTGGGAAGGTGTGGTGTGAATAGTTTGATAATCTTTTGAGCGTTTTCTTTATTTATTTTGTATAAAAGTCTTCGTTAGAAAGAAAGCCCATGAGTTGTGTTTTACCGCGTGAATGCGCCTGCCTGAGTCAGTGACGGTGTATGCGTCTGTTGTGTGAGAGTCTGTACGAGCGACTGGGGGCAAGTCTGCGTGCGTTACATCTTGCATAGTGCACGTGTACCTGTCATCAGCAAGAAGTGGGGGTCCTAGTCTTGCATAGTGCACATATACCTGTCATCAGCAAGAAGTGGGGGTCCTAGTCTTGCATAGTGCACATATACCTGTCATCAGCAAGAAGTGGGGGTCCTAGTCTTGCATAGTGCACTGTACTGGTCATCAGCAAGAAGTGGGGGTCCTAGTCTTGCCTAGTGCACATGTACTGGTCATCAGCAATTAGTGGGGGTCTTAATCTTGCATAGTGCATGTGTACTGGTCATCAGCAAATTCCAGACACATCAATATCTAACCCAGGGAAATTATGATCAGCATATTACACAAGTCTATGCATGAGGGATAACCAGGGCACAAACTGTTCAAAATAAACAATACTGTACAACAGAACCCCTTTTCATCAGTACATTTTCTGACAGAGCAAGGGAAGTAACTATTTTTGGAATCCCTGGATGCTCAGAGGTGAAAGTCCTGCACGGTATTTGACAGACTTCTGTCAGTAATGTTGTCTAATATAGCTGAAGGAAAAAGACATGAGGACTGTCAAGAGGTCTTGAAGGGCAAACAGAGTGGCCATCACCTGGCAATAAAGAGCATCATGTAGGTGACCATAGCCAACCTAAATGACGGCCTTTAATAACAGGTGGTCTCTCATACAGGTGGTCACTCAAAACAGGTTCTGCTGTAGTCAGTTTATTTCACGAGGTCACATCACCCTGACCTTGAACTTGTTGTCTCGGAACAGCAGCTTCTGTCCTGTTTCATTCAGCTGAAACAAAATAACAACCCTTCAATGTTACGTCACAACAAAAAAAATAAAATGGACATTTTCACAAACATTTCAGCCCTGATGAGCTACAATAAAATTTGATGGAACAAGATAGTTCAAGGGTAGGATTAGACTAGATTGGCACCTAAAGGTGCCAAGCTATTATGGCACCATACATGTACTATTATGTTGGATCCATCTCCTGAATTGAAATGTCATCTTCAGATTTTGAAATTTCAACATGAGGGCTCCATGTGTCAACGACAAACCCAAATTTTCACCAGCAGAACATGATTCCCGTGACAGAAACTAGACTGTTGTATTTAGACAGTGATAAAATGGGTGAATGACAAACCTCAATCCAGTCGATCTTAGAGTCATGGCTCACTTGCGCAATGTTCATGCCTGTCAGAAGATCAACTGCAAATAAAGAAATAAATGAATCAATAAAAAACAATGAAAGACAAATAAAGAAACATAAGGAAAGAACAATGGTCAAGAACTTCTCTTTCACACACACAGTTATGTTATCAAATATTTAAACACATTATTTTATCAACAATAAAGTTAATACACTTGAGAAACAAAGAGCTGAGAATTTATATAACAGAAAAGGAATCTTGCAAACATAGACACAATACTGTACCGTGGAAGATGCTTGGGCAGTGGAAGGGAAGTAACTCGTTACTTGACTATACTAAGGCGAGCGCTGCACGTCACGTTCATGTCTGTATTTTCATTTTGAACAATGAATTAACCCATTTAACCCCAATGCCAGACAGCAGGAGATGGATGGACCATGATAATTCAAGGGTAGTGCCAGATGAGCTTGGCGCCATCAGGCACCAAGCTCATCTGGCACTACCCTTGAAATATCATGGTCCATCCATCTCCTGCAACAGGTACATAGTGGTTGATTATTTGGGAAATGAGTTCTTGGTGTTAAACGGGCTAACTCTTCGACGCACGGCGGCCTACCCCCTTGGCGCATGCAGTCATGTTTTCTTGACTTCTAATAAGCGCATGCAGGCATGAAAGCATACCTCACCTTTCTCATACTATTTCTTGTATTATTCCCACGTGAGCAATGTTAGAGTGGGGAGATGTTTATAAACCTTGTCAGGCGAGATAACCTGGGGTTAATTGGTTTAGACAGACACAGTCCCTGCCGGCTTCGGTGGTGATGAGTGATACTTGGAGAATGCGGAACGAAATGTTTCTTGTATTTAGTATGCTAAATGTCCCCTATGTAGCTCCATGCCTTTCATGTATTTTTGAAGGAGGGTGAATGGAACCAGTTCAGCTTTAGTAGAAAAAGTACATTATAGCTGGAAGGGTCCAGAAAGCAGTATTGGGAAATGGAATTTTGAGTGTTTTAGCTCATGCCTGTTCCACAGATTTTGGCGTGCGTTTAGGGGCTGCACTGGTGTGCGCTTAGGGGGTGCGCTGGCATGCGCTTAGTAGAGGTAAGTTTTTACTGAATGCGTGAGTCAAAGAGTTAAGCCGAAAATGTAATAAATTGTGTTGTACTCGTCCTTCCCAAGAGTTTTTCTTCTTGTTGTGATTTTGAAACCCTTTGGCGTCCAGCAGCGCATTTTGTCATGATGATTACTGCAGGAATCATCCCAACAAAAACAGCTACTGACAGACAAAATGTTAAACATTTTTACAGTATTAAACAGCATGTGTATTGAACCTACCAGCGCTAGACTCACCTTTGGTTGCGATGCAGTTTTACAGAGTGCAGAAAAAACCCATGAAAGATAACTGAAATGATATCAAGCCACTGGATGAAAACTTACTGATGGCCACAGTCTTCAGGTCGATCAGGTACGCCATCTTCTTGTTGTCCGTCATTCCTCGTTGCTTTCGCTCATTCAGGCGCACACTGGAAAGAGAGAGAGTCACCCATGACATTTCCACACAGCAGTATTCTGAGGCAACACAAAATGAATAATCCTGACACCTTTCTGGGATGCTGATGTCACTCGACATCTACCGGTAATAATAATAAATGAGTTCCACACAAAGTTCATGACGCGGACAGTTGCGGACAAGGTCAGTGGAGACAAGATTGCGTTTTTGCTATCACTGTATATTCAACCTCAAAGATTTCAAGCCAACTAAAGCACATGTTTTCAGCAAGAGGCATATATCCTCATGAGCCCCCGCGACTGCGGGGGCTCATGAGGATCTATGCCTCTTGCATTTGGTTGTTTATGCTCTAGCAGAGTAAGGGTTTACAAGTGCAACACTGCGCTGCAAGTATAACCCACATAAAATTGCGTGTTTGTGACCATAATGGTATTCTGCACTTCAAGGTGAACTCGCTGTTTTCAGAAATGTTCAAAAATAGAATGAAATATCGCAGTCCACAAAAATGCTGTTGGGCCAAAGTCGGCCGTAGTTGGCCCACACATGACTGTGTGTGGACCAGCAGCGGCCGACGGCAGCCGGTGACATTTTGTGCACTGGGCCAGTACCTGATGAGATGAGGGTTCATGAACTCGGTGCGCACGCTGCCCAGGACCTCCGAGGCTCCGTACTCAATCAGGCACAGCTCTCCAGCGTTGAAAATCATGCACACCTGTACCACAGACAACTTCCTTCAAATGTGCGCTGTCTGTGGCCTCAGGCTACTAGGTCCAAAATCACATACCAGCAAGTGGATCATTAAACAGCTAACAAAAGGCAATCAAATGCAAGGAGTATAGCTCTTCATGATACCCCACAGTTGCGGGGGCTCATGAGGATCTATGCCGCTTGCTGAAACCTTGTGGTATCAGTGACATTCCTTAAAAATGCCCAATTGTGACATGAAGCGAAATCGCCATGGAGTGTTCCTGTTTTCTACAGGATTAAAAGGTGCCTCACATGCAAAGTCAAAATTGTTGTCATAATATTTATCAAAACTGGTATCTCACACCTCTCATATTGATGAACATTTACCATCACCACATCATAACATGCAGCGTTTTAAGCACATCGAAGGCCCAGCTTACAACAAGAAGACACGCGATGTCAGTAAAAAAGAAGAAAACTTACATTCTCATTCTCAAAATAGTATTTCTCACTGCCCGAGCCGTGCCATGGCACCTGGAACAAAATTAATTTAAAGTATGAAATCCGCACACATCATGCCAAGGATGTAGTAAACAACAACACAATAGCCACAAGAACCTCCCAATGATAACAAACAAATGATCATGAAAAAAAATAATCAAGTTTAGAAAGGACTGGTAGAACACTTAGATCTAGACAAAATGTATTTTTCTCTAAAATGTATTTTTTCGAAAAATACTTACCGATGGCATGACTAATAGGAGTCATGCCATCGGTAAGAGTTTGAGAAAACAAACCAGCACACAATGTCTAACTCACCTCTGTCAGCTTGGCGTTAGATCTAGAAATAACCAACACACAATGTCTAACTCACCTCTGCCAGCTTGGAGTTAGATCTAGAAATAACCAACACACAATGTCTAACTCACCTCTGTCAGCTTGGAGTTAGATCTAGAAATAACCAACACACAATGTCTAACTCACCTCTGTCAGCTTGGAGTTAGATCTAGAAATAACCAACACACAATGTCTAACTCACCAATGCCAGCTTGGAGTTAGATCTAGAAATAACCAACACACAATGTCTAACTCACCTCTGCCAGCTTGGAGTTAGATCTAGAAATAACTAACACACAATGTCTAACTCACCTCTGTCAGCTTGCCAGACATCAGGTCGCCCAGAATGAGTGTATCGGATGTGTGTGCCACCAGGTAGCGGTCTTTGCCCATGATTCGCACCTCGTCAATCTCGTAGCCGTAGTGCGACTTTAGCGCCACTTTCTGGTTGTTGGACATGTTCCGTACGATCGCCTGCACAACAAAATGATAAGAAACAACTCTGAAAACTCTGCGTGCCATCTGAGCACAAAACCAACAAGGGCTGTGTGCCACCTGAGCACAAAACCAACAAGGGCTGTGTGCCACCTGAGCACAAAACCAAGGGCTGTGTGCCACCTGAGCACAAAACCAACAAGGGCTGTGTGCCACCTGAGCACAAAACCAACAAGGGCTGTGTGCCAAGAAATACCCAAGAAAGAAAGAAAGATGCTTACAAAGGTCAAGTGCAACAAACTGTGTTGTACTTAGCTGACTAAGTGCGGTTTTTTTTTTTGGGGGGGGGTATTTCTCGGTACAAAGCCTTTGTTAATTTTGTTGTGTTACACACTTGGCAGTGACATTTTTGGTTTGGACTTTGTGCTGGAAGCTAGCCGGCCACTGCCTGCTGACTGTGGCTTGGACTTTGTGCTGGATGCTAGCCAGCCACTGCCTGTGACCAAGTCCTGACTGTGCTTTGGACTTTGTGCTGGAAGCTAGCCGGCCACTGCCTGCTGACTGTGGCTTGGACTTTGTGCTGGAAGCTAGCCGGCCACTGCCTGTGACTAACTGCCTGTGACTAAGTCCTGATTGTGAAATGGGAAGGGCTGCATGTTGTGAAAACACTTCATCGTCAAAGCAGCAGCAACAGAAACTCTGGGCCGACCCATCCCCTACTCTGTAGTAAAGATGATAAGTACGTAAGCAAAACATGTATGTACCTGACTAAGGCCAACGTGGGTGACCTCAAACTTGTTGCGGATGATGGTTTTCTTCAGGCTGCAGTCAAACAGCTCCACCCCTCCACACAGTGTGCCCTGTAAATAAACACAGACATCACCACATGAGCATCGTACCAGAGCAGTTAATTACCGACAACTGACACCGAATACTATACAGATCTTAATTTACCAGTTCCTGTTGCACAAAGAGTGTTGACCAGCCCAGTCATAACATTTTAACAAGAGTGTTCACCTCCCCAGTCATAACATTGAGGGGATGGGGGGGGGGGGGGGGGGTGGGTGGGCTATCAGAAGGCGTATGAGATTAGTGTGTGTGTGTGTGTGTGTGTGTGTGTGAGAGAGAGAATGATTTCATGATTTGTCTTAGCTTTCGGATGTGTTGTTTCCTTTCCTGGTTATTTAAAGCTGTTCTGTCCTGGTTTTTGTGAAGCACATTTTCCTTTGTGATTATCTGATTGTGTAGAGCCAGCTTACCGCGACAACCCTGGCCCCATCCTTTTTCCAAGCCAGTGCAGTGATGGTGTAGAGGTGGGGGATTTCCTTCAGTTTTGGCTCGTCCCACATCTGGCGACGCGGACTCCAGTTCAACACGCGCAGCCTGACAACACAAGACGATTACGATACCGACTGTGAGCATCTGACAGTGCGAGCCACATCATGCATTTGACAGCGCGAGCCACATCATGCATCTGACAGCACGAGCCACATCATGCATCTGACAGCGCGAGCCACATCATGCATCTGACAGCGCGAGCCACATCATGCATCTGACAGCGCGAGCCACATAATGCATCTGACAGCACGAGCCACATCATGCATGTGCGTCTCCATCTCTTTCCAAGGGCTTCTGACGACAGGTCAAGCTCAGTATTACGTGCCTTAGAGTTAGAATATCGCCAAATCATGAGTGATGCAAACAGGTCTGTGGCTCAAATGTAAGATACCCAATGAGCAAAAAGTCCTCTGGCCGACTCCAGACTTAGCTGGCCCACGCACAGCGTGCACGGGTCAGCTAAGGCTGGAGTCGGCCAGAGGACTTTTTGCCTACTGTGTTTATTCTTTATGTCTTTATAAACCTGTGTAAGTTTAGCACCTCATTCACATGAACAACATGGTCTGACTTTCTGACTTCCGGGGATGGCGATATAATAATAATAATTACGGTATTTATAATATGCTTATCTCATAATAATTATAACTCTAAGCGCGCACTCACAACTCGCGCACGCTCTTGACAATGACTCACGTACCACAAATACATTACAACAGTCAGTTTTTGGTGGGGAATGTGGTGATGTTATAGTGCTAGAACTGTTGAAAGAGGTGAGTTTTGAGGGCGCACTGGAAGGAGGAGAGAGAGTTTGTGACGGAGAGAGAGTGGGAGTGTTCCAGGTGGATGGACCGTAGACAGATATAATGAAGCTGACCTGTATCTGCATGTTTATCAATCATTCATTGATTCCATTTATAATGCATACTTTTCTTTGGGACCATGCATCACATCAGGAAGTGAAACTACGCACTTGTCAAAGCTGCCAATGATGACTGACTGCCCGCTGGGGCTGCACACAGCGACTGTAAACTCATGCTCATCATCCTCCCGGCTGTAGTCAAAGTGCTGAAAGCTGCGCCCGTCGCGCCCGTACGAAATGATTCGCTTGTCACATCCTGCAGCCACGATGGCGTTTTGGGAGAAGGCCAGCGCATAGGGGGGTGAGGGGTGTGTGCAGATCTTACCCTGCAAAAGAAAGTTCACAGAAACTAGCCCCTTCACTACCGAGAAAAGGTGAACACATTTCAGCTGCAAAAGACATAGATCCTCATAAACCCCTGCAGTTGTCAGGGCTCATGAGGATCTACGCTTCTTGCTGACACCACATGGTATCCCCATCTTCACTCTCCAGCCTGGGCTCTCTGGTGTTGAATTTACAAAGAAAGACACAGGCGGCCACTGGCTGTGAAAGGGAGTTGGATCTAATGTGTTTCCTGATGATGCTTACAACCTTCTGTCACAAGTTTTTGAAGTAACACTCCTTTCAACAGTTTCAAAGCTACAAACCTGTGAGTCCCCAGATCCCTCGTCGTCAAAGAAATAGCGGATGATCGATCCATCTGCATGTCCCGACAAGATGCCTTTGCCTGAGGGACTGCAAAGAATGAACAAACAAATCAAAATAATGTCACTCAAACACATCAATTAGACTCTCACAAACCAGATAGGTGAGGCTAGCGCTGGCAGAATTGTAAACAAACCAAGGGGAATCACACAGCGCTGGACAGACAAACAGTTAACTCGAGGCAAAATTTGTATCGTGATATCGTTACATTGTTGTGTAATGTTCTGTGCATCTACTGTGGGAAATCAGGGTATTTACCCGACCACATATAGTAATGCACCTTCGTGTTTGTGTATGTATGTTTCTCCCGCCTACTTCCTAAGTTCCGGAGAAAGACATGGGTTATATAAGAGACCTGATGCATTCTTTTTGAGGATGCAAATGATCATCTTATTCTATACCAGCGTATTTCTCTGTGGGCTGGCGATTGGGTGCCTGATAGGCAGGGGCAGGGGATCTAACCGTTTGTCTGTCCAGCGCTGTGTGATTCCCCTTGGTTTGTTTACAATTCTGCCAGCGCTAGCCTCACCTATCTGGTTTGTGAGTAGCTATAACTCAAGGCAAAATTTGTATCGTGATATCGTTACATTGTTGTGTAATGTTCTGTGCACCTACTGTGGGAAATCAGGGTATTTACCCGACCACATATAGTAATGCACCTTCGTGTTTGTGTATGCAAGTTTCTCCTGCCTACTTCCTAAGTTCCGGAGAAAGACATGGGTTATATAAGAGACCTGATGCATTCTTTTTGAGGATGCAAATGATCATCTCTGTGGGCTGGCGATTGGGTGCCTGATAGGCGGGGGCAGGGGATCTAACTGTTTGTCTGTCCAGCGTTGTGTGATTCCCCTTGGTTTGTTTACATCAATTAGATGCATATTTTTCTGTTAAAACAAACACACAACATGAACATTCATAACATGAAGCACAAACGCACATTTTCCAATGGATCTGGAAAATGTACAATAAGGAAACTTTTCTGAAATATGAATTTTTTTTCTAAAATGTATTTTTTTGAAAAATACTTACCGATGGCATTACTATCTGGGAATACACTCTATTGCCTATAGATTTCAGCAAAATTGTGTGTAGCACACAACTGGGGAGGAGACACCGGGGATCCAAGCACTATGACCCCGGGTGGCCTCCCCTTACTACCCTATCCCGGCGAGCACAGGGCGACCTCGTCAGTTTCACACATAGCCACAAGAGGCAAGCGGGGCAGGCGGGAGGGCCATTCGAGTATTGCCATCGGTAAGTATTTTTCAAAAAAATACATTTTAGAAAAAAAATTCATTTGTTTTTTCAAAATACATTACCGATGGCATTACTATCTGGGAGAATGGCGAACAGGCGGAGGGTGTCGTATCTAACCACAACCCAACCACTCCGCCGGCCCCCTCGAGAGAGAACTCCCGACGATTTCAGCTATGATGTGCCTAAGACGCCGGTGCTGGGCCGCGGAGATGTCGCCCACCCGTGCCAGGGAGTCACGTCAGCCGGATAGGTCTCTTAAGGTAGAAGCGTGCGAAAGTGGAGTCTGAGCGCCAGCCACCCGCTGCCAAAATATCTTTGACCGAGCAGTTGCGGTCCAGGGCTAGACTGGTGGCTACTGCTCTCACTTCATGCGCCCGGATTTGTAAAGGCTCAGCGCCGCGTGGGGAGAGGTCTAGGTAGTCTGACCTAATCACCCACCGCAGCCAGGATGACACGATCTGGGCCGAGATGTGGCGTCTGCCCGCGGACAAGGTAAGAAGAGGCGCGAGCGCCCCCGGCGCTGCGGCTGAGAGCGGCGCAGGTAAATCTTTAGCGCCCGCACTGGGTCCTGTTGCCGCGATCCAGGGGAGAGGTCCGCTCCACAGAGGGGCCGTATCGTTAGCACCTGAGGAGCCGCCGCGGGCGGCGGTTCTTGGCCAGGAAGGACGGATCGGAGAGCCTCCGCGCAGAGCCGTCGGAACGAACCGCAAACAGGCTGGGAGCATCGAGAGCGCGTGAAGCTCGCTGACTCGGGACGCTGTAACGAGAGCCAGAAGGAAACAGGTTTTCCGGGTCAAGTCTGAGAACCGAGCCAAGGGGAGGGGCTCAACCGGTCCGTATTCAACCACGTCAGTACCCAGGCAAGATCCCACCGGGGTACTAGGGAACGTGAAACCGGACGTCGGAGTTCAAAGTGAGCCAGAAATTCGACAGATCCTTGCAGGCGCCTGGGTCCGGAAGACACCGGTGACGGTAGATGTCCGCGAACGTAGCGCGGTAGCCCTTGATGGCGACCGGGGCTAAGCCCCGGTCGTCGAAGAGCCACAGGAAGAACTCCGCCAGTTGGTGGGAGGCTAGGTTAGTGGGAGGGTGCCCATGGGAGGTGCACCAGGTCTGAAAGACCCTCCACGTGCCTTCGTACACCTTCCTTGTAGAGAGTCTGCGGGCTGCTGCAATTGCCGCCACTGCTGCATCCGAGAACCTCTAGCGGCGCGGGCGTGCCGGACAACCTCCAAGCGTGTAGGCGGAGGCGCACGGGGCACGGATGGAAAAGCCGCTGACGGGGCTGCTTGAGCATCGTGGAAGGGGTAGGAAGCTCCAGAGGAGGGTCCGTCGCAAGCGCGAGGAGGTCCGTGGTCCAGCTCTTGGTCCAGTTGAAGGGGGCCACCAGCAGGAGGACCGCCGAGCATCCCAGAAGCTTCCGCAGTACCTTCGGAACGAGGACTGCCGGGGGGTAGGCGTAAGCAATCCGGCCGACCCAAGGAATGGGGAGCGCGTCCACTGCCCAAGCGAGTGGATCCAGGACTGGCGAGACGTAGACCGGGAGCTGGCTGCTTCATCTGGTGGCAAACAGATCCACTAGCGGCGTTTCCCAGTGAGAGCAGAGCAGGCGAAAAAAAATCCGGGCGTAGGGACCGCTCCGTGTGGAGCAACTGTCCGCGACGAGACAGGGCGTCCGCCTTCACGTTGAGGTGGCCAGGGATGTGGCGGGCTCGTAGGGCAATGCCTCGATCCCTGCACCAGAGGCGAAGGTGGCACCGAAGAACGCAAAGGGAGGGCGAGTGAGTGCCACCCTGATTCTGTATGTAAGCCACCACCGTCGAGTTGTCGGAGAGCACGAGGACGTCCTGATTGGCCAAGGTCTCCTGCCAACGTCGAATGCCAATCCAACTGCCTTCAGCTCCAGCCAGTTGACGTGATTCCCGAACAGCTCCCGAAGCCAACGCCCGAGGCCGAGAGAAATCCGGTAAGCGGTGCGCGCCCCAGCCGGCCTGGCTCGCCTCTGTACAGAGAGACCACCGAGGCGGCGGGGAGTGTAGGGCACCCCCGAAGCCAGCCAAGCGAGGTCCGCCCACCTCTCGAGGTGAGGACGAGCCCGAGGCGTGACAGGTACTAGATCCAACAGAGCGCCCGAGGGTCGCCAGTGAAGAAGGAGACGTAGCTGGAGAGGCCGAGCATAAAGTCTGCCCAAGGGAAGCAGGTCCGCAGCCGCCCTGAGGAGGCCCAGGAGTTGAAGCCAGACCCTGGCGGTGAAGGAGGATCCCATCCCCATCGAAGTCGCTAAGTCGACTATCTTCTGTCGCCTGGCCAGAGGCAGGCGGGCAAGGTTGAGGTCGGTCAGGAATTCCATCCCCCGATGTAGAAACCGTCGAGAGGGAGAAGAACGGATTTCCCCAATGAGTAGGAAACCTAGACGACGCAGAAGGGAAAGCAGGGCATCCCTGTCCGTCTGGAGGGCTGCGGAGACCAAGTTGCGCAGTAGAAGGTCGTCCAAGTAATTGGATTTACTCTCTTTCTTATGCTTGCGTTCCGTCACCCGTCCCCGCTCCGGAGACCTAGAGCCGGGGGTGGCCGACGAACGCTCATCTCTCCCAGACCGCTCGCCCGAAGCAGAGCGGGGGGTGGGAACCAAAATGGGCTCAAGCCACGCGCTAACGAAGCAGAGCGTGGGGAGCGTGACTCCGAAACTCGCCTACCCTGCTCCGAAGACTCGGAGAGGGGAGGGAGAACCTGCGAGGTAATGGTACAAGAAGGGGACTTACCTGTGGGCCGGAAAGCCCGATGCGCCGAGGGAAGTACGTCCACCCGTGGAGGATCCCGTGGAGACCGAAGCGGGCGAGGGGACCGGTCACGCCTGAAGAAGTCCCACCTGCGCGAACACCGGTCTTCCGTCCAAGCGGCGCCACCATCACACGTTCCGTCCGAAGCACAGCCCGAACACGGCAAGCAAGAGTCGAGTGCATCAACCGGCCACTGGAAGTCCCCGCACGGCGGCAAGTCTTCGACACAGAAGAAGCCATAAGGCCCTAAACCAGCTACGCCGGCGAAGAAGTCCACCTTGCACAAACCAGCCGGGCACAAGTCACGTGCGTCGTCGAACCCCAAGGCCAAGCCAAGGGTGAACTCACAAGTCAGAGCCAGTAAAACCGGTCGGCGCACAGGTCACAATGAGTCCAATTGTCAAAGGAAAAACCACGAATGTAGTGAGTCCAGGGCTGAATCGAAGACTCCAATTCAAGCCCACAGTCAAAAACCACTGAAACCCGTAGAACGGAGAAAGGCAAAAACTCGACCGTCCCCGGTCGAGCTATGAGTGAAACTGACGAGGTCGCCCTGTGCTCGCCGGGATAGGGTAGTAAGGGGAGGCCACCCGGGGTCATAGTGCTTGGATCCCCGGTGTCTCCTCCCCAGTTGTGTGCTACACACAATTTTGCTGAAATCTATAGGCAATAGAGTGTATTCCCAGATAGTAATGCCATCGGTAATGTATTTTGAAAAAACAATGTAGAGAGAGATGGATTTACCATCATTATTAATAGTTCAAGGTTAGTGCCAGATTATCTTGGCATGTGAAAGATGCCATTACCCTTGAACTATCATGGCAGATCTTTCTCCCACAGCTCGAAAAGTCACCTCCTCAAGTTACAAAAGTTAATGCAAATGGCAACACAGCCACGCATGTCTTAAAAAAGGTTGCTCTGTGCTGAAAGCTTCACGACTGGTGGAACATAATGCTGTATTACAGTACAGTACAGTGCAACCTGCTTTGAGGAACCACCTTTTTGTGGTCTTAAAAGACAGGTGCTCCCTCAAGAGAAGACTTGAGGAGCAAACAGTGCCACCTGTCATTAAAGACCATCATTTAGGTGGCTACAGCCAGGGTTAGGGTTAGTGGCTACAGCCAGGGTTAGGGTTAGTGGCTACAGCCAGGGTTAGGGTTAGTGGCTACAGCCAGGGTTAGGGTTAGTGGCTACAGCCGGGGTTAGGGTTAATGGCTACAGCCAGGGTTAGTGGCTACAGCCAGGGTTAGGATTAGTGGCTACAGCCAGGGTTAGGGTTAGTGGCTACAGCCAGGGTTAGGGTTAGTGGCTACAGCCAGGGTTAGGGTTAGTGGCTACAGCCAGGGTTAGGGTTAGTGGCTACAGCCAGGGTTAGGGTTAGTGGCTACAGCCAGGGTTAGGGTTAGTGGCTACAGCCGGGGTTAGGGTTAGTGGCTACAGCCAGGGTTAGGGTTAGTGGCTACAGCCAGGGTTAGGGTTAGTGGCTACAGCCAGGGTTAGGGTTAGTGGCTACAGCCAGGGTTAGGGTTAGTGGCTACAGCCAGGGTTAGGGTTAGTGGCTACAGTCAGGGTCAGGGTTAGTGGCTACAGTCAGGGTTAGGGTTAGTGGCTACAGCCAGGGTTAGGGTTAGTGGCTACAGCCAGGGTTAGGGTTAGTGGCTACAACCACCTAAATGATGGTCTTTAACGACAGGTGATCTCTCATATGGGTGGTCGCTTAAAACAGGTTTTGATGTATGACTGTGGCTAAACTGGACTCACCTGCAAGACAGAGACACAACGTAGGAGTCAGTGTTGTACACAGTGGCCGACTTGTTGCTTTTCGTGTTCGCAGATCTCACCTGTTGGGATTACAAATGAAAAGGACATTCTCTTCAATCTGCAACTAAAAATAATAGTATGTTTTGTGAAGTTCATTTTGTAAGCTACAAAAATTTGTGAGAATTGTTGTCCCATGTTGGGACATTTGGACTGCCCTCTAGAGGCAAGGTCTTGCCACAAGAACTGAACCACCCAATCTACTCAGATCATTTTATTTCACCACCCTGAGATGGCATTAGTAGCCTGCTTGGCAGACCAAAACCTAGTACAAACCAACACCTAGTGAAACCATGTAAACTTATTTTATTTCTTTTAGTTGATGGTTGTTTTTTTTTAAAAAGTCAAATATCCAATGTGGACTAGTGTGTAATTGTATCAAAAATCACAAGCCAGCACACATATATGGGGAGCTGATCTTCTAAGCTTGAAGTCCCAGACCATGACACAAACAATGACCTTGCCGTCTGCCAGTCCGAAGATGATGGGTTGTTCTGGCGGCCAGATAAGGCAGGTGACCGCGCTCTGCTGCACAAACTTGTTACAGATCACCTTCTTCTCGCTCCTGGTGGAAGAAACTACATCTGTTAACCCCTTCATTGCGAGCAAAAGTGAACACAATTCAACTGCAAGAGACACAGATCCTCATGAGCCCCCCCAACTCATGAGGATCTATGCCTCTTAGTGAACAGTTGTGGCTCTGGCGCTGAATTAACCCATTTCGCCCCAACGCGCTAACAGCAGGAGATGGATTGGCCAGGAAAATTTAAGGGTAGAGCCAGATTAGCTTGGTGCCATCAGGGGCCAAGCTCATCTGGCACTACCCTTGAATTATCCTGGTCGATCCATCTTTGGTATTGTTATGTGGTAGAATCGTAGTCGTAGTATAATAACCACACCAGACGCACACACGTAAGGTTCTTTTTAAATAAACCTCATTCAGCTGTAATCTGTCACACGTGGCTTAAGGATGTAGACAATACTGGAGTAGCAGTTCCAACAATATTTTAATTCAGTGATGCGATCTCCACACAATGCAGTTCCAAATACACTAACACTGATACAAAGTCTCTTCTGCAATGTCCACACTGCGACACAAAGTTTCTCATACAGCGTCTCTCACAATGTACACCCTATACGGGCCACGTACCTACGATAAACTGCGTGTCTCTACACTGACAATGCAAGACAATGTACCCACGTGCTTCCCCAGCACCAATCTTTTATAGTGCACTAATTTCTAGAACAATCTAGGAAAATCAAACAACTCAACCAATCAAAATAATCTACGCAACTGAAACTCACAAACATCGATAAAACATGAACCCTCTAGAAAACCACAATAGGCTACAAAAATTTGGCTGCTCACTTCAGCTCCAAATCCTTGGTAAAATGACATCTCACAAAAGTATGGTAGGCAGTACGGAAACTTCGAGAACCTTCACCAAATTTCAATACACACAAGAAAAAGGCTAAACACTTCATGCTCACAGTAAACAACTTGTGACCAAAAGAGCGGCTCACTCTGATACCGAGTTTCAAAAGGATGCCGACGCTTTGATGTTACACACACGAGGTCACTAGACAGAGCGCGATTTTGCTGTAACATTCTAGTCTATTCTCATCGTAACTACACAGTACAAAAATCGACCGCTTTTCTCCGTGTGACTTCACTAGAAACTTCCGGAACAAACCTAGCACAATAACAAAACAAATTCTGCTTTATGCGCGAACAAAAGAAAATCCCACCGAAAAGGAACGTGAATCGTGACCATGATAGCTCAAATAAATATTAGATCGTTTCCTACGATTAACATATGTATGCTCTCACAGGACAACACAACCACAATCGTAACAGGTATGTTGTCAGGTAACACCTCCAAAATTTGGGAAATGCAGCTGCGTGGTCAAATGGTTTAAGTCTCAACCCTTTCACTGCCATAACACAACAATGCCTAAATGAAAGAGGCATAGATTATCATGAGGCTCCACAGTGACAGGGGGTCATGTGGATGTACAGGGGGTCATGTGGATCTATGCCTCTTGCTGATTCACTTTGTGTTAATTCAGTGAGAATTATTATGCAGAAATGTGTGTATCTGCTCCTCTAAAGCCACCTCTGACGCACTAGTGTTCCGAGCTCTGCGTCAGACAGACGTAAACATTTTTACTCTGACGCAGTAATCTTTATCTTTACACACTTAAAAACGCTTTCATGAAGGGATCGACAAATTTTACAAAGTATGTGATCATCAAAGACTTCATCATTTCTGTGACCCCCTGGGAAATCCTGCTGACCCTCTGGCAACTGTAAACCTAATCTGCTGCGCTAGATCTGACCCCTATAAATAAACACTGGTTAATTTGATCCTTGGGTCAACGCGGTTCTTTGGTGTTGAAAATAACAACAGATTCTAATATACAAAAGAAACACAATCTGCATTGAGTTGCTGATTCACCTTGTATTAATTTGATCCTTAGGTCGATGCGGTTACAGCAGGTTCTAGATACAAAAGAACAATCTGCACTCAGATGCTGATTCACCTTTTATTAATTTGATCCTTAGGTCGATGCGGTTACAGCAGGTTCTAGATACAAAAGAACAATCTGCACTCACAAACAGGGAAGGGTTAAATTGTCCACAGACAAGGAGCATACCAGTCGTCTCCAATCTTGTACACGTAGACGATGTTGTCGGTCTGCCCCACGGCAATCCTCGTCGAGTCTGAGGAAAACGCTAGGCCCTTCACTGTGTAACTTTTCTTACCAAACTGCGAAATAAAATGTTGCATATATGAACATTTTACAATGATAATTTTACAAATAGCAACCTGTCAAAATGATGCACTGTTATTTTGTCAAAAGTGTATAATTACTTAATTTTAAAATCTTATGCAATTTCGACGAGTCAATGTAAGTCATTTGGATTCATGACATAAATGTACTGGATTACAGTATGCATTTAAATTTCTTTTGATACATGACTAAAATATCATTGTTATACTGAAAATTTGAAATGAAACATATAACCTTGCAAACAGGCATATTGAAGCTGTGCTGACAAAATATACCTGTAAGTACCGATTTAATTTCAGATAATTAAAAAACTGTAACATAAAGACTAACCTTTGCATCTGCTGGCTTGAGGGAAAACTTGTCACGCTTTTCTCCTTGCTCATCAAACAAGAGAACAACTCTATCTGAGGTACACACCGCCAACTTGTGATTATTGGGAGAAAAGGCAATGGCACAGATTTTGGCTGCTCCCTCCTGGAAAAAAATTATCATCGGACACATTTTAGCATGGAAACTAAATGTGTTGACAATTAACATTAATGTGAAAACAATATTGTGAAAAGTAAAATGTTATGAAGAAGTACTTGAAATCCTAGTTTTTTGTAGCAACATTTAAAGCGCAAAATACAATGTCACAAAGTTCTTACCTGAGGAGGAAGCAGCGTTCTCAGATGTTTTAATTGCATCTGTAACCTCGTAAGACTCCTTCAGCGGTGGATCTGTTCGAAAACAGAATTCCAAACAAGACAGTCGTCAAACGCTCGTTCGCATAGACGCGCACTTGTGGAATGTTAGCAACTGCCTCGTTCTGAAGCGGGCGAAGCAGAGCTAACACTGATTTTGAGATTGCAGCTACCCGTGCCTGGTACTCATTAATGCAGGTTGTTTGATGGACAAGGTCAAACAAAACAAACTTAGATCATTCTCATCGTCACTTATCCATTATGTCCAACAATGTAAATCATTAATGCGAAACCGTGTCTCTCGTGTTTCTGTTTTCATTGTTGATAAGATGGCGGCGATGAACCCTCGTCGGTTTTTGGTTCCAGCGAATGCGATTCGTATCGTGGAACTGGTGCGTTTGTTTCTTTCATTTATGTTCATTATCACTTTCCCCTTCATATTCGAATTTCGCGTTGTCGTCCATGTTAAAGAAGCTAATTGAAGATGGTATTTTTCCTACACTCACCCCGCTGTTGCGGGAGCTGCGCGTTGCACGGGAAATACGAAACTGGTGAAAATGGTTCAGACAGCGGAGAATGTTCTGCTCTGCATTGTGACTGCCGACCAGTTTAAAGATTTTGAAGACTTTTTGTCGGGATGCAGTGTGTATGTTGTTTGTCTGTTTTCCAGCCCACAGACACTTCAGGCAAGCTTCTCTTTTTGAACAGTGGAAATGATTTTTAACGTCCACGCTTTCTGATTAAAAGGAAAGGCAAGTCTGACGATAAATGGGCCTAGAAGCCTCCAGTACTTATTTAAAACTGTGGCTTTGTCACCCCTCAAACAACCGACTCCCCCTCCCCCTCCCCACCGTAACAAGAAATTAAAGTTTGTTTTTTTTTTCAGTTTTTCTGCCGACTGGAGGGCAACATGTTGATTTGCACTCATCCTTAGCAGACGAATTTCAAGCAGGTAGTGACGTCAGTACACCCTTATGGTGCAGTGTAAAGTCTGTGGCTGTTTTTATTTGGAAGGCAGTGAGAAGAAGAACGTATTTCTTTTTCCTTACCTGAAAAAGTCTGCAGAAGATTGAAAATGTTGCCAAGGATGGCCGAATAAAGAACAGAAAGTTGACGATTATGAATTTTAAAAAGTCGCATTTGATTTAGTGTTTGAAGATCACTTCACACCTGAAGGTTATGAGGCTATAAGTATTGTGGATGAAGCAAATGCAATTTTCACTTTACTCAATATGATTTACTGATTTTGCTGACCAGTTGTGTAAGTCTTGTTAAAAGAGAAGAACAATTTCTATACACCAGCATGTGAAATACCTTTGACTAAAATAGTTCCAGGGTAGTAATAATAATAATAATAATTACAGTATTTATAATGCGCTTATCTTATAATAATTATAACTCTAAGCGCGCACTCACAACTCGCACACGCATGCGCACGCTTTAGACAATGACTCACGTAACACAAAAAGTGAAAAAAACATTACGACGGTCAGCTTGGGGTGGGGAGTGTGGTTATATAGTGCTAGAACTGTTGAAAGAGGTGAGTTTTGAGGGCGGACTGGAAGGAGGAGAGCGAGTGTTTCTGACGGAGAGAGAGTGGGAGAGTGTTCCAGGTGGATGGACCGTATACTGAGAAGGAGCGGGGGCCGAAAGTGCTGAGTTTATTGTGGGGGATGAGGAGGCGGAGGCGGAGCGGGGAGGAGTGTAGGGGTGAAGTAAGTTGGAGAGATAGGCAAGCTATTCTAGCACCACCCTTGAACTAAAGCCATTGGTCTATATCCTTATCTGTAGTAGTCTAGTACTATTAGGTAGCTTGCATAATGGCAGTGTACAAATTTGAAGCTTTTACCCTCAGTAGGATATGGGTTAATAGAGCTGCTGCGGGAAGTGGCCAGATTTTAAATAGTATCAAGGTCAAGCATTCAACTTCGCTGTTTCAGGTTTGAAAACTTTGTCAGCTTGCTCTTTCATTTGAAAATGGATCTTTGTTGTACTTTGCTGAATATATCTGGGGCACATTTAATTTTAAGGATGTAAGATCAGTCATTTCATGAATATAATCCAATTTTTGCAACTGTACAGCAAAAGTGGCAAAATGTATGATTTTCTTGCAAGTTGATAATTTTTGGTCAACTGGCACTGAACGACATTTGTCTTAAGAGTGGTGTAGAAAAATGGTTCTCTATGAGTATGAAGATATTTGCGAAAAACATTGTGTGCTCTGATATTAAATGATCTGTACCCTGCTTGCCTGCTGCTTTGCTGTGCTATGACATCACCAAATGCACAGACATGGCACACCCCTCATCTGCTTTTGGTGCATTTTCTATGCCTTTATATCTAAAAGGATGTGTGGATGGAGTTGTCCTTGATTTACATAAAAAAAAATTCTTTTTGATAAGACAGGTTTTGTCTCAGTTGTTGGTGAGACTTCCCATTCCTGCGTGTTGTGCTCATGACGCCTGACACTGTATAGTGACATGCACTGTAATCTGCACAAGATTTTGACTCCGTGGAATGAGGAAGACCTCCAACCATTTATTGACATTGTGATAGTCAGAGAACAGGAACATGGACTCTTTGATTATTTACATTGTGATAGAGAACAGGAACATGGACTCGCAGATTGTTTACATTATTTAACCCCATCGCCACATTCCCCACATTTTGGAGGCTTCATCCAATGACTGTGTACCAGTTGCTGGAGATGAATCTGCCATGATAATTCAAGGGTAGTGCCAGATTAGCTTGGCGCCATCAGGTGCCAAGCTAATCTGGCACTACCCTTGGAATTATGGCCGATTGATCTCCTGCTGTAGGGCGTTGGGGCTAAAGCATACAGGTTAATCTACCACAGAGATTGATGTCTTCTTGGCATCCTGTCTCGGAAGACAATGGAGTATATGCGCTTGCTGGGTCAGTCACTGGAGTGACCTCTCCAGGGCGCAAGCCTGGGCGAAGTGTATGGAGATCCTGGGGTGCCCAGTCGTCAAGATCCCCCTCTCGGCCTCGCTGATGTATCCAAAGGAATGCAAAGCAGTACGTTTGGCACCAGTTTGGCTGCAGGAGCTGCCAGAACAGTGCATGAATACAAGCAGCTGTCTGCCTTCGGGGCTCCACTCCTGATTTGAAGGGTTTACTCCCCCACATTTGGCCGTTGGATCCAACCTGATCTCCTCCGTCCTCTAGCCGTTGGCTGTCATAAACAGCTCATCCGCCTAGTGGTGCAATGTGAACACCACCCCCTCACGTGGTTTAGCCCACCAGCTGAGGTGGTTTGCCAGGGGTGTGGCGCTTGGAGCCAGCACGTGAGAGATTAAGGAGATGGATGAGGACCAGTGATGCCCGTCCGTCCCATGTAAGACGCAGCTGCCGAACAGCAAAGGTGCTACCTCTATCCAGAGCCCCCTACACCCCATGTAGAGATTGATGTACAAGATGACTAACAATAACATACTGAGTGACAACACTCATCCTTTTCAAGATGAATTTGACTGGTGACGGAAGTGGTACTGGTAGATTGAAACTTCCAAACGTGCACACAAACATATGAGGACTCCTGCCACCTGTCATGAAATTTGCCGTGGGTCAGAAGTCAAAATGTTCTGTTCAGTAATCGCTAACACATGCCACTGCTCAATGTTGGTGTTCGGGGGGCGTGTTTGTGTGTGTGTGTGTGTGTGCACTTGAACTAGTTGAATTGCATGGTAATCTTTGGTCCTGGAGGCTGGTTCAACTTTTTCAAAATCCCAACAGCCCTTCACAAGTTCCTGTAGCGTGTTCCATGTGCAAGAGGTATGAGCTCCCATGAGCCCCTGCATCCACAGGGGAGGTCACGCCTCTTGCTGGCCGTGGATGATGGGGCATAGAGGGTCCATATTTCACTTTTAGTCATTTCAATTATTTGCACGGTCATCCATGAATTTGAGTGAATAAACTGTGGGTCAGTATTAGAGTGTTTGTGTTCTAGTTTGATATGTAGTATTAGTAGTAGTAAGTCTTTGTGTTTAGAGTCAGTGAGAAGTTTATTTGTGATATATATTTAATGAGACAATGCACTATTGTGTGAAGCTCTCCTCAAGACTTCTTGACGCTGCACACTCCAGCAATCTTTAAAGGTGGATTCTTTGAACTTAAGAGATAGAGATAAGACTTAAGAGATGAGATAGTTTATTGTCATATGTTTCCATGTAAAAAAACAATAGAAACATTGGAATGTGTCTTGATGTCAGTTACTAAAGACTTTATCGCACCAATCATCACACAAACTAATAATCACAGCATACATAAGCTTGGTTAGTTAGTTATTTGGGTTTAACGCTGAGCAGGCAACCAATTCAAATGATCTAAAGCTGATAAACACGTTTGGCCCGCACAAAGCATCCAGAAGGTGGACATGGCACAGCCCGAACGGAGAGCACCATAACCAAATTGACTACATCATGGTGAAGAGACGCTTCCAAACCAGTGTGAACATTGCCAAGACAAGAAGTTTTCCAGGAGCAGACATTGGAAGTGACCATGACTTAGTGATGATGACCTTCCGACTCCGCCTAAAGAAGGTCAACAAGCAGGGTCCCACCAGAATCAAGTTTGACCTCGAGAAGCTGAAAGACCCAGAGGTAGCGGAAGCCTTTCAGGCAAAGATAGGAGGAAAATTCGCACCACTGCTACTTCTGGGTGCAGAAGACACGGATGTGGACACACTGGTTGACACATTTAACACTGTTGTAACCCAAACAGCCATGAGATCCTTGGCAAACACCGACAAGCAAAGAAACCTTGGGTTACAGCTGACATCTTTGTTCTATGTGACAAGCGTCGAGAATTAAAGAAAAAGAAATCAGAGGTGGAAGGAGCTAAACAATACAGGGAAATTAACCAGGATATCAAGAAAAGCATGAAAAAGGCAAAGAATAAGTGGATTGAAGATCAGTGTAAACACGTAGAAGAAAATCTGAACAAAAATAATAGCAAAAAAGCATACCAGCTGGTGAAAGACCTGACCAGTGTAAAACAAGGACGCTTCTCGATCATTCAAGATAGTGAAGGGAACTGTCTTACGGAAGACCAAGACATACTGAAGAGATGGACAGAGTACTGCTCAGATTTGTAAAACCACCGAGCTGCAGGGGACCCAGGCATACTTGTCAACCCACCCGTGACCAACAATGGCAACTATCCCATCCTCCGAGAAAAAGTAGAGGCTGCAGTGAAGTTGCTGAAAAAATGGAAGGCAGCAGGAGCAGACAACATCCCTGCAGAGCTAGTCCAAGAAGGGGGAGAAGACACGATAAGCGCCTTACTAACAATCTGCAATAAGATCTGGCAGTCAGGGGATTGGCCCACACCATGGACCCAATCACTTATAATAACTCTCCCCCAAAAAAGGCAACTTACATCAATGCCAGAACTATCGCACGATCAGTCTTATATCCCACCCAAGCAAAGTCATGTTAAAGATCCTACTGAACAGGCTGAAGCCACAGGCAGAGGAAATCATAGCTGAGGAACAGGCAGGCTTCAGACCAGGGCACAGCACAACTGAACAGATCTTCAACCTGAGAGTTCTATGTGAGAGATACCGCCAGCACCAGCAGGACCTCTATCATGTCTTTGTGGATTTTAAGAAAGCATTTGACAGGGTGTGGCATGCAGCCCTTTGGTCCACCATGAAGCTATACAACATCAATGCCAACCTAATCAAAGTCATAGCAAACCTTTACAACAAGGCCACTAGTGCAGTCTGCTTCAACGGCAAAATAGGAAACTGGTTTAGGACTACAGTTGGAGTCAGACAAGGCTGCTTGCTCTCACCTACTCTTTTCAACATCTTCCTGGAAAGAATCATGACGGACGCACTGAAAGATCATGAAGGAATTGTCAGTATTGGAGGCAGAACAATCAAGAACTTGCGCTTTGCGGACGACATTGATGGCCTTGCAGGAACAGAAGGAGCTAGCTCAGCTGGTGGAAAAGCTGGATAGTACAGCCATTGCATATGGGATGGAAATCAGTGCAGAGAAGACCAAACTGATGACCAATAACGCCAGTGGCATTGGCACTGAAATCATGGTTGGAGGCCAAAAACTGGAAACAGTTAAGAAATTCAAATATTTAGGAGCCATTGTGACAGATGAGGGATCAAAACCAGAAATACTGTCCAGGATTGCGCAGACAACAACAGCACTGACAAGATTGAAGACCATATGGAAGGACAGAAACATCACACTCTGCTCCAAGATCAGACTGATGCGCTCCTTAGTCATCTCAGTGTTCTTGTATGCCTGCGAGTCATGGACCCTCACAGCAGACCTTGAAAGGAGGATACAAGCCACTGAAATGAGATGTTTTTGAAGGCTGCTTGGCATCTCATACAGAGATCACATCACAAGCGAGGAAGTGGGAAGCAGAATCAGGCAAGCCATCGGGCCCTATGAAGACTTATTAACCATTGTGAGAAAACGCAAACTGAAGTGGTATGGGCATGTCACGCGTTCAGCAGGGCTTGCCCAAACAATCCTGCAAGGCACTGTGCAAGGAGGACGAATGAGAGGAAGACAGAGGAAAAGATGGGAGGACAATATCTCGGAGTGGACAGGACTGAAACTAGGCGATACGCTGAGAATGGCAGAGAACAGAGAGGATTGGAGGGAGCTGGTTGCCAAGTCATCAGTGGTGCCCCAACGGTCGGCAAGACTACGGGATATAGATAGATAGATAGATAGATATGCAACTAAGGCCATCTCACGGCGGGACATAAGGATGAAAACATACACATAAAACTGTTACCACAGTTGATGTATAATTGGCAATATGAGTGCAATAAATGTGTACAGACTCACTGGTGTTTTGTTCAGGTTTTCACCTTGTTCGCCCTGTGTGTGTGTTCTTGTGGCATATAATTCTCATAACTATGCAAAGACATACATTATGTCTGTCTGACGATCATGAAGCTGACTTGTACGATGAACACCAACTGACCGCAAGAGGCCTCGCTGTTCTGTTACTGCATTAACTTTGTCTGTTGGTGGCAGTTTTTGTCATGATGATTCCTGCAGGAATCACTACAAAAACCGCTGACAGCCAAAGGGTTCATGTCTACTGAATGTCAAAGGGTTCATGTCTACTGACATCCAAAGGGTTCATGTCTACTGACAGTCAAAGGGTTCATGTCTACTGACAGCCAAAGGGTTCATGTCTACTGACGGCCAAAGGCTTAATGTCTTGTGGTGGCTGGAATAGCAACATACCTGGTAATCACAACCGTAGTGGGGGGGGGGGGGGGGGGTGAGCTTTTTATGGTGTGATAGATTCTCGTGAGACCCCACAGCCACAGGTTGTTTGGGCTGTTGAGGCTGTTTGTCTCTCGTGGGTTCCTTGTCCCTCCATGCTCTACAGAAACACTGGTTGTCTCAGTTTGATGCAGCTTGATGCAGCAGTAACGAATCAAGATGAGCAGTGTGCTCTATAGACAAAGGGAGTCAACACACTGGTTGTCATTGATATGCTACCACTGATCATTGGGTGTGAGTCGGTGGGGACAGCCAGTGTGAGGTGGTTAACCCTTTGTGTGTCGGTAGTGTTTTTAGTCATAATAGATGCCTACAGGATTCATCTCGGCTAAAACCAGTGCCCACACGTACACGCAAAGGGTTATTTGATGTCCTATCTGGTGGTTGTGTTTTCAGCTGTGTGCGATCCTGGCCTTGGCGTCGGTGGTTGGGTGGAGCAGTAAGGGGATCACCTACAAGAACCTCAACAGCCACGACTATGACATGCTGGGCAACATCAGTTTCTTCATCGCCATGGCCATCATCTCCGTCATTTTCCTCACAGTCAACGTGGCGCTTATACTCTTCAATCGGCGCATTGTTCCTCCAAGAATAGTAAGTTAGTGGTTTGTTTCAGTCATGTAAACAAAGGCCGTTCCGCTGACGTCAGCCTTAGCTGGCCCGCGCGCGGGCCAGCTAAGGCTGATGTCAGCCGAATGACCTTTTGTTTGCCTAGAGGGGTTCTTTACAGGTCTTTGTCAATATTCCGCATGACTGAGACTAATGCGATCTGACCTCCGGCTTCCTGAAGTTGATCTGTCTTTACCTAAATTCTGGTACTCTGCTGTTTGCCCATATTGCAATGTTTTTTCTCGTCGTGAAGGACCTGACGTGCTGCGGGCTGTTGACTGTGCTGGTCTTGCTGTCGTCGGTTATTCTGGGCGTATCGCTGGCTCGGCTGGGGAACTCTCCGCACGTCCAGGAGGCGGGTCTGTCATTTGACAGCATGGAGGCAGGATTGGTGAGTGTGTTATGCCAGCTGTTTGACATAGGCACACCTGTAGACCTGTATGGCTCAGGGGTAGTCCTACGCGTTTTAAGTTGAATCCTTTTCCTTTTTAAGATGTGTCATGCAATTGTTCATGAGTGTGGGTTTATACATGAGTGTGGGTCTGTCGTATTCTTTATTTTAAAGCAGACTTGATGTTTTTTTGTTTCTTGATCTCTCTTTGCTAAGAAATTTCCAGCTGAGAAAGAAACATGCTTAGAAAGGACAAGTCCAACACAGTTCATGACTTGTGCTGTATTTCTCCTTTCTGAGCATGTTCTTTCTTTGCTAGGATTTTGTTTCATTTGATACATTGGCATCTTTGGTTTATTCTGTCTGGGTGTTTAGTGCTGATAGATACATTTGGCGTCTTTGGGTTATTCTGTCTGGGCGTATAGTGCCGATACATACATTTGGCATCTTTGGTTTATTCTGTCTGGGTGTATAGTTCTGACAGACACATTTGGCATCTTTGGGTTATTCCGGTCTGGGTGTAAATAATAATAATACCGTTATTATATAGCCGCTTTTTCTCAATTTTTGGGCAAATCGACTCAAAGCGCCGCGAACTGAAACCCAACACGCACACTCACGTAACAGACACGGATTTACGCCATTTAAGACAAACACAGTACAAGACAGACGAAGGGCCAGTTCAGCTAATGAAGTTACAGAGATTTTTGATCGCTTGTATTTGAAATTTGTAAAGTGGCCTGAAACCAGTACCAGGGGGTGGGGGGTGGAAGAACCGGAGTACCCGGAGAAAGAACCGCCGACGGTCCGCCTGAATTAATGGTGACACTTACCAGAGGAGAAAAGTCCGACGCCGGAACCCGTTTTCGAACCTCGCACCTTTGGCATTGGTGGCAGGCGCCTTAACCACTGCACCACGGTGCATAGTGCCGATACATACATTTAGCATCTTTGGTTTATTCTGTCTAGGTGTATAGTGCTGATAGATACATTTGGCATCTTTGGTTTATTCTGTCTGCGTGTATAGTGCCGATAGATACATTTGGCATCTTTGGTTTATTCTGTCTGGGTGTATAGTGCCGATAGATACATTTGGCATCTTTGGTTTATTCTGTCTGGGTGTATAGTGCTGATAGATACATTTGGCATATTTGGGTTATTCTGTCTGGGTGTATAGTGCTGATAGATACATTTGGCATGTTTTGGTTTATTCTGTCTGGGTGTTTAGTGCCGATAGATACATTTGGCATCTTTGGGTTATTCTGTCTGGGTGTATAGTGCTGATAGATACATTTGGCATGTTTTAGTTTATTCTGTCTGGGTGTTTAGTGCCGATAGATACATTTGGCATCTTTGGGTTATTCTGTCTGGGTGTTTAGTGCTGATAGATACATTTGGCATATTTGGTTTATTCTGTCTGGGTGTATAGTGCCGATAGATACATTTGGCATCTTTGGTTTATTCTGTCTGGGTGTATAGTGCCGATAGATACATTTGGCATATTTGGGTTATTCTGTCTGGGTGTATAGTGCTGATAGATACATTTGGCATGTTTTGGTTTATTCTGTCTGGGTGTTTAGTGCCGATAGATACATTTGGCATCTTTGGGTTATTCTGTCTGGGTGTATAGTGCTGATAGATAATTTGACATGTTTTGGTTTATTCTGTCTGGGTGTTTAGTGCCGATAGATAAATTTGGCATCTTTGGGTTATTCTGTCTGGGTGTTTAGTGCTTATAGATACATTTGGCATCTTTGGGTTATTCTGTCAGGGTGTATAGTGCCGATAGATATATTTGGCATCTTTGGTTTATTCTGTCTGGGTGTATAGTGCCGATACATACATTTGGCATCTTTGGGTTATTCTGTCTGATCTTTGGGTTATTCTGTCAGGGTGTATAGTGCCGATAGATATATTTGGCATCTTTGGTTTATTCTGTCTGGGTGTATAGTGCCGATAGATACATTTATCATCTTTGGTTTATTCTGTCTGGGCGTATAGTGCCGATAGATACATTTGGCATATTTGGTTATTCTGTCTGGGTGTATAGTACCGATACATACATTTGGCATCTTTGGGTTATTCTGTCTGGATGTTTAGTGCTGATAGATACATTTGGCATGTTTTGGTTTATTCTGTCTGGGTGTATAGTGCCGATAGATACATTTGGCATCTTTGGGTTATTCTGTCTGGGTGTTTAGTGCTGATAGATACATTTGGCATCTTTGGGTTATTCTGACTGGGTGTATAGTGCCGATAGATACATTTGGCATGTTTTGGTTTATTCTGTCTGGGTGTTTAGTGCCGATAGATACATTTGGCATCTTTGGTTTATTCTCTCTGAGTGTATAGTGCCGATAGATACATTTGGCATTTTTGGTTTATTCTCTCTGAGTATATAGTGCTGATAGATGCATTTGGCATCTTTGGTTTATTCTGTCAGGGTGTATGGTGCTGATAGATACATTTGGCATCTTTGGGTTATTCTGTCTGGGTGTTTAGTGCTGATAGATACATTTGGCATCTTTGGTTTATTCTCTCTGAGTGTATAGTGCCGATAGATACATTTGGCATCTTTGGTTTATTCTGTCTGAGTGTATGGTGCCGATAGATTACAAAACAGTGACCAGTTTAGCATTCCTGTTCAACATGCTAGGTGTGTGGTTATTATCCAAGTTTATTCATTGACAGTGAGGTTTACAAATGAATTTCTTCCGTGTTGCCAGAAATACTCTTGTTTGCGCTGCGATGGTTGTTGATTTGCTGTGATCATTAGTAGTGTGTGATGTGTCATAACAATTAGTCTTGTCTGTGCTGTTATCATTATTAGTGTGTGATGTGTCATAACATTAGTTAGTCTTGTCTGTGCTGTGATCATTAGTAGTGTGTGATGTGTCATAACATTAGTTAGTCTTGTCTGTGCTGTGATCATTAGTAGTGTGTGATGTGTCATAACATTAGTCTTGTCTGTGCTGTGATCATTAGTAGTGTGTGATGTGTCATAACATTAGTTAGTCTTGTCTGTGCTGTGATCATTAGTAGTGTGTGATGTGTCATAACATTAGTCTTGTCTGTGCTTAGTTATGTTCATTAACCAATTACATTCTGAGACTAAACTTTTAAAATTTGCATATTGTCCTATGAAGTTTACATTGCAGATTAGAAGATTGATCATCCATTTTAGTTTAAGGGTGGTGCCTGAATAGCTTGGCGCCAGACACCAAGCTATTCTGGAACCACCCTTGTACTAAGTCAGGTTTATTTAAAGCAAAAGTGTCATTATGAAATGGGTTAATTATGTGTTATATGTTAATTAAATGTGTTATTTTGATTAATTATATGTTATGTTTTTATGTTAAATATCAATTTTTGGACATTGTCCTTGCATTATATCCATCAAGCAAAATTAGAACGTTTTTATTGCACTTTACATTAAAATCTCATCGCATCTCATCTTTTCTTATCTTATCGTGCTAACACTCTTTACTGTGCAGTTTCTAATTCTCCTGTGTTTGTTTGCAGGCGTTTGGGTTTATCATCGCATCTCATCTTTTCTTATCTTACCGTGCTAACACTCACTACTGTGCAGTTTCTAATTTTCCTGTGTTTGTTTGCAGGCGTTTGGGTTTATCATCGCATCTCATCTTTTCTTATCTTATCATGCTAACACTCACTACTGTGCAGTTTCTAATTCTCCTGTGTTTGTTTGCAGGCGTTTGGGTTTATCATCGCATCTCATCTTTTCTTATCTTATCGTGCTAACACTCACTACTGTGCAGTTTCTAATTTTCCTGTGTTTGTTTGCAGGCGTTTGGGTTTATCATCGCATCTCATCTTTTCTTATCTTATCCTGCTAACACTCACTACTGTGCAGTTTCTAATTCTCCTGTGTTTGTTTGCAGGCGTTTGGGTTTATCGGCAGTGCCTGCCTGGCGTGCAGTACGTGGTTTGCATTTCGGATGAAGATGCTTGAAAGTGAAATTCCTGCTGAACAGTCACGGTCAATCAATGATTTACCCGGAGATATTCCGACATGAATTTTGATACACCGGCTGTGTTGGTGAACAAAACTGGAAACTGTGCCCACTGTGTTGGTGAACAGAAACTGTGGAAACGCAACCCCAACCCACTGTGTTGGCCAAGAAAAACTGTGGAAACTGACTGCTATTCTCCATCATGGATCTGCTGTTCATGTTTGTTGTGTGTTTTCGTGGTGTGCACACTGTTTACATCTTGTTCTCGCAATACCTTGTACAGTAGTCCGTGAGTGTGTTTTGTGTCTTCTCGTGGTGTGCACGCTGTCCAGATCTTGGTCACGCAGTACCTCGTACAGTAGTCCGTGAGTGTGTGTTGTGTCTTTCCACATCTTCACGCAATACCTCGTACAGTAGTCCGTGGGTGTGTGTTGTGTCTTTCCACATCTTCACGTAATACCTCGTACAGTAGTCCGTGAGTGTTTGTTGGTGTCGTTGCATCAGGATATGCTAGTAACACAGTTCTGTTTGTAATGGGTGCAATATAGTATTTAACCCTTTACATTCTGATACTCCCATTGCTTGAAATAGATTTGACTGATAGGCGCCAAGCTATTCTGGCACCACCCTTGAACTAAAACAGTTGATTGTCTCCTAATGTGTCGTGCAGCCTTCAAAGGAACAAAAGCAAATTTAACCTCAGCCTCAGGATGTAATGGGTTAACCTCTGCGAGACGCTTCGTCTGACGCACGGCTTGAAGCTGCCATCCTGATGCAGCACTTGCCCAGTGAGTTCACCCGTTGGTTGTCAGCAGTCTGTGGCAGTCATTCCTGCAGGTGGTATTGCCTGACGCAGCACTTGCCCAGTGAGTTCACCCGTTGGTTGTCAACAGTCTGTGGCAGTCATTCCTGCAGGTGGTATTGCCTGACGCAGCACTTGCCCAGTGAGTTCACCCGTTGGTTGTCAACAGTCTGTGGCAGTCATTCCTGCAGGTGGTATTGCCTGATGCAGCACTTGTCCAGTCAGTTGACCCTTTGACTGTCAGCAGTGTGTGGCAGTCATTCCTGCAGGAGGCACTGCGACAAAAACTGCTGACAGCCGAAGGGTTAGTTAACTCCTTCTACCCCAGACACACCACAGCAAGATAAAGATCGACCATGATAGTTCAAGGGTAATGCCAGAATAGCTTGGCGCCTATAGGCGCCAAGCTATTCTGGCATCACCCTTGAACTATCATGGTCGATCTGTGTCCTGCACTGCAATGCAGTCTTCAGAAGACGACTTCAAAATTTGGGGATTTTGGTCTTGGGGTAGAATGGGTTAACACATTTTCTCTCCGCGGCAGGGGGTGGATCGGCTATGACAGTGCCAGGGCAGTGCCAGATTAGCGTGGCACCTTTACAGGCTAAGCATTTTATAATGAACCCCATCACTGACGGTGGTCACAGGCTGTGTCTCTGAACTCTGTAAAATAATTCCAGTACCAAAGAGCCTTAGCTGACAAGGTACATAGATATAGTGGTCTCAGCAAGAGACGGAGATCCTCATGAGGATCTACGTCTCTTGCAGTTGGATTGCGTCCACTTTTTCTTGGCTGTGAAGGGGTTAAGAGACTGGGAACTTGACCTTTTTAACCCCAAGGCTGCATTTCCCAACGTGGAGGTGTTGTCAGACAGCTATGTACCATTTGCAGGAGATGGATCGACCATGACAATTGAAGGGTAGTGCCAGATTAGCTTGGCCCCTGACATGCCCCTCCGACTGTAGCGTGTTGGGGTTCTAGTTGGGTTAGTTGCATGCCGTGACATTCCAGAGAAAACTAAACATATCGTGGGTACAGTGTGACGTGACCAGTATACCTGTACTGCTGTAGCTCTGCCAGAACCTGTGGATGTGTCTGTACAATGTGTATTGCATATCTAACTTCTCACAGTGGCGTGACCAGTGTACCTATACTGCTGTAGCTCTGCCAGAACCTGTGGACGTGTCTGTACAATGTGTATTGCATATCTAACACATCAGCTTGCAGAATGTCAGGCAGTCTTAACTCATTCCAGACGTGCTGCCTCCGGATACGCGGCTTATGCCGCGTATCCGCAGGCGGCACGTCTCAAATGAGTTAATGAGTTAGGCAATTTACCAGTTTATCATGTGTGCTGCTCTGTCCTGAAAACACCATTACAATTTCCGAACTTGTTTAAGGCCACAGATGGTCTGGAGCTTTTTGCAGTGACCAAGAACATATAAAACATACACCTTTTAGAAAACTGGTAATTCATTTAGAGAACTAGTCATTCATGGTCCCTGCAAAACTTAGTTTATTCGCTGTGCACTGTGAAAATGCGTCCAGATGATCGTGCTATGTGCGAATGAAAAGAACAACTAACTGGTCACAAAGAATGGGGTGGTTGTGAGCCCAGTGACACGGCGTGCTCTGGCTGTGTCTTTACATGCAGCATCCGGGGGTTTAGAGTGTGCTGCCCAGGCTAACCTGGCCACGCAGGTGACAAGAATGGCGAAATGAGATCCATCAAACTAAAAGTTTCAGGCCGCTTTTAATTGCTGGATTAATTGGGTAACCACAATTTTTATGTGTACACATCTAAACTAGTGTGTGATAACTGATTGATAGCATCACAATCACAATATCACAGTCATCTGTTCCAAACAGTCTCTTGACGCGCTTGCTTGGTCTTGAAACCACGGTGCTTCACCTTAAAGCGTTGGGTGTCCTGTACACGGTGCTTCACCTTAAAGCGTTGGGCGTCCTGTACACGGTGCTTCACCTTAAAGCGTTGGGTGTCCTGTACACGGTGCTTCACCTTAAAGCGTTGGGCGTCCTGTACACGGTGCTTCACCTTAAAGCGTTGGGTGTCCTGTATGAACCAGGATGACTTGCTCAGCTTAACCCATTTAACCCCAAGGTCGCTTTTCCAAATAGTGGATGTGTCCCCTGAATGTGCCAGTTGCAGGAGATGGATCGACCATGATAATTCAAGGGTTGTGCCAGATTAGCTTGGCGCCTGATGGCGCCAAGCTAAACTGGCACGACCCTTCAATTATCATGCTCGATCCGTCTCCTGCCGCAGTACGTTGGGTCTGAATGGGTTAGGGGAGAGAACTGTGCTACTAATAATTTTTCTACGGAAAAGAACTGCATTATTGACCATGGATCTAGTTATCCAAAGTGCATGAACACACACAAAACACATGATAGGAAAGGGAGTAGGGGTGGTGCTTGGTGAACGCCTGGAAGCAGTATATGCTCCATATATATACCATATACCGTAATTATATAGGCGCTTTTTCTCAATTTTTGGGCGAATCGACTCAAAGCGCCGCGAACTGAAACCCAACACGCACACTCACCTAACAGACACGGATTTACGCCATTTAAGACAAACACAATACAAGACAGACGAAGGGCCAGTTCAGCTACTGAAGTTGCAGAGATTTTGGATCGCTTGTATTTGAAATTTTTAAAGTGGCCTGAAACCGGTACCAAAGTGTGGGTGGGGGATGGAAGAACCAGAGTACCCGGAGAAAGAACCCCCGACAGTCCACCCGAATTAACGGTGACACTTACCAGAGGAGAAAAGTCCGACGCCGGAACCCGATATCGAACCTCGCACCTTTGGCATTGGTGGCAGGCGCCTTAACCACTGCGCCACGGACCGCCAGACGCTGAAGGGGACGTATTGCACATACACTGGATTTCCTCGATGCGTGGAAATACTGTTTGGTTACAGTAGTATATGAACGCATTTTCAACTTTGAAGAAAGAAACACCGTTCTTGTACTGATTTTCTTCGCATTTTGAAAGCGTGGCAGTCACCTTTTTGGTCTTGAACCTGTTGCCCATTGTGCCCCCATGTTGCAATCCCCAAATTTTGGAGTTGTCCTCTGAAGACCTTATTACAATTCAGGAGATGGATTGACCATCGTAGTTAAAGGGTGGCGCCATAATAGCTTGGAGCCTATGGGCGCCAAGCTAATCCGACACTACCATTTAACTGTTGTGCAACTCGATAAGTAGTGCAAATACAGGAACATGTTTTAACTAGTGGTACCGCGGGAGTCCTGGACAGCAAGTTTACTTTGGACACTTTCTGCTTTTCTGATGTTCAAACGCACAGTGCAGACTGCTGCATTTGTCCGGCTCTGGTCTCCATCATTTGATTTGCCCCTAGAGTTCATGTCTAGATGGTATTCTAAAGTGTGTGTGTGTGCGCGCGCATGTGTGAATCACGAGCGCGTGTCTGTTTGCATAAGTTAATGTGTGTGTTAACATAAGTTGTCGTAGCTTTGAGCAAGGTACGTTCATGAAATGAAATGAAATGAAACTTTATTTCTGAATGACCCCACTCGGGTCTGCCCTGGGGGACTTGGGTGGGGTTAGGTATTTTTTAGTTCCCAGGGTCACCCTGGTCAGCCCCACAGGGTGGGGTTTTCTCTCTATTCTGGGGCATGTGTTTCTGTCTACCCGAGGTCCATTCACCTGTATTTGCCTTTTTTAAACTCTCCCTACTGTCTGCACTGCCTGTAGCTCTTGATATTGGATGTGTGTTGCTAAATGGTCTTAGCTTTATTTAGGCCCCATGTGTTAGGTTTATTTAATGTGTTTGACCGGCTGGCGACATACATTCAATGTTCTGTTTAGTTGGTTGTTTTTTTTCACAAGCAGTGCAGGCACGTCCTGAGAAAGCCTTGTTGCTGTTGGGACGTTAAGCAATGTACAATCATTTATTTCTGAATGGAAGAAGCAATTAGCACATGTGCCATTTTTCACGCTTGCTGTTGCTAATCTACAAAGGTACAACTCTGCTAAAGGTACAAAGCTACTAACATACAAAGGTACAAAGCTACTAACATACAACTGCACATAATAATTATAACAAGTCATTCCCCAAAAAATATAAGGCAAAATGGAGGGCACTGATTATGATTGCTAACAATGTGAGCTAGTTGAAGCAAGTCCATTTTCCCCGTTATTGTTTTCTTTTCCCTCGTCGGAGGTCAGTAGAATCTTGTATCGTGCGTATGCATGTAGGGTATGGAGGGGTCATTATCCACCACATCTCCCACCCGGGTCTGCCCTGGGGGACTTGGGTGGGGTTAACTACTTTTTAGTTCCCAGGGTCACCCTGGTCAGCCCCACAGGGTGGGTTTTCTCCTCTATTCTGGGGCATGTGTTTCTGTCTACCCATGGGCCATTCACCTGTATTTTCCTATTTTAATCTCTCCCTACTGTCTGCACTAACTGTAGCTCTTGATATTGGATGCGTGTTGCTAAATGGTCTTGGCTTTATTTAGGCCCCATGTCTTAGGTTTATTTAACGTATTAGACCGGCTGGCGACATACATTCAATGTTCTGTTTATTTTTTTCTTTTCACAAGCAGTGCAGGCACGTCCTGAGAAAGCCTTGTTGTTGTCGAGACGTTAAGCAATGTACAATCAATCAATCATTATCCACCACAGATAATAAATGTACATGTACCACTTTATGTAAATATTAACCCTTTGGCTGTCGGTGGCAATTTTGGTCGAGGTTATTCCTGCAGGAATCGCCTCCACCAAAAGGCTACAGGTGAATGGTTGTGAAACTTGTACATGTCGAGTATTAATTGACATGAACTTTGTGTGTATAACCTTAGGTGCTAAACTATGTGTTGGACAGTCACCGACTTCAGACACATTTTGTAGTGTGCTGGTGTGACATTTTGGACCTCAAAATCACAGACCGGTCGACATTTGTTTTGTGTGCTCCAGTAGAACCTGTGTTGAGCAACCCCATTTACTGCAAAAAAAAAAAAAAAGTCTGACTACTACCGCTGTAACTGTTCAGAGAAACACTATTTTAGTTCAAGGGTGGTGCCAGACTAGCTTTGCGCCTCATGCGCCAAGCTACTCTGGCACCACCCTTGAATTATTACACTCAAGTGTATAAATTTTCTCACACTAGTGTGTCAGGATGAAAAGAGTTAAATGATGGTCTCTAATTACAGGTGACCTGTGGTAAGGGTGCTTGCTGAGGACAAGTTCTATTGTACCTAATGTACTGTGTAGGTCTGTGTTGTCACAAATAGTTTTTTGTAGTGGATGTGTTTTTGTTGTGACTGTGAATGACGTTTTATTCTGGCATTCCCTCTACTGGTGTGCATTCCATCGTTTTGATCAGGGTCTTTGTCGATTGGTGGTTTCAGCCGCCTCGTATTCGGTCCTTGAGTTTGACCTTGTGACGCGAGGCTGTAGGGCTAAAGTCACAGATCAGGCACCATTCTCTGGACGACACATTGTATTTGAGTATTTTATCGGTGATTGTTGTTGAGGATGTGGTTTTCATAGTGATGTTTTGTGTACATGCACCAATATATGGACGTTAGTTTTCGCAAGTCGTTAACTTAACCCATTCAGCCCCACCGCACTACAGCAGGAGATGGATCGATCATGATAGTTCAAGGGTAGTGCCAGATTAGCTTGGCGCCTGATGGCGCCAAGCTAATCTGGCACTACCCTTGAACTACGGTCAATTCATTTCCTGCTGTAGTGCATTGAGTCATCAAGCGACACCTAAAACACTTGGGGCTGTGGCTTAGCTGGGTTCAGACTTTTCATGTTTAGTATTAGTGGAACCTTTTTTTGGTCTCTGGCTGTTCTGTTGTAAGCTGGGAGATGGAATGTGGGGAGGGTGAAGGGGCGGGTGAGGCAGGGTGGGGTGACCTTTCTTTGTGTTTTGTCCTGTAAAAAATAAAATCTATTTATTGTATTACTTTCTGCTGTGTTTGTTGTCATACTTTATGTGTAGCCACAAACGTAAACAAAATATCTTTGTGCCGACGTCGGCCAAAGTGGATGGTTGTTGTAGTTTGGGTGGGTCTGTTTGATGTCTGATTTCTTGTGTATGTTCAAACACAGCAGAGCTGGGACTGTCATGTTGTTTTGTTCTCATCGAGCAAAACATAGTGGGTTAGCAATCACCTCTGACTACATTGCAAATAAAAACAACACCCCCCCCCCCCCCCCCCCCCCCCTGTCCCGCAAACTGAACAGCTCTTTTTCTGTCCGTTTAGTACGCTGATTAGCTCTGGGATATGGAAACGTGGTGAACTGGATAAAAGTTCATTTGTAAAAGCAATCTAATGGTCTATGGGAAGCAACTCATTCTTTTGAGAAAGTTGAGGACCAGAGCTGTACCTTCCTCCCAGCCGTTCGCCTAACAATAATCTGACCGCGACCAGAAACGGGCTTCCAATGTTGCCTTGCCCTGAGACTTCTCTACCCAATTTGTCACAATCTATGTGAGCAGACTATACATGTTGTCATAGGGAGGGATTTGTGAAGGCTCGCTGGAGCATGAGGACACGCATAAGTCCATTGGGCCGATGTTGGCCTGCATACGGCTGTGCGCGGGCTGAAGGCGGCTCGATGGCCTTTTGCACACTGGGCGGGCGTTTGGCGCAGTGCGTCCCAGTGCTTTCTTGAGAGCAGTGCTTCATATGACAAGAGCGAATTTATTATTATTTTGTTATTACTATTAATATTATTAAATTATGATTATTATTAATATTATTATTAATCATTACATGAGGAAGTTAAAGATTAGTAATGCCGAGTTGGTATACCTCGACCTGTACCTAGGTTAAATGCACCAGCGGCGCCATTGTTGCTATTTTCGTACCAGACCGGTCGGCTCGGACTGATCATGTGCTCTTGAACTGCGTGCCAGTTTTCAGTGTAGACTCGGAGCTGGCGGAGGCTTGTGTCACGCCCCACAATCAAGCCCTTTGTACTTGTAGTGTGATCATCTCTCGTACTTCAACTACGACGGTGCAACAATGGCGCCAGTGGTGCGTTTAACCTAGGCACAGGGCGAGGTATACCAACTCGGCATTAGTAATAGTCGGAATCATAAACTATAACGAACAAATAAAGGGATCCGTATCGCCACTCGCTCCACGATCGAACTTTACATACCATCATCGCAAAGACGAGCACAAAAGCGGGTGGTGGAGAGTGCAGGTGGCTTGTTGCTAGCGTCATTGCTGATTAACCCCTTCACTTGTCAGGAAAATGTGAACACACAACTGCGAGGGCTCATGAGGATCTATGCCTCTTGCAACTGGATTGTGTTGACTTTGTCTCGGCAGTAAAGGGTTAACATGACCTACATACGCTGGAAAAACCCATATATACTGAGGCTGAAAGCTTCAAATTTGTACTGACACTGCCATATGCAAGCTACATTTTAGTACTTACAGATAAGGATATAGACCAATGGCTTTAGTTCAAGGGTGGTGCCAGAACAGCTTGGCGCCAAGCTATTCTGCCACTACCCTTGAACTATTTTAGTCCAACTTATTTCACACATTGGTGTATTCCGCATGATAAGGGTTAACGTTGCCTTTGCCAGGGCGGGTCTTGCCCGATTGCCAAAAGTCACATTAGCAACAGGTGGTTACACGTACGCGTGTTTCTTTGCTGTCGGAAATAAGCCGGAAGAGACACTGTGTAATTTATGTGTCGCCAGTCATCGTCAATGAACAGAATTAGTGTCCAGATCGCTCTGTGCACCCAACACAATACGCACTTCTCATGTGCGAACACGAATTAACTCCTTCTACCCCAAGACCGAAACCCCCAAATGTTGCCGTTGTCCTCTGAAGACTGCATTGCAATGCAGGACACAAATTGACCATGATAGTTCAAGGGTGATGCCAGAATAGCTTGGCGCCCACAGGCGCCAAGCTATTCTGGCATCACCCTTGAACTATCATGGTTGTTATGATCTTGCTGTGGTGGGTCTGGGGTAGACTGAGTTAAGTAATTATATGTCTGAGGTCAACACGGTGTGAACTCGACTGCGGGTTGCTCTTCAGCGTGTTTCGGCAGCCAAGCATTGATCAGGTGCAGCGAGTGTTTTGATCTATAGTAATTCCACAGTCCGCCACTGTAACCTGCTACATGTACAGGCGGCAGAACCTGTCGGAGCGATTACCGTACGTGGGGTCATTGAAGACCATCATTGTACACTATCGGAGCTTACAGTCTGATGACTCAACGCACTACAGCAGGAGATGAATTGACCGTAGTTCAAGGGTGATGGCGCCAAGCTAATCTGGCACTACCCTTGAACTATCAGCCTAAATGATGGACCCGGTTTTTTTTTTTTTTTTTCCACAAGCAGTGCAACTGTCATGATCACTTTTTCCGTGCAAGAAAGTGGATGTTCAGGACAGGTTCCAATGTAGCTATACAGCCCGCGACTCCAACGTGCTATCTGGTGTAATGTCTGTACTGTTCTGTCACTCTTGACCTGCGCCGCTTGTCTTCCTGCTTGTTTCTCGGTCAAGACTGAGACACACATTGTCATGTGTTCCTACAGCTGCAGAGGCGCATCTAGACCTGTGTCCTGTAGACAAGGGAGTGTAACTTGGGAACACGTCAACATATCTTATCTCGTGTCAACATCCATTTTCAAAGCCTCTGATTTATTTTCCTTGATTGATAATAGTTTATATGCTACTTTCGGTTTTTGTTTCTACGAACGTGAGAATGATAGCCACACCTGGAGATCAATACTGCACTTCCGTGGTGCGTACAGTCCTGCCCTACGCATTTGACGTAGACGCTCAACCCGACATGAGTACTGCGTTGACGACTTTTGGCCGCTTCGTGAGGTCAATTGACAAGCGGGGTTGAAGACAGGACAGCAGAAACGGACACACCACCGCGACCAAGGGCCATGAGAGGAAACGGTGAATTTTCTCTGAGACAAAAGTGCCATTGATACCAGTGTGGTGATACCAGTGTGGTTTATAACACATTTAGCCCCAACGCACAACAGCGGGAGATGGATCGACCTTAATAATAGTGTGGTTTCAATTAGTATAACCCATTTAGCCCTGACGCACTACAGCAGGAGATGGATCGACCATGATAATTCAAGGGTAGAGCCAGATTAGGCGCCAAGCTAATCTGGCCCTACCCTTGAGCTATACTGGTCGATCCGTCACCTGCAACCGGTACACAGGCGTTATATGACACTCCAGACTTTGGGACGTGCGGACTTGTGGCTCAATGGGTTGACTTGACAGTTTGTTTTTGTAACCCCCTGTTTGACAGGTGACGTAGCAGCAGCCTGTCACACCCACCACTCCGAGGGACGCGGCAACTCTGCTCAGTGAGGACTCCGACTGAGATCGACGACAGTTGCTACAACTGGTGCGCAGGTACTCTGGCTGCGGTTAGGCAACACTACACACCAGCAGACAGTTTTCATGTGATGTGTAGCGAGCAGACGGCATAGCGAACAACTTGCACATTACTCCCACCGGCGGGCGTCTTTTGAAGACCACACAGATTTAACAACATTGCCGTTCATCAGGAGTCTGTGTCAGTACTGAGCGGAGCAGTCAAGACCGGATTCTCCAGCTGCCACGGAGCAGTCAAGACCGGATTCTCCAGCTGCCATGGAGCAGTCAAGACCGGATTCTCCAGCTGCTCGTGGCAGTGCTAAAGCGCACGTGGAGGAGGCCGAGAGAAACGATGGGGAAAACGGCGTTGATGCTGCATCGTACAGTCACAATGAACACGAACCTGAACCTTTTCCACAGCCAAACGCCGAGGGAGCGGACGACAACTGGTTTAAACAGAGCGTGCTGGCCGCTGTGGGCGGAGATGCTGATGCTGACAGCGAAGAGGGGATCGAACTCTCTGATGATGTAAAGGAAAGAATCGAAAAAAATATCAACTGTACGTTCTACACTGCTTTAAACAGGGACACGGAGCACCTTCAACAGCTGTTAAAGAACGAACCCGACAAGTACAAACACTGCCAGCTGAAGATCGAGTCCGCGCACCGCGCCACCGCCAAAGTTCTGGATATCGGAAGCAGTTACTCGGAAATCAAGATCCTCGGGCGCTCCAAGTGCGGGCAGACCTACATGGACGACGAGGTAGTGGTGGAGGTCCTGAAGGAGCCCGGGGAACACCAAGGTCAGCACACAGCGGGCGCGGCATCACGTGCTGACGGCAAACAGTCCCTGGAGCTCGCAGCGCACGGGAAGGTCGTCGGTTTGTTAAAGAGAGTCAGATTTGCCGGTGTCCGGCACCCGGTGTTGTTCTGCACGTTGGATGAGAAGGAGGGGCACCTCATGAAGCCACTCTGTAAAACCGTCCCGAAAATCAATGTCAGGCCTGACGAAAGGAAGCATCCGAATGTGGCCAAGTATTCCGTCCAGATCATGAAAGCCACTTCGGAGAATGATGTTGACCACGACAAATTCCACTACGTCAGCCCTGACAAACGGGAGCTGTACATTTTCCAGGTGGCCATTTTAGGCTGGAACAAGGGGATTATCTACCCGAAGGGGGCGGTACTCAATGTGTTTGAGGGCGGGAAAGATTACGCATCAGGAGTGGAAGTTCTGTCCATGCGTCACCGAGTTCCCCGGCTGTACCCACGCGGTGTTGTTCAGGAAGTCAACAATGTCCTGCAGCGAGAGCAGACTCCGTCATCAAAAGGGAGGAAGGACCTGACACACAGACGGGTGTTCACTATCGACCCGCCGGGCTCTCAAGACCTGGACGACGCGCTCAGCGTGTGGAGGGAGGGGCCGCGCTACGTTGTCGGGGTTCACATCGCTGACGTGGCCATGGCGGTGCCGGAAGGTTCGGAGGTTGATAAAGAGGCCCGCAATCGAGCGGTCACTTTCTACCCGCATCCACTCAAGCCCCACCCCATGCTGCCCGAGCCCCTGAGTCACGACAGGTGTAGTCTGCTGCCCGACACTCAGCGCCTCGCCCTCTCCGTCTTTTTCACGTTCGACGAAAACGGAGAGTTGTCAAAACCCGATACATACGTGAAAACGACGACAGTTAAATCTTGCCGACAGTTTACCTACGAGGAGGTGCAAGCTGTCATCCAGGAATCTTCGCCCCCGCCATGCGACAGCGCCCTCAGTCAGGACATCCGGACACTACACAAGCTGGCCACCAAACTCCGCGAGGGCCGCCTCAACAAGTCCATGCTGTTCGTGCCGTTTGAGGACCCCCGCCTGCCTGACCTTGACAAGGTGGCTGACAGCCAGCACGCGCACGCTCTAGTGGAGGAGTTCATGATTCTCACTAACAAATACATCGCCAAGCGGCTCAGGTCAAAGTTCCCCAGTGTTATGATCCTGCGCTGTCACGCGGAGCCCACCTTGGAGGAGCTGGCTGAGTGGAGAGAGAAGGAGGGGAGCGCGGCCAACCTGGTCATGCAGCTTCAGTGCAGGAAAGTCAGACCCGACTCACAGCTGTCTAAAGAGTCGGCAGAGTCTTTAGACACACAGCTGTCTATAGAGGCGCACCGCCCCGACCATCGGCAGGACGTGGTGGTGCAGAAGGAACTGTGGGAGCGACTGCGGCGCCACCTGGAGGACGGGGAGCTGGAGGAGGCGCGACAACTGGCCTTTATGGACGACGTGCACCCGCTGCAGTGTCTGGCCAACAAGCACTGGATGGATCTGATGGACACGGCGCAGTACAAATGCTCCCAAGGCCTGATCCAGCCTGAACACTATCACTTCGGGCTCGACCTGCCCTGCTACACCCACTTCACGTCTCCCATCAGGAGATACGCCGACCTGCACGTTCACCGCCTGCTGCACGCCGACCTGGATGGCCGGGCACCCGGATGTGATCCTGATGACGTCACCAGATTATGCCAGCACATCAACAGCGCCACCGCGCGGCAGAAGGCGTTCGGGAAGGGATGTCTGGCGCTGAAGATGGCCGACAGCCTGCAGAGCCAGCCGCTGGTGTTCCGGACCTTTGTGGAGCAGGTGGATAGCGAGCAACTGACGCTGATGGTACCCTCCCTCCGGGCCGTGTCTGACCGCAAGCAAGAGCTGCCCTTCAGCATCCTGGGCGTCAGCGCGCAGCCGGAAGTCACTACGGACACCGTGCGGAAACTGGACACTGTAACCGTGAAGTGGAACAAGAGGATATTCAACAAACATCGGGCGGAGACTTACCCGGGAAACCTCATGACTGTCATCGACGTCATCGAAAGAGAACAGCAAGCTCGCCGGACAGACAATGACGGGAGGACATCCGAGAGCGAGCTGCTCAAAGCGCTGGTGCTGGACCTGAATCCTGACTACCTGTGTGTGCGCGTCAAGCAGGAAGACTGGGCACACATCCTTACGACGCTCGCAGACCCAGACTCCCAGCATTCCATGGAAGACCCGCCCTCACCTGTGGCGAGAGACGAGCGTCTGCTTGATTACATGACGTCAGAGAGGGGCGGGGATACCGTCTCGCTCCGCCCCTGTCACTTCAGGAAGAGGTTCTCTCCCGGCCAGGTCCTGAAGGTTCAGATGTCCGCGGAGCCTCGTAGAGGGGTTCTCCAGCCTCGAGTTGACCTCGTGCACACGGCACGCAACACTGCAGTTTGCACACGGCACGCAGGAGACCCGGTGTTGACGCTGGCCACATTTGCCACGAAGTCCTCGCGAGACAATTTCCAAAACTACGAGGATTATCGGGGGGCGTGGATGCCGCTGCTGGAGATGGAGGCGGCTTACGGAGCGGGAGGGAGTGACGCCGCTTTCGTGGTGGAGAACGTCGTCCTGAAAATGCAGCCTGTTGGTTCAACACAAACTGCTCGGTTTGGAGGCACGTTCACTCTGGGTTCACAGTTTTGCTTTGACAGATGTATCGACATTGGCGGCGAGTCTCCGGACGTCAGGGACAGTGAAGAAGAGAACGCCAGTGTAACGAAGGGCGCGTGCCTGCTGGAGAGATTGGAAAATGTAAAGGGAGGGTTCCCGCTGGACTATCTGTGTGTACGGTACGAGACTCGGTGTTCAGGTCGCACTGTATCTAGAGTGAAGCGATCCGCTGTACCAGAGGCTGTAGACACAAAATACACGTGGGTCGGCCATGCGGGCATTGTGGATTGGACTCTGGTGGAAGCTGATCCCCAAGACATATCACCGGGTAAGATGGGACCAAAGCAGAAGAAACGTGGTAAGCAGAGACGAAACCGGAATAGATCGGCCCAAGCCAGAGTCATGGACGTGGAGACAGAGGATGTTCCGAGCGGCCAGGAGAAGGAGGAAGAGGATGTGGACATCCAGGTCAACATCGTGCTGTGTCCGTCCTGCCCCCGCCCACTGGACGACATGCTGCACAAAGATGGCGTCAAGGTCACGCTGGAATTTATGCCCAAATCGGAAGTGGACAGGTAAGAACATTGCATTAACACCTTCACTGCCATACTCTAGAAATGAAATCTCTGAAACAATTGCAGACAGACCGATAAACCTTACTGTGTCATACGGTAGGTATCGGCAACCTGACGTTCTGCGCGGGTTCAACGCGCTGAGAGTGCGATTTTTACCTGTTTTTCAACTCGCTCTCAATGCAAATAATTTGACTTTGAAGGAAAACTGTTTGCATAATGATAACGTTTGTCTTCTCCACTTTCCAAAGATGTCATTAGTTTTGTTCTTAATGCACTACGTCATTAACACCGCTGCGTGGAAGACAGTGAGTGTCGACGTGTTTTTCGTCGCGTGGCGAACGTTTGTGGGGCAGCTCGCGCACGTGCAATTTATAAGAAAAGATAAGATAAACTTTATTGCCATATGCATAAACATTAGGATTTTTGCGGCATAACTGACAAGCGTCCATATTAAGATCAACACAAAAAATACATCACAATCAAGCAGACTCTAAAATACCAAACCACACATATGTATAGCAGTCATTCTACTAAGTATGCACACACATCTAAGTAAGTAAAATAAGATAAATCTATAGCATAATAACCATATTATGACAACAAAAACCGCCAAGTGAGCCGCAACGAAAACAGATTAGCTAAATTCATATGTATTTGTAAAACTGTTCATCCTGTTTAAGAAGAGGTTTAATAGAACATATAAAGAGCTATATTTATGTTGAAAAAGCATACTCGTTTTCATTCAAAATGCTGATTTGGTTTTTACACCATTCAAAAAGTCATATTCTTGGCTAAAAACAGCTTGTTGCCTTTTTCTTTAGTCCCTTCTATTTTATTGAAGGGACTTTTTATGATGGGTCGTGGTGGGGCGAATTTATTAGCATGTCCATTCTGTCAAAAGCGGGCAGGCCTAAACCTCTGACAACTGAAGTAACAAGACAAAAATTGCGTCATGTCTAGTGCTAACCTCGCTGCTGAACGTACATTTGGCGCGAAGGCGCGCGCGTGTGTGTGTGTGTGTGTGTGTGTGTGTGTGTGTGATGGTGTGTGTGTGTGTGTGTGTGTGTGTGTGTGTGTGTGTGTGTGTGTGTGTGTGTGTGTGTGTGTGTGTGTGTGTGTGTGTGTTTGCGATTTCGCGGAAATGGCCGGGTGCACAATTAATAAAATAATAATAATTAATAATTACGGTATTTATAATGCGCTTATCTTATAATAATTATAACTCTAAGCGCGCACTCACAACTCGCACACGCATGCGCACGCTTTAGACAATGACTCACGTAACACAAATAGTGAAGATACCTTACGACGGTCAGCTTGGGGTGGGGAGTGTGGTGATATAGTGCTAGAACTGTTGATGTTGAAAGAAGTGAGTTTTGAGGGCGGACTGGAAGGAGGAGAGCGAGTGTTTCTGACGGAGAGAGAGTGGGAGAGTGTTCCAGGTAGATGGACCGTATACTGAGAAGGAGCGGGGGCCGAAAGTGCTGAGTTTGGTGCGGGGGATGAGGAGGCGGAGAGGGTCGGAGGCGGAGCGGCGGGAGCGGGGAGGAGTGTAGGGGTGAAGTAAGTTGGAGAGATAGGCAGGAGCGTAGATATTCAGGGATTTGTAGCAGAGAGACAGAATCTTGTATTGGATGCGTTGGGGGATGGGGAGCCAGTGAAGGAGCTTGAGCAGGGGAGTGATGTGGTCGGATTTTTTCTTTCTGAGGACGAGGCGGGCAGCATTGTTCTGGACGCGCTGGAGAGTGAGAGTGGTGGAGTGAGGAAGGCCGGAAAGGAGAGAGTTGCAGTAGTCGATGCAAGATAAGATGAGAGAGACAGCGAGTTTGGTGGCAGCTTCGGTAGTGAGGTATTTTCTGATCTGACTGATGCGGCGGAGGTGGAAATAACATGCCTGGGCCGTGGCGGAGACGAAGCTGGTCATGGAAAGTGAGTAATCGAGGATAACGCCAAGGTTCTTGACCGAGTCAGTGAGGGAGATGGGGGTGCTGTCGAGTTGAAGGTGGAGATAGGGAGGGAGCTGGGAAAGTTTCTGGCGAGTGCCTACCAGCATGGCTTCCATTTTGTCGTCGTTCAGTTTGAGCTTGTTTGCTGTCATCCAGTTTTTCACGTCCTTATAGCAGTCAGCCGTGCGAGTCAGTAGTGTCTGAGTGTTGTCGAGTTTGTCTTTGTCTAGTAGTTGTGAGTCGTCAGCGTAGAGGTGGTGGTGTATGTGGTGAGACTGGATGATGTTGGACAGGGGGGAAGTGTAGAGTGTGAAAAGGACCGGGCCCAGGACGGACCCGTGTGGAACGCCGCAGGAGAGCCTGACTGGGTTGGAGGAGACGCCGTCGATGGTGACGGACTGCTGTCTGTCGGAGAGGTAGGAGAGAAACCAGGAGTGAGCAGAGTCAGTGATGCAAAAGAGTGGTGAAGGCGGTGGAGGAGGATAGAGTGGTCTATGGTGTCGAAGGCGGCAGAGAGATCGAGTAGCGTAAGAAGGGAGATGTTGCCCGAGTCAGTGGAGAGAAGCAGGTCGTTAAGGATATGTAGAAGGGCTGTTTCAGTGCTGTGATGTTTGCGATAGGCAGACTGGAAGGGACTGAGGAGGTTGTTGTCGGCGAGGTGGAGGTTGAGTTGGTTGAGGACAACCTTCTCAAGAAGCTTGGACAGGAAAGAGAGATTGGAGACTGGGCGGTAGTTCTTGAGTTCGTTTGGGTGGAGGTTGTGTTTTTTTGAGGAGAGGACGGACGATGGCGGACTTGAAGATATCGGGGACGGAGCCATTCTCTAGAGATGAGTTGATGTCGGTAATGAAGGGCCAAAGTTTTGGGAGGCCGTCCCGGTAGAGGGAAGCTGGGAGGGGGTCTAGTTCGCAGGTTTTGAAAGGCATGGACTTTATGGTCTTGAGGACTTCATCCTGAGAGACGGGGCGGAAGGACGAGAGGGGAGTGCCGGAAAAGGGGGGGGGGGGGTCAGGAAGGCAAGGCGGAGAAGGCAGAGTGTCGAGTGTGTTGCGCAGAGTTTGGATTTTGTCGGAGAAATAGGAGGAAAAAGCGGACGGAAGTTCTTCTTTGCTGTGTGTGTTGGGAAGAGGAGAATCGTTAGAAGTGCCTAGGAGTGCGTGCGCGTGTGTGTGAGCATGCGGCGCGAGCGTGCGCGCGTGTTTGATTTCAGTGAAAGAAGGAATTTTAAAGACTATCTTTTTTTCTTTCTTTTTTTTTTTCGTTCACATTGTTAGTAATCATAATTGGTGCCCTCCATTTTGCCTTATCCATCTCTTTTTGAACGACTTGTTATATTATGTGCACTTTCATGTTAGTAGCTTTGTACTTTTGTATCTTAGTAGCTTTGTACCTTTAGCAGATTTGTACCTTTGTAGTTTAGCAACGGCAAGCGTGAAAAATGGCACATGTGCTAACTGCTTCTTCCGTTCAGAAATAAAGTTTCATTTCATTTCATTTCATTTTCATGGTAGCGTAGAGGGTTTTGGAAGAAGTGGATTCCAGGATTTTGTTTTGAAGGTGTTTGCGTTTGGAGTCGGAGATAATTCTGCAGACTTTGGATCTGGTGGTTTGGAAGATCTCTCTGTGAACGGTGAGGTCAGATGAGCGCCAGCGGCGTTCCGCTTGTGGACGCTCGTGCTTGGCCTCAGCTATGTCGTCAGTGAGCCAGGGGTAGGGGAGTCGGTTGGGTATGGAACAGGTGGTGACAGGGGCATGGGTGTCTAGAAATTTTCGAAGGGAGGAATCGAAATGGGATGCAAGATCGGGAGAGGAGGCGGGGTCCAAGAGAAGGTCGACAGCTTTGTCGAAGAAGTTCTCTCGGTTGACAGATTTTAGTTTGCGACGAGAGACAAAGAGCTTGGGTTTTTTCGGGGGAGGTAGGTTGAGGGCGACGAGAATAGCGAGGTGATCGGAGGGAAGCACAGAAGAGGTGTCAGAGTCAAGGAAGAGTTGATCGGATGTGCGGGTGATGATCCAGTCGAGGGTGTGGCCGAGTCGGTGGGTGGGTTTAGTGATGTGTTGTGTAAGATTGTGGTTTGAAAGTGGCGTGCAAAGGCGTTTTGTGTCGGCGTGGTCGGGTTTGTCGAAGTGGAAGTTACAGTCGCCAAGAAGGATGTGTTTTCCTGGTCGTGTGCTGTAGTGGTCGAGGAGGAGATCGAACTCGGTGAGGAACATGGGGTTTGTGAGTTTGTTTTGAGAGCTTGGAGGGGGGCGATAGATACATGAGAAGATGAGGGACTGGCCAGGGAGTGTTGCTACGGCCTCGACAGATTCAAAGGAGGGATGAGCAAAAGGGAGAGACTGAGAGAAGGAGAGATGAGCAGAAAGACAGTCCCTGTAGATGATGGCAATGCCACCCCCTCTGGAAGCACGCGGGTAGGAGGCCAGGCGGTAGCCACTCGGAGTGACGCTGGCGATGATGGGTTCATCGCCAGCTGAGCGGAGCCACGTTTCGGTGATCACGACAACATCTAGGTCATTGTCTAGGATGAAATCTGAAATCACGTTGGCTTTGCCATCTTTGCAGACAGACTGTGCATTGAACAGACACAGTTTTAGGTTGGATGAGCCAGAAGAGGAAGAGGGAGAAGAAACGGACGAAGAAGAGGACAAAGGAAGAGGAGGGTGGGGAGGGGGGAAAGAGGATGCAGGGGGGAAGGAGGGGGAGAGGGGAGAGGAGAAAACGACGGGGAAGGAGAACCGGGCAAGAAAGAGGATGCGAGAGGAGGGGGGGGGGAGGAGGAGGCAAGGGAGTAGGAAAAGCTGAGGGAGGGGGAGGGCGAAGGGGAGGAGAAAGGGGGGAGAGGGGACGAGGAGGAAAAAGCAGGCGAAGGAGGAGGGGGTGAGGAGCGGAAGGGGGAGGAGGGCGGGGGAGGGGGCGACCGAGGAAAGCAGGGAGCAGTAGATGAGCAAGAGAGGAAAGGAAAAGGGAGAAAAAGGAAGGGAGGTGGAGAAATCGAGGAGGCGGGGGGAGGCGGAAGGGGTGGAAGGGCATAGGAAAAGGGGAAAAAGTGAGTGGTTGTGTTTGTGGTGGTGAGTCCCGCCTTTTGCTAATTCTGCCCCTGTGGCCTCTCTTTCGCGATCGGGTGACGCCTAAGGCATCTGCAACACTGTCAGCGGCACTGGCTGCGCAGTAGGTGGCGTGGCGACGTAGAAATAGCAGTTGTTGGCGTGTATATTTGATGAGCATGATTGTGAGGACAAGAAAGAGGAAGACGAGAAGAGGGTTCAGTAGGGTGTGTGTGTGTGAGTAAGTGTGTGTGTGTGTGTGTGTGTGTGTGTGTGTGTGTGTGTGTATGTGTGTGCCGGTGTGTGTGTGAGCGGTGTGGTAGGGGAGCGACCCTGATTTCCGGTCGGTCAGCGGCGAGATAGGGCAATGGCGCCGAAAGTGGGGAGGGCGAGATATCGACGAGAGAGCACACGAAAACCTATAGAACGGTAGGAACACGAACGATTCTACAACAACCAAGCAGCAGATGCAACCACGGGTGGCAAACAGACTCACACAGTAAACATATCACACACTAGCACGCAGCACATGAAAACAGGGCGCGGAAAGGCCCGACGAACCCACGCTGCGGAAGAAGCAAAATGGCGACGTAAACGAAAATTCAAATGACAGACACAATTCAATATGATACCACTCAAACAGCAATCAGATCAGACGAAACACAAGCATAATCCTCATCAGCGCACTCTTATACGATACTCAGCAGACTTTCAGCACACGAAACACAGTACATCCGACGAAAAACCACTAAACACTGGGAGCGAAAACACGTAGTAGGTCGCACAAAACAAGATGGCGCCCTAATACCTTCACTGTGAGCCAGAGATTCAATATTTTTTTCATTCTGGTTTTTTTTTTTTTTTTTTTTTTTTTTTTTTTGCAGAACATGCAGAAGGCGTGCCTTAACATAATATTGCTGATTTGAGTTTATGGAATGATTCTGATTTATTTAGAGGAAAATGTTTCTCAACCTCATTTTAGCATCCGCGAAGAGCGTGAATGGGGGTACCCTTGCGCCATCGGCTATATCTTTGGTGTGTTCCTAAGGATTTTAGGGGACCATGGTTTAAACATTTCAGGACATACTAAGGTACACTTTGAAACCCATCTTTTTGAGTACTGGGGAGGGGGGGGGGGTGCAAGGTACCAGGACTTGCTTATAGAGTGTACAAAAATGCTTTTCAAGCTCTAAGCTGAATTAATATGCATGTCAGGAGATGCAAATATGCAGTCTCAAACTTTGACACACATTGACCACTTTTCAAGCATTGAATGACCTCTAGTGACCTTGATCATTGTAAAATGTTATCACAGGTTGCCTTGGAAGAATAATGTTGTGTTTCACTGTAAAGCATGTCTGTTAGGCTTTAATATAAGTGTTAAAATCTCGAGGATATTTTAAATTTATTATTATATATTTTGACCTTGTCTGACCTTGACATTCAGATAAGTCACGCAAACACTCACGTGCATAGAGCTCTTCTTCTTTGCTTTAGCAGGGCCAAGCTTGAAGTTGGAGGATTACGTAGTCTATGAGATATTACCGTTTGAAGATTGAAACCCAACGCTCAAGCTAAAAGGACTTTGGCTTATTTGAAAAATTCGGCGTTTTTAACGGCCTCCCACAGGATGTGTGTTTGTAGTACAAGCCCAGAAACAAATAGGCACAATCTACGCGTACCTAGATTGGAATCTGTGTGGCTTATAGTCTGAGTCTTATAGGAGCCTAAAGTTGCCATTTCTCCCAATTTGACGATTTTGGGTCAAAACGTGGACAGTTTAAATCCCACGTTTTACGCTATATCTCGAGAACGGTTTATCGGATCACCATCATTCTTTGTGTTTTGTTTCATTCACCGTCAGCCATATCACTGTGCAAGTCTTGTACCACGTAAATCGATACAATATTTTGGTTGCCGATACCTACATACGGACATGAATGAGACCAAACAAAAGCCATAGATCCTTATGAGTCGCCAATTTGACGCTACTCGTTGCTGAGGCCACAGCACATATGTCGGACGGCCTGAGCAAGATATTGTCTTTCCGCAGTGGTTGGAGGAAAACCATCTTTGATGTTTGACTTGCAGACGAGCGCAGGAATATCTGGCAGCGCTGTCTGGAGGAGAGGGAAGGGAGCACAACGCAAGACTCAGTCTGGCTCAAGCCATCGCCTACGGCAAGAACATCCCCAAGCTAGGTAACTAGTAACTGCCACCCAATGCGCTAAAGGCCATCGGGCAATATGTAACGGAAGTAAGATCGACCATGATAATGCTTGCACAGGTCTGACGTATAATGACTGAGCATGAACCCTTTAGATGTCGGTAGAGGTTTGGCCGCGATGATTCCAGCAGGAATCATGACAACAAAAACCGCCACCGACAGCCAAAGGGTTAAGCTCTGCCCCAGCGCATCATGGGTTAAATGTGTTTTCCAGGTCAGCCTTACAATCATCACTTGCATGTTGATGTGACTTTCCAGGAAACAAGAAGGCAGCTGAACTGTGTTTATTATCACTTTACACAATTTTGGAGTGCCTTATCAACATGACGATCTCATCTATCGATCAGTGTGTGTGTGTGTGTGTGTGTGTGTGTGTGTGTGTGTGTGTGTGTGTGTGTGTGTGCGTGCGTGTGTGTGTGTGTGTGTGCGTGCGTGCGTGCGTGCGTGTGTGTGTGTGTGTGCGCGCGCGTGCACTAAACCCCTGAAATGGGTGACTTTCTTTACCATCCTTATGGAAAATGGGTGTGTGTAAAATTCTGGGTGACCAAGTCAGGCACCCATTTTTTTCTGAGGGTTGTTTCTGCATTATCTTTCATTCAAAAGTCAGAAAAAATATCAAAATAGGATGTCCCATTTCTGAAGGTTTACCTAATCTTTCATTCAAAAGTCAGAAAAAAATATCAAAATAGGATATCCCATTTCTGAAGGTTTACCTAATGTTGTGTGTTTTAAACGCACGGGGCCAGTGTGTTACCACAGAAGCGAGCGTCTCTATGGATAAACTTGATATCTGATTGGTCGGCTGGGCAGATGGTCCGCTGCGCAGTGACGTGAACTGAATTGTTTCCCCTTCTATTGTCTCTCGTCCTGCCAACCGTTGTTCCATCAGGTACGATTGATTTATGCAATATTTCTTAGTTAAGAGCACGCCCAAGTGTGCTTCTTCAGCGCAGTTATTTAACTGAGATGCTCCCAATCCGATACAATTGCACAGTAGCCGTTTGGCCGAGAAAACTGAGACGTCTGCTACGACCGGCGTCTGCTGCTCAGTCAGTCTTGTAGTAACAGATAATAGAACCCCACGATTTTAACAAAAGCTTTCTTCTTCAATGAAAGGAATTCGTTCAATAACACCATTACAAGGTCAATCTGTCATGCGATTGGGTTGCTTTTTTTTTCTTCTGACGTGTGTGATTGTGATCGAAAAGTAACTTGACACATGCATGCATTATAAACAAGATGGCGCCAGATTTCAGTGTGTATTTCAATCCTCGTGCGCAAAACTACCTCACGATTCGAAGAACAGACTTCCACGAATAGGGTTTTCGGACTGTGCAACTGAAGTGTCGCTTTTTACTGTATTACCAGTTATTGTTCGTAGGGGGCAAGGGGTACTGCAGTAATTATGTATATATATCTGATCCAAAATGTCCATGGTTTACAATGATTGCATTTGACATGTTTGCATTGCAGCACTGAATTGGCTACACTCAGCCCTTTCTGCACACACCCAGCGCCAGATGGCACACACCCAGAGCCAGATGGCAGCAGGATGTCCAAACCCATCGGGATCTATGGAAGTGGACAAGCACGCCCCTTCCTGGCACATGACCAAGGCCCATGGCAAAATTAGTCAGCTGCAGCATGATGGCCCAGCGTCTGCCGCAGAGGGTGCGTCTGGTAGGAGGGTGCATAGACGGCAGCGGAATGTCCCCAATTACAAAATGGTAAGTGATTCTATGATCATCTTCATTTTATTGGCTCCTGTTCGAAGCAAAAGTGAGTTTATGTTCTGGGCCACTGGTCGTCCGTCCGTCGTCCATGGTAAACGTTAACAGTGGCATTTTCTCTGAGACTATTCAAGCCACATTCTTCAAGCTTGGCCCAAGGATACTTTGTGGCAAGACCTTTGTAAACATACCAATTTGAGTGACCTCTCTCAAAGGGTCACGCGGGGTTGACAGATGTGTGAAAACTGCTTACATTTTCAGAAAACATGGATTTTGCTGCTGCAAAAGCCAGCCCTCATCACCGAGATCACACATATGTAAAATCGGTCATACACGGGATTACTCTTTATATTCTTGTGCAAGGCCCCTTAAACCAAAATTGGGCTGCTTTTGTCCTAATGCAGCTTTCTCTTTTTTTTTCTTTCCTTTTCCAGTTGGCAAATGGAGCCTGGAATGGACCTGAGACTGAGAGTGCAAGTGCATCGCAATACAAGGACAGTGATGACGAGGAGTTTGTTCCTTGCTCGAGCTCACAGGATTCAGACGGTGTGTCGCCATCAATCTCTGGGGTCTCTGACACAGACAGTATTGTATTGAATATGTTAAATATGTTAGATTTCAAGGTGGCTGGTTCAGGGAGGGCAGTGTCACGTAACGGATGTGACATGTTTTATTTTTTTGCCAAGTCGTTTTCTTGTTAATAAGTGTAGGTCGCCGACTTCTGTAAATAGCCTTAGTTTAGGGAAGTTAATAAATGTAGTGTGAGCGTAATCGTAAAGCCCGTGCAGCAAGCTTAACAGTGAGCGATTACAGCGGTTGCACGCTTTAGCCAAGTAGCTTTAACCGAACAGTGTTCAGAAGTAAAGTTAACCTGCGAGGTAGCAGTAGGATATTACAGTCAGTCAGCGGAGTTAGCCAGCGAAGTGAGAGTCTGGGTCAGGGTGCGGCCTCGTTTGGAGCCCTTGACAAGCTGTGTGAGGGTTGTTTTACCCTCCCTGCAAGACCACGGCCAGTGTTCCTGGGTGTGGGTGTCCGAGAGACTAGCGACCACGGCTGCTGCTCAGCAGAAGACCCCTCCGGTTCGTCTTCGTCTTGTTTGTCTCGTCCTGCCGGAGGACTCAACAGTGACAGGTAATGAGTCATGCCATTTTCCTCAGTTAGCTGCTGTGCTCTCGGGTGTTTGAATGTGTACATAGGTTCGGAAGTGTATGTTCGTCTAGTTTTTTAGTGATGTTTTAATCGAGGCTTTAACCATGTTTTTTAGGTTGGGTTGTAATGTGATGGGTGTCGGATTTAGTTTATGTTCGGCTGTCGCCGAGTGAGTATATTTAAAGGGCCATGTTGTAAAATGAATTAAAGTGGGTATCCTTTCAAATATATTTGTATTAAGTCCTAGATGTAATGTAATAAGATTGTCACGTGGGGTGGTTGTTGGTGATTATTTCATATCTTTGTATGTACATCGGGATATTTTGATAATGTTGGTTTTAGCAGTGGCAATGTTATTATACAAGTGGTTGTGCTAGCTTAATGTTAGTGTAATGGAATAGTGCAGACCTGGCGAATGTTGAATGTACATAGGAAGCTTTCATATCCGTGATTGTATATTTAATATGGCCAAGGCGGGTATTAGGGTGAGACGAGACACAACTCACGTGGTTTGTGAGTAGGTGCGTGTCAAATAGGCCAGAGTTAACTGTGTTGGCACTTTGACTGACAATGCGCCCTTTTCCAGTGCACTGGCTTCGAAGACTGGCTTCGAAGATTGGCTTCGAAGATTTCGTCGTTCTTCGATCTCTCCATCATCCACGACCAACGGTGACGCATCAGCATCTGGAGTCGGAACGCCTTCGCTAGCCGGTCCTGTTGGACAAGTACGTTGGGCTACAGCGGGTTGATTCCACGTTCTGCGCGTCGGTCACAGGCGTGCGTGGGCAAGCGCGGCTACGGTGCTCTGTGGTGTAGGGGTAGTACTCTTACTTTACGAGCCACCCTGTCTAGTGTGGGACAGAGGACACTGTACAGAGACAAAGTTACCCGCCTTGTATAGCCGTTGGCCATATTAGTCATTATCACCTGTTAGTCATTATCACCTGTTAGTCATATTCACCTGTTAGTCATTTTCGTCTGTTAGTCATTTTCACCTGTTAGTCATATTCACCTGTTAGTCATTTTCACTTGTTAGTCATTTTTTATATGTTAATCTTTTTTAAGTGTTAATACGTTATGAGTGCATGTGTGGGTATGTGTGAGTGTGTGGGGCGTTAGTGGGTTGGGGTGGGGGTTAGAGTAAGAGTAGGTAATAAAGGATTTGTTTGTTGTTTATCGCTGGCGTTGTGTTATTTATTTAGAGTGGGTGGGTTTTCTCGAGTGTCTGCACTCATATTGTCCACGGCGCCCTGACTCCGTCAGGCGTGTCGTGACATATTTGGTGGCAGCGGTGGGATAAGGATTAGGGGGAGGTAACGGATTAGGTAGATTAGGGTATTTTTGTGCGCCAGTGACCGTTTGTTCGTGTTGTGGTACGAGTAAGATTTAGCGGGCGGTTGGCGGGAGTGGGGGCGTATTGCGCCAGGGGCCACGGCCAGAGAGTGCAGTGCGCATAAACGGGGGTGGCATGAGTGGTTGCCTCTCATTACTCAGGTACCGAGTGGTGAGGACCCTTCGGCTCTTGTCACTGTCTAGTCCTTATTCGTTGTTTGTATTCTGTGTATTTATTTGTTTTGTTTTTTCTTTGTCAAGGGTCCTGCTGGGGAGCAGTTGTCGTCGCTGCCTCCGGGACACCCACATCAGGATGCCCCCTAAACGGGAGACCAGGGCCACCCGTGCCACGTCGGGGCACGACCCTGAGTCCGAGGGTGGTGGTGCAGGGGATGAGGGTCCAGGAGAGAGAGGAGCCACTTTGGCCACTCCCTCTCGGAAGGAAACGGTGGTGAGTACCCTTACCCGTACTCTCACTGCAGCAGGACTGACACCCAGTAGGGATCAGGAAAGTAAAGAGGGGTTAGGGGTGATGGTAAACCCATATGAGCAGTATAAAGTGCTAGGAGAGGGCCTAGGACTTAGTGGGGGAGCTCTAACCCAGTTCATCCTGTCCGAAGTTAGGAGAGAGGAAGAAAAACGGGAACGTGACCTAGAGCGTAGGGCGTTAGAGAGGCAGCTCCAGATGGACCGTGAGGCGGCTGAGCAGGCTAGGAGGGATGACTTAGCATTGACCGAACGTAAGCTAGCTGCCGCGGAACAAGCACGGAAAGAAGAGCTCGTCGCGGCCGAAACGCGGCTTAGATTACAGTTAGCAGCAGCGGAAAAGAAGTCAGTTACGGAGTCTAGTCAGCATTACTCGCTCAAGATGCGTCCGTTAGAGGATAAGGAAGATGTGGAATCTTACCTTCAGCTCTTTGAGAGAGTAGCCGAAACCCAGGGGTGGCCGAAAGAGGTATGGGGGATCAGGTTAGCACCTCTATTGCAGGGGGAGGCCCGTGACGCATACCTTAGGCTGACCGTGGAGCAAGGGAAAGATTTTGAGGTGGTGAGGGAGACCTTACTGAGAAGATTCAGGCGTGACGCTGAATATTACAGACGCCAGTTTCGCGAAGCCAGAAAGGAAAGTCTCGAAACGTTTCCCCAGTTGTTCGTTAGGTTAAAGACCTCAGTCAAGCGTTGGTTCACTTTAGCCCATAAGAGCATAGAGGACGTAGAACAAGTGCTAGACGTGTTTCTGTCTGAGCAACTTTATGCTATTATGAATGCAGACCTTGAAATGTTCGTTAGGGAAAAACGTCCTAGGAATGGTGAAGAGGCCGCGGAGCTAGCGCAGCTCCATATCGACACCAAACGGGCAGTCTCGCGTCCATTGGGTGGGGGGCCGATTCGTCCGCCGTTCAAGAAGGACAAAGGGTCGAATAAACCCCCTGAGGCCAAAGCAGAACATAGGGCAGAACCAGCTAGTTCAGGCAGGGGGACTGGTGAACGGCTGTGTTTTAAGTGTAACAAACCAGGGCACTTAGCAAGGAACTGTCAGAGTAAGGCGTCAGTTAACCAAGTCACCATTGCCCCTGAGACAGTAGCCGTAATGACAGAGCCTGTGACCGTAGGGATGCGGACGATCCGGCCCTACGACCCGTGGAGTAAGGGATTAGCCAAGGGAAAGGAAGTTCGTATCATGCGTGATACCGGCGCGGATATGAGTGCGATCGCCGCCAAGTGGATAGAACCCAGGGATTTTACAGGTCGGTTCATCGACGTCAATCCCGTCGACCATACCAAGTCCGATAACTATCCGACTGCATGGGTTGAAATCGATTCCCCATTCGTGCGAGGGACGATCGAACTTATCGTAATGGAGCGCATGGGACCAGACGTAATCCTAGGGAACTGGGTGACTTTTTCAGATGGGAAACGTAGTCCCGTATCCATTGATGCCAGTGAGTGTGCTATGGCAGCAGCAGTCCAAACTCGAGCTCAGATTCAGAGAGAAAAGGAGGGAGAGAGCGCGCTTAAAGTCGTTAAGCAGGCCGATCTCAATGTGACTCCTGCCCAACTGATAGAGTGGCAGAACCAGGACGAAACTCTAGCTCGCGCTAGGAAGTTGGCCGAAGAGGGCCGAGCAATTCCGTCAGGGAAAAGTCTGATAGAATTTTGCAGGAGGAAGGGAATTCTGTATCGGGTCTATAGCAAAGGAGGCAGCCAAATATCCCAGTTAGTCGTTCCGAAGCCTTTGAGGGAGACTGTAATGCGTTTAGCGCATGACCCACCGATGGGAGGGCATTTGGGAGGCAAGAGAACCCGGGAACGCATTTGGGGTACTTTCTATTGGCCGGGACTGTGTGCTCAAGTTCGCAGGTACTGTGAGTCGTGCGAACAATGTCAGAAAGTAGTACCAAGAGGGAGAGTACCGCGGGTTCCTATGCAACAGCTTCCGCTAGTAGAAGAACCATTTCAGAGAGTAGCGGTAGACATTGTGGAGCCTATTGCTCCAGCTTCCGACAGAGGAAACCGGTTCATTCTCGTGACCGTCGATTACGCCACTCGATACCCCGAGGCAGTACCTTTAAAGGGGATCGAAGCAGAAAGGGTCGCTGAGGCATTGTTAGAAATCTGGTCTAGGGTGGGAATTCCGAGGGAGGTGCTCACCGACCAAGGGTCCCAGTTCACCTCACAAGTGATGTCTGAAGTCAACCGTTTGCTGTGCATACAAGGCAAGTGTACTACTCCTTACCATCCGCAGGCAAATGGCCTAGTCGAACGTTTCAACGGTACCTTGGTGTCCATGTTGAAGAAGTTAGCTAGCGAGCAACCTCGATGTTGGGACAGATACATTCCCTCATTGCTGTTTGCGTACAGGGAGGTTCCTCAGGAATCGACGGGGTTCGCGCCGTTCGAGTTATTGTACGGCAAGACTGTAAGGGGGCCCATGTCAGTTCTACGGGATCTGTGGACGAAAGAGCAGATGGGAGAAGAGGTGAGAGATGCAAGCCAGTACGTAGTAGATTTACGGAATCGCATTGAAGAGACGTGCAGGTTAGCGCAACAGAATTTGAAGCTAGCTTCGAAAAAGCAGAAACAGCACTTTGACCGCAGAGCCAAACCGCGCAGTTTTAATGCAGGAGACAAGGTTTTGTTGTTACTTCCAGTTAAACACAACAAACTGGAGATGGCTTGGCAGGGACCATTCGAAGTTCTAGAGAGAGTCGGAGAGTGTGACTACAGGGTACGGGTGGGCAGTAAAAATAAACTGTACCATGCAAATCTGTTGAAAAAGTTCCAAGAACGAGTGTCAGTAGCTACAGTAGTGATAGATGAGGAGGACGAAGATGAGGGGGGAGAGGCATTCAGGGCGGTAAAGGAAGTACCTACCATTCCTTTAGTAGCGTCTGAAGGACCCTCTGACATCCATCTTGATCCTAACTGTCCAGAGATCCATTCTAGTATAGAAGCTCTGACTGTCCAGTTTAAGGATATTTTGACAAATTATCCGTTGAGGACGACACTAGACTCATGTGAAATCCATTTGACTGATGAAGTGCCGGTGAGAACGAAGCAATATCCTCTACCTCATTCTCAGCTAGAGGTAGTCAAAGTCGAAGTGGATGCTATGCTAGAGATGGGAGTAATCGAGAGAGCCAATTCCCCATACAACTCACCGATCGTCTTGGTGAAGAAGAAAGATGGCACTGTTAGGTTTTGTGTGGATTTTAGGAAACTGAATCAAAAGGTCGTGTTCGATGCTGAACCAATGCCTGACGTGGAGTACCTATTTTCCTTACTGTCCAAGGCTAAGTACTTGAGTAAGTTAGACCTAGCTAAAGGCTACTGGCAGGTACCCATGTTAGAGAGCGACAAACCGAAAACTGCCTTCACCACACCGGCAGGGCAATTTCAGTGGAAGGTAATGCCTTTCGGGTTAAAGACGGCAGGGGCAATCTTTTCCCGAATGATGAGGAGGTTACTAGAACCTTTGCGATTGACGGAAGTTAGCAATTTCATGGACGATGTCATGATTGCTTCCTCCACTAAAGAACGTCACTTACAGTGTATTGCCCAGCTCTTTGGTAGGCTAAGAGAGGTCCAGTTGGCGGCCAGACCTACTAAGTGTTACTTGGGGTTCAAGCAGTTGGAATATCTGGGGCATACAGTGGGTAACGGTCAGATAAAACCAGAGGGAGACAAGATGCAGCGGATAAAAGACGCGCCGCGACCACAAACAAAGAAACAAGTCAGATCGTTTCTTGGGTTGGCAAATTATTACCGTCGGTTCGTTCCTAACTTTGCGGCCATAGCAGCCCCACTAACCGACCTGACCAAGGGAGGGAAAACTGGACAGATCGGTTGGAACGATGCATGTGAGACAGCATTTGAGACGCTGAAGGCGCGACTGGGTTCAGGTCCTGTGTGCTCATTGCCAGACTTCGATCGTCTCTTCGTGTTGCAGACAGATGCGTCCGAAGGGGGGGTAGGGGCCGTATTATGTCAGGACCATGGTAGCGGTTTACAGCCTGTTGCATGCGCGAGCAAGAAACTATCCAAAGCAGAGCGTAACTACTCCACCATCGAAAAGGAGTGTCTTGCAATCGTGTGGGGAATTCAAAAATTCCGTCAGTATCTGTATGGTAGGACATTCGTCGTACAGACCGACCATAGACCATTGCAGTACTTGCAACAAGCTAAATCCACAAACAGTCGACTGATGAGGTGGGCTTTGCAGTTGCAGCCATTTTCCATTAGAGTAGAAAGCATAGCCGGTAAAGTAAATGTTCCTGCTGACTTTTTGAGTAGAACAGGGTGGTGGAAACCGTAAATGTGGAAGCAGTAAGGGGACAGTCATATGGTAATCAAACCCGGGTGTTTGATCTGGGAGGGGGGTATGTCACGTAACGGATGTGACATGTTGTTTTATTTTTTTGCCAAGTCGTTTTCTTGTTAATAAGTGTAGGTCGCCGACTTCTGTAAATAGCCTTAGTTTAGGGAAGTTAATAAATGTAGTGTGAGCGTAATCGTAAAGCCCGTGCAGCAAGCTTAACAGTGAGCGATTACAGCGGTTGCACGCTTTAGCCAAGTAGCTTTAACCGAACAGTGTTCAGAAGTAAAGTTAACCTGCGAGGTAGCAATAGGATATTACAGTCAGTCAGCGGAGTTAGCCAGCGAAGTGAGAGTCTGGGTCAGGGTGCGGCCTCGTTTGGAGCCCTTGACAAGCTGTGTGAGGGTTGTTTTACCCTCCCTGCAAGACCACGGCCAGTGTTCCTGGGTGTGGGTGTCCGAGAGACTAGCGACCACGGCTGCTGCTCAGCAGAAGACCCCTCCGGTTCGTCTTCGTCTTGTTTGTCTCGTCCTGCCGGAGGACTCACCAGTGACAGGTAATGAGTCATGCCATTTTCCTCAGTTAGCTGCTGTGCTCTCGGGTGTTTGAATGTGTACATAGGTTCGGAAGTGTATGTTCGTCTAGTTTTTTAGTGATGTTTTAATCGAGGCTTTAACCATGTTTTTTAGGTTGGGTTGTAATGTGATGGGTGTCGGATTTAGTTTATGTTCGGCTGTCGCCGAGTGAGTATATTTAAAGGGCCATGTTGTAAAATGAATTAAAGTGGGTATCCTTTCAAATATATTTGTATTAAGTCCTAGATGTAATGTAATAAGATTGTCACGTGGGGTGGTTGTTGGTGATTATTTCATATCTTTGTATGTACATCGGGATATTTTGATAATGTTGGTTTTAGCAGTGGCAATGTTATTATACAAGTGGTTGTGCTAGCTTAATGTTAGTGTAATGGAATAGTGCAGACCTGGCGAATGTTGAATGTACATATGAAGCTTTCATATCCGTGATTGTATATTTAATATGGCCAAGGCGGGTATTAGGGTGAGACGAGACACAACTCACGTGGTTTGTGAGTAGGTGCGTGTCAAATAGGCCAGAGTTAACTGTGTTGGCACTTTGACTGACAATGCGCCCTTTTCCAGTGCACTGGCTTCGAAGACGTGGCTTCGAAGATTTCGTCGTTCTTCGATCTCTCCATCATCCACGACCAACGGTGACGCATCATCTGGAGTCGGAACGCCTTCGCTAGCCGGTCCTGTTGGACAAGTACGTTGGGCTACAGCGGGTTGATTCCACGTTCTGCGCGTCGGTCACAGGCGTGCGTGGGCAAGCGCGGCTACGGTGCTCTGTGGTGTAGGGGTAGTACTCTTACTTTACGAGCCACCCTGTCTAGTGTGGGACAGAGGACACTGTACAGAGACAAAGTTACCCGCCTTGTATAGCCGTTGGCCATATTAGTCATTATCACCTGTTAGTCATTAACACCTGTTAGTCATATTCACCTGTTAGTCATTTTCGTCTGTTAGTCATTTTCACCTGTTAGTCATATTCACCTGTTAGTCATTTTCACTTGTTAGTCATTTTTTATATGTTAATCTTTTTTAAGTGTTAATACGTTATGAGTGCATGTGTGGGTATGTGTGAGTGTGTGGGGCGTTAGTGGGTTGGGGTGGGGGTTAGAGTAAGAGTAGGTAATAAAGGATTTGTTTGTTGTTTATCGCTGGCGTTGTGTTATTTATTTAGAGTGGGTGGGTTTTCTCGAGTGTCTGCACTCATATTGTCCACGGCGCCCTGACTCCGTCAGGCGTGTCGTGACAGGCAGGTGTCAGTGAAGCAAGTACCAGTAAGGTGCAGTGTGCGTTAGGGGGTGAATTAGGGGGTGGCAATGACAATGTGGATAGGCAGAAGGAACATGACGTTGGGGGTGGGGAAAGAGCGCTTACCGAAGAAACGGGTGTGCACGTGTCGCAGAGAGGGAAAGGAAAGTACAAATGGGACAAGAAACATGCATGCAAATTTTGTGGCAAGCTTGTCTTGAAAATGAGCACGCACTTACAAGATGTCAGATGTCCATGCAGATGAGGCAGACGTTGCTAAAATTTTGATGATAAAAAAAAGGACTAAGCAGAGACGTCAAGTATGGATCAGAATACAAGATGAGGGTGATTACATGCATAACGTTGCCGTTCTTGAAAAGAAATCAGGATGTTTGATTCCTAAGTATCGCACCAAAACTAGTAAGGTAGACGACCTTCTCGCCTGTAGCCATTGCAAAGGGCTCTATCAAAAAAGCTGATCTCTGTACACTTAAAACGTTGCTGTCAGAAACAAGGAAGGTTTCAGTTCGCTAAGAGAGGTGAGGCTGCTCGATGTGGGAGGCTAATGCTTCCAATACCCTTAGACGTTGACTTTTCCTACTATCATAAGGTTTTAGCCAGACAGAGAGATGATGAGATAAGCCGTCTCATCAGAACTGACCCCTTGCTTCTGGAGTATGGAAAGAGATTATTTGACCGCAGGGACATTGAAGAACACACGGCTGGGCAAATCAGCTCCAGGATGCGGGAGTTAGGGAGACTATTAAAGATTCTTAGAGTGTGGTCAGAAATGAAAATCGCAAGTTTAAATGCTGTGATCAATTTAGCTAGCTTTGATCATGTTGTACTGGCTGTAAAAGAGCTAGCAGAATTTGATGAGGACACACATCAGTTCAAAAAAGGCAATCTCGCAATGCGCATTGGCCATGCTTTGAAAAAATGTTCACAGATCAAACAGTCGCAGGCATCCAAACAGCTTGGGCATGGTTCAGATGACAGGTGGCGACAGGAGCTCTCTGAGGCGCAGCGGTTTGACTCTCTCTTCACCGGGGACTGGTGCAATTGTGTCAGCTACAGCAGCCCAGTCGGTCGGGAAAATGACCATGAACAAACCCAAGCTGATCCCATCATGTGAAGATGTGAGGAAGGTCCAACAGCTTATTGAGACAAGGATGGTTTCGGAAGATTATCCGACAGTGGTTAAAGCAACTCTTTGCGCTGTATCACTTTTCAACCGAAAACGAGGGGGAGAAGTTTAGAGAATGAAGGTATCAGACTTCCAGAATGCTAAGATTGGATCGATCACCAACCAAGATATCTTGAAAGGTCTCGCAGAGGTTGAGAAGAAAATGGTGAATCATTTTCAGCGAGTGGAAATCAGAGGCAAGTTTAATAGGAGTGTTCCCATTTTGCTGATGAAGAAGATGATGACAACTGTGGACAGAATCCTTCAAGTGAGGCAATCAGTGCCAGCTCTCGCTGGTTCCTTGTACATCTTTGTCACACCTTCTGGTCAGAGGCCTTACAGAGGCCATGATGTTCTGAAGGAACACGCGCTGCAAGCACAAGTGTCAGACCCAGCCATGTTCACATTTACTCAGTTACGGAAGCAGGTTGCAACTTTGGCTCAGTCCATGGCCATCTCAGAGTTAGACCAGGATCAGCTGGCAGACTTCCTTGGTCATGATATTCGGATACATCGCCATATCTACCGCCAACCTCAAGATGTCCTTCAAAAGGCAAAAGTGGCAAAGATTCTTCTGTCAGTTAACAATGGGATGACAGATTTTGAGAGTTGCATTAGAGCTGAACTGGGCGATGATGAAGAGATTGACTTTGACAATGAAGACACATCAGAAACTCGCAGAGAGGTCTCGGGGGAAACAGCACCTGTGAATGAAGCAAATAGCAAGTCAACAACACAGAAATCAATGAGCATGACCGAGAAAAGACGTCCAGAGCCTGATGACAATCTAGATAGTTTTGATGATGACAGTTCTGCGTCAGCCCCTGTTTGAAAGAAAGCTAGATTTACAAGGAAACCATGGGGGAAAGCAGAAGAGAAAGCTGTTGAAACTCGTTTCAAGACACACCTCGTCGTGAACAAACTTCCTGGAAAGGCCGAGATACAGCAGGCAATGGCAGAAGAGCCCGCACTGAGACATAGGCGCTGGACAAACATTAAGGATTACATCCGCAACAGACTGAAAAAGTTACAAAAGAAATGAATTGAGATTCTCCGACACTCGCGTCATTTTCGTTTTCATACAGATTTATTACAAGAGTGTTCATTATTATTGGGTTGGTTTCAGCATATATAGCTTGTTTTTATCTGATGGACACCTGGATAATTTTGTATACTGTATAATTGCAAAAGGAAACAGCCGTCTGGGGACGAAAGACTATAATAAGATAAGAAAACCATTGACAACGTAAAGATTTATTACCAGAGTGTTATTATGGGGTTGGTCTGCCTGGATCATTTTGTATACTGTATATCATGTAAAACTTTGAAAATGGAACTGTAAATGGAACAACGGTTGGGGACGAGAGACAATAATAAGGGGTAAGAAAACCATTGTCAACATAAAGATTTATTACAAAATTGCTACTATGAGGTTGGTCCGCCTGGATCATTTGGTATACTGTATAACATTTAAAACTCTGCAAATGAAACGGCGGTTGGGGACGAAAGACAATAATAAGATAAAAAGAAACAAACATTGTCAACATAAAGACTTATTACAAGAACGTTATTATTCGGTTGTTTTCATCATGTATAGCTCTGCTTTTATCTGATGTACACCTGGATCATTTTGTATGCTTGTGTAACATTAACCTTACTTTGCAACTAAACAGTCCCCCCCCCCCCCCCCGCCTCCACCCGGGTCTGCCCTGGGGGACTTGGGTGGGGTCAATTACTTTTTAGTTCCTAGGGTTACCCTGGTCAGCCCCACAGGGTGGGTTTTCCTCTCAATTTTGGGGCATGTGTTTCTGTCTACCCTTGGTCAATTAACTTGTATTTTTCTTTATTAAGCTCTCCCTACTGTCTGCGCTGCCTGTATCTCTTGAAAAGAAGTACCCAACGGAGAAAGAAACACTCTTAGAAAAGACGGTTACAACACAATTTATTAATATTTCGGGTAAATCCGCTTTGTCAAAACAGACAAACAAACAGAGATCAGTCGCTACTTATCTTCATTCGCAGAAGGAATGGGGCACATTCCTTCTGTGAACATAAGTAGCGACTGATCTCTCTGTTTGTTTGTTTGTCTGTTTTGACAAGGCGGATTTACCCGAAATCTTACTAAATTGTGTTGTAACCGTCTTTTCTAAGCGTGTTTCTTTCTCCGTTGGGCACTTCATTGCATTTTACATGATTGGCAGTCACCTTTTGGGTCTGAATAATTTTTTTTTTTTTTTTTTTTTTTTTTGGGGGGGGGGAGGGGGAGGGTGGTGGTGGTGTATCTCTCTTGATTTTGGATGTGTGTTGCTAAATGGTCTTAGGTTTATTTAGCGTATTAGACTGGCTGGCGACATACATTCAATATTCTGTTCATTATTTTATTTTATTCCCCCCCTCCCCCCCCCCCCCCCTCCTTCATTATCAGTGCTGGCACGTCCTGAAAAAGTCGGGACGTTCAGCAATGTACAAGCAATCGGGAGGAAAGACAATAATAAGATAAGAAAACCATTGTTAACATCAACTGATAAAGATTTATTACAAGAGTTTTATTATTTCAGTGTGTATAGCTTGTTTTTATCTGATGTACGCCTGGATCATTTTGGAAATGTCTGTAACATTTTTTTTGTTGTTGTTACTATAAAGTACACTTTGCATACTGTGCATTGTTTCTAAAGTCACAGGAAGCATAAACCTTAGCTGAGTTGGTATACCTCGCCCTCTACCTAGGTTAAACGCACCAGCGGTGCCATTGTTGCTATTTTTGCACCAGACCGGTCGCTCGGATTGGCCATGTGCACCAGAACTGCGCGCGCAGGTTGGCTTCTGCACTTGTAGTGCGGTCTCGTACGTTCACGCGGAAGATTGTGATCGCAGTCGAAAAAAAAAGGTTCGTTTGCGGTTTTAACTTGTAGCCGCACCTTTTACCTCCCCGAACACGCCAGTTTTGTGTTGAGATGGCGGAGGCTTGTGTCATGCCCCACACCACTGAATCAAGTCTATTGTACATGTAGTGCGCTCATTTCTCGAACTTCAACTTTGATGGTGCTTTCTGCCGCAAACGACGCAGATGTCGCAAAAATCACCTCCATTGAGGATTTTAAAAAGCTATAAGGATGAATGCATTATTGCCGGATTGCATATATGGGAAAGGGGTTATTCTTTATTCATGTTATTTTGCAGCAGTCAAACGAAGCTCGCGTGATTCTTTCTCCGAGGTTGCCCATTACAGGTGCAGAAAGCACACGCTCTAAACCGATCGGGTGCACCAGACCGGTCCGAGCGACCGGTCTGGTGCCAAAACAGCAACATTGGCACCGCTGGTGCATTTAACCTAGGCACTGGACGAGGTATACCAACTCGGCTAAACTTTATTGTCGCACTTGCTAGAACTCACCAAGGGGAATCACTCAGCGCTGGACAGACGAACAGTTAGATCCCCTGCCCCCGCCTATCAGGCACCCATTCGCCAGCCCACAGAGAAATACGCAGGTATAGAACAAGACGATCATCTACATCCCTAAAAAGGATGCATCAGGTCTCTTATATAACCCATGTCTTTCTCTGGAACTTAGGAAGTAGGCAGGAGAAACATACATACACAAACACGAAGGTGCATTACTATATGTGGTCGGGTAAATACCCTGAATGCCCACAGTAGATGCACAGAACATTACACAACAATGTAACGATACAAATTTGCGTCGAGTTATACTGAGATACTCACAAACCAGATAGGTGAGGCTTGCGCTGGCAGAATTGTTCAACAAACCAAGGGGAATCACTCAGCGCTGGACAGACGAACAGTTAGATCCCCTGCCCCCGCCTATCAGGCACCCATTCGCCAGCCCACAGAGAAATACGCAGGTATAGAACAAGACGATCATCTACATCCCTAAAAAGGATGCATCAGGTCTCTTATATAACCCATGTCTTTCTCTGGAACTTAGGAAGTAGGCAGGAGAAACATACATACACAAACACGAAGGTGCATTTATATGTGGTCGGGTAAATACCCTGAATGCCCACAGTACATGCACAGAACATTACACAACAATGTAACGATACAAATTTGCGTCGAGTTATACTGAGATACTCACAAACCAGATAGGTGAGGCTTGCGCTGGCAGAATTGTTCAACAAACCAAGGGGAATCACTCAGCGCTGGACAGACGAACAGTTAGATCCCCTGCCCCCGCCTATCAGGCACCCATTCGCCAGCCCACAGAGAAATACGCAGGTATAGAACAAGACGATCATCTACATCCCTAAAAAGGATGCATCACGTCTCTTATATAACCCATGTCTTTCTCTGGAACTTAGGAAGTAGGCAGGAGAAACATACATACACAAACACGAAGGTGCATTACTATATGTGGTCGGGTAAATACCCTGAATGCCCACAGTAGATGCACAGAACATTACACAACAATGTAACGATACAAATTTGCCTCGAGTTATACTGAGATGTAGATGATCGTCTTGTTCTATACCTGCGTATTTCTCTGTGGGCTGGCGAATGGGTGCCTGATAGGCGGGGGCAAGGGATCTAACTGTTCGTCTGTCCAGCGCTGAGTGATTCCCCTTGGTTTGTTGAACAATTCTGCCAGCGCAAGCCTCACCTATCTGGTTTGTGAGTATCTCAGTATAACTCGAGGCAAATTTGTATCGTTACATTGTTGTGTAATGTTCTGTGCATCTACTGTGGGCATTCAGGGTATTTACCCGACCACATATAGTAATGCACCTTCGTGTTTGTGTATGTATGTTTCTCCTGCCTACTTCCTAAGTTCCAGAGAAAGACATGGGTTATATAAGAGACCTGATGCATCCTTTTTAGGGATGTAGATGATCGTCTTGTTCTATACCTGCGTATTTCTCTGTGGGCTGGCGAATGGGTGCCTGATAGGCGGGGGCAGGGGATCTAACTGTTCGTCTGTCCAGCGCTGAGTGATTCCCCTTGGTTTGTTGAACAATTCTGCCAGCGCAAGCCTCACCTATCTGGTTTGTGAGTATCTCAGTATAACTCGAGGCAAATTTGTATCGTTACATTGTTGTGTAATGTTCTGTGCATCTACTGTGGGCATTCAGGGTATTTACCCGACCACATATAGTAATGCACCTTCGTGTTTGTGTATGTATGTTTCTCCTGCCTACTTCCTAAGTTCCAGAGAAAGACTTGGGTTATATAAGAGACCTGATGCATCCTTTTTAGGGATGTAGATGATCGTCTTGTTCTATACCTGCGTATTTCTCTGTGGGCTGGCGAATGGGTGCCTGATAGGCGGGGGCAGGGGATCTAACTGTTCGTCTGTCCAGCGCTGAGTGATTCCCCTTGGTTTGTTGAACAATTCTGCCAGCGCAAGCCTCACCTATCTGGTTTGTGAGTATGCTAGAACTCAGTATTATATTTCTCTTTCCATTTTATGACTAGAGGCACATAAGTCGCGGAAACCCTTTACGTGCCGAACTTGGGCAAGAACTAGTTTTCCTCATCACAAAGTTGCCAGAAAAAGGTTTGACTGCTCTTGATTGTTTGATTTGAAGTGTTTACAAACAATTACTATGTTTTTATATGCATGCACCTTTGATGTGATTAATAAAGGCTGAAGTTTCAAGTGATTTCCTATGTTGTCAGTTAATTAATTAATGTCAGTGTTCTGTTTTGTCATTTTAACTCATTCTACCCCAAGACCGGAATCCCCAAATGTTGAAGTCGTCTTCTGAAAACTGCGTTGCCGGGCAGGACACAGATCGACCACGATAGTTCAAGGGTGATGCCAGAATAGCTTGGCAGACATAGGCGCCAAGCTAGTCTGGCATCAGCCTTGAACTATCATGGTCGATCTTTATTTTGCGCTGGTGTGTCTGGGGTAGAATAAGTTAAGCGTTAGTTTCTTCGTCTGGGTCTTTTTCTACCTTTCATATTTTTCCACACTTTTTAACCCGCATCATACTGAGGCTAAAAGCTTCAAATTTGTACACTGCCATATATGCAAGCTACATTACAGAACTTACAGATGAGGACATAGACCAATGGCATTATTAGTTCAAGGGTGGTACCACAATAGCTTGGCGCCTAGAGGCGCCAAGCTAATCTTGCACTACCCTTTGTACTATTTTAGTCACACTTGTTGCACACACTGGTGTATTCCGAATGATAAGGGTTAATATTCAAAATGCTCTGTTGCTGTTTGTCTCAAACTGCAGAGTACTTTTTTTTTAAAAAGTCTTTTAATTTTCAGAATTCTCACATAAATGCCATGATAAACTGTTTTGCTTCAGAAGGACAAAACGTAGCAATGTTTAAAAGATTTTCTCTGTAAAAATCATAATCGAAAGGTTACGGGCCAGTGTTCATTCATTTTCACCATACAATGTTAAAAATGTTAATGCATACATACACATTAATTTGAAAAAAAAAATGAATGTAAAAAAGAAGTATTCCATGAACTTGACCTTATTACAGACGCCTAATATTGTGAAGACACCCATTTTCACTGTAATGCCAGTTTTTGTGTGAGAGACACCCACTTTATTGGTAGAAACCCATTTTTTTCTGCATCTAGTGGCTCTGTTTCTAGAAAATGTCTATTTTATTTTAAGTTATAGAGCTTAGTTATAAGGTGAGTTCTAAACATTCGCATGAATTCCAGAGCCCTAGAATAAATAGAAATATGGGAACCCATTTTCACATGAAATGGTAGGTAACCCACTCTGAGGCTTTTGTCTGCATGTGTGTGTGTGTGTGTGTGTGTGTGTGTGTGTGTGTGTGTGTGTGTGTGTGTGTGTGTGTGTGTGTGTGTGTGTGTGTGTGTGTGTGTGTGTACAGACAGGGACCACCGTGGACTGGGAATGGTGACGGCCAACCATGATGTGTCTAACGTGCCTGATGTCTGGCTGCCCAAGAACAACCGCATGCAACAGCTGGCCATCATCAGGGCGCTGACCTGCAGCCTGTCTCTCATCCAGGGGCCACCAGGTTGAGCCAGCTTGTCTTATCCTGTCTCTCCTACCCATTGTTAACAAGCCACGTGAGAGGTGACACGTAAGAGAGGCGCCGTTGTTTGGGCAAAGGTTAGCTGACCCGTTTAGCCCCAACGCCCTGTAGCAGGAGATGGACTGACCATCATCATTCAATTATTTATGATAGTTGAATTACCATAGTCGATTCATCTCCCACAACTTTACGTATCGTTAGGTAACACCTCTAACATTTGGGAAATGCAGCCTTGCGGTTGAATAGGTTAACTAGCTCACGTGATAAAGGAGAAAAGAGCACACACATTTTTCATTTTACGACGTTTAACAAAAATTGTTTTTCGTTTTGCCCATCATCATTGTAAGACATTCACAAACATTGACGAAGGAGATATGTAATCCTTTCCTGCCGATTTATATGAATATCATCCAACTGCGAGGGGCTCGTGTGGATCTTGTTGAATCTCGTTACCAATCTTCTTGTTGAAGCTCTGTACCAATCTTGTTTGGACGGCTGGGATTCTTTAGCATAGTGCCTCTAGGCGCCAAGCGATTCTAGCACTACCCTTGGATGACCATGGTTCTTCTATTATCTTGTTGTGTGTCAGGGATTGTCGGAAGCGCTTTGTGTCACGATTTTCCTGCAGGAATTATGGCGACAAAGGCGCTACCGACAGTCGAAGAGTCAATGTATTTCCAGGCACGGGCAAAACATACACGGGCATCAAGCTGGTGTACCTGTTCTGTAAGATCAACAAGCAGCTGGAAAAACAAGGCAAGGGAAAAAGTACGGTGGTGTTTTGTGGACCGTCCAACAAGTCCGTCGACCTCGTGGCCAGTGAGTCATGACATTTATATGAGTCATTATTTGGTACTGGTCACAAACATATGAGTCATTATTTGGTACTGGTCACAAACATATGAGTCATTATTTGGTACTGGTCACAAACATATGAGTCATTATTTAGTACTGGTCACAAACATATGAGTCATTATTTGGTACTGGTCACAAACATATGAGTCATTATTTGGTACTGGTCACAAACATATGAGTCATTATTTGGTACTGGTCACAAACATATGAGTCATTATTTGGTACTGGTCACAAAGATATGAGTCATTATTTGGTACGGGTCACAAACATATGAGTCATTATTTGGTACTGGTCACAAACATATGAGTCATTATTTGGTACTGGTCACAAACATATGAGTCATTATTTGGTACGGGTCACAAACATATGAGTCATTATTTGGTACTGGTCACAAACATATGAGTCATTATTTGGTACGGGTCACAAACATATGAGTCATTATTTGGTACGGGTCACAAACATATGAGTCATTATTTGGTACGGGTCACAAACATATGAGTCATTATTTGGTACTGGTCACAAACATATGAGTCATTATTTGGTACGGGTCACAAACATATGAGTCATTATTTGGTACGGGTCACAAACATATGAGTCATTATTTGGTACTGGTCACAAACATATGAGTCATTATTTGGTACTGGTCACAAACATATGAGTCATTATTTGGTACGGGTCACAAAGATATGAGTCATTATTTGGTACGGGTCACAAAGATATGAGTCATTATTTGGTACGGGTCACAAAGATATGAGTCATTATTTGGTACGGGTCACAAACATATGAGTCATTATTTGGTACGGGTCACAAACATATGAGTCATTATTTGGTACTGGTCACAAACATATGAGTCATTATTTGGTACGGGTCACAAACATATGAGTCATTATTTGGTACGGGTCACAAACATATGAGTCATTATTTGGTACTGGTCACAAACATATGAGTCATTATTTGGTACTGGTCACAAACATATGAGTCATTATTTGGTACGGGTCACAAACATATGAGTCATTATTTGGTACTGGTCACAAACATATGAGTCATTATTTGGTACGGGTCACAAACATATGAGTCATTATTTGGTACGGGTCACAAACATATGAGTCATTATTTGGTACGGGTCACAAACATATGTCATTATTTGGTACTGGTCACAAACATATGAGTCATTATTTGGTACGGGTCACAAACATATGAGTCATTATTTGGTACTGGTCACAAACATATGAGTCATTATTTGGTACTGGTCACAAACATATGAGTCATTATTTGGTACGGGTCACAAACATATGAGTCATTATTTGGTACGGGTCACAAACATATGAGTCATTATTTGGTACGGGTCACAAACATATGAGTCATTATTTGGTACGGGTCACAAACATATGAGTCATTATTTGGTACGGGTCACAAACATATGAGTCATTATTTGGTACGGGTCACAAACATATGAGTCATTATTTGGTACGGGTCACAAACATATGAGTCATTATTTGGTACTGGTCACAAACATATGAGTCATTATTTGGTACTGGTCACAAACATATGAGTCATTATTTGGTACGGGTCACAAACATATGAGTCATTATTTGGTACGGGTCACAAACATATGAGTCATTATTTGGTACGGGTCACAAACATATGAGTCATTATTTGGTACTGGTCACAAACATATGAGTCATTATTTGGTACTGGTCACAAACATATGAGTCATTATTTGGTACGGGTCACAAACATATGAGTCATTATTTGGTACGGGTCACAAACATATGAGTCATTATTTGGTACGGGTCACAAACATATGAGTCATTATTTGGTACGGGTCACAACAGGAGGAATTGTGGTACAAAATTAGAACTTGAGCAAAGTTCATGAAATTTAATTTGCAGCAGTGTGTATCAATCTAGTGTCAGAATCTAATTTCACAATTAATTAGTAAAAATGCTGCATAATATTGAAATTAGTCGTCAGCCACATGTAGAGGTTTCTAACGTTTCACCGTGACACCGATGTGCAATTACAAGTGATATGAGAATGAAAACAACATATTTTTATATGAAATAATTAGACTATTTGTTTAGCCGTAAAAAATAAAAATGAAGTTTTTGATATCATTTGTTGTGTTCATATACTGATCATAGTCGTATGACACTGAAGCGTTAGAAACCATACAACTTCAAAGTTCCTTCAAGATCTGCTGTTTCCATTTTTTCCTTTGTTTTCTTATTAACACAGTCCTTGCAATATCATCGAGATTTGTTCATGTACGGTAATAATTGTTTCCTTGTCATTTTGAAATACGAAGGTGTTTGTGAAGCGAGTTACCGCGTTTCATGTGACACCGTGTGACAAGACGATGATGATAGATCTAACTCATTTTTTTTTAAAATATCAATAAAAGTGCGGGTTCAACCCGGGAGAAGCGTAAACGGCCTCTCAGTGTCGCTGTTTATTTTTCCATTCACAGGCGCAGGATTGCTTACACATGCTCTAAATAGCCAACAACAACAACAGCAACAACAACAACAATGATACATATCATAGTAATGTGAAACTGCCCACTTTAATCACTGGTAATCAAGGGAAAAAGAGCTAGTTTTGCTAGAATCGGCAACGCGTGCCTTGCACAACTCGACCAGTTTCTAGCGTTTCAGCTGAAGTATGAGCGTCACTCTGGGGGCCACAAAGAAGCCTGGTTTCAGAGTAAGCGGGTAAATTGTCATCAGTCGCTGTGCTTGAGGCGCGATTTCCCGTCTGTGAAAAATGACTGAAGGTTGTTTCCTTCTGCCGATAACCGATGTTCAAGTTTGCATTCAAGCATTTACACGTTTATGTGAAGTGCTAAAGATGCGTCCGTCCAACGTAACATTTGGAAGTATGCAGAAAACCAAATTCATTCGAGTTTCGCGCTCTCTCTCCGAACCTCTTTCAAACGCACTATCAGACTTCCGCTGACAACCGGAAACTATTCATTTGCAACACAGTTCGTGGGCTGTATGTTTTCTATCGTAAAATGCGAAAATGATGTCGTCCAACGTAACAGCGAAAACAGGAAGCGATCGTCGATTACCATTTTTAAAAACCCAAAATAAAAGTCTGTATTTGTTTCATTCACAATTAATCACGACCTACACGTTTCTAACGCATCTCCCAAGGTCTCAGGCGGGGGGAAAATAGTTCTATCTTCATATTACCTGTATTACCTGTTCCTGCCCACACTACCTTGTCTCTCTTCTCCAGCTGTGTACGCCCTCAAGACAGAATTTGCGCTCCGCTGCCGACTGTCGAGTTTTACGTATCCCTCTTGTCAAAACAAAGTCGTTTGGTGAGAGGTCATTCAGATACCAGAGCCCAGTTGTTTGGAATGATCTCCCACGCGAACTGAGATACGTGGATCCGAGAGAGGCATTCAGGCGAGCCCTAAAGACCCATCTTTTTTCTGTCTGCTACAGATGACTTTGTCACACACCTGTCATGTTAAAGTCATCTCTATCTATGTTAGAAGTAGTGTGTGTGTGTGTGTGTGTGTGTGTGTGTAATAATAATAATAATAATAATAATAATAAATTTATTTCAGTTTTTGCAGGCCATCTGGCCCATATGAACACACAATACAATTTACAACCAGAAAATACAGGAAGGTGGTTGTAAAACACACTCATATAGCATTACATCAGCGCACATAAATAAACAAAAAAACAAGAAAAGTTCAAAGCAAATCCCTCTAATTCCTTAATTTAAGGCAACCTGAAATATACATAGCAACTTTAAAAACCAGTTTATCATGTAGGTTTCCACACAGCAGCTGAACTTTAAGATCGGATGGGAATCTGTAGTAAAACAGTGGAATGTACTTTTTACGTAAAGGGGAATATTTTGGACACTCGAACAGAAAATGACACAAATCTTCAGCCTTATGCCAATCACATGAATTACATTCTGGATTAGTGATGGGTTTTCCAAATCTGGATACTCCGTTTAAAGGTAAACGGTTACATCTAAGTAAACATGTTGCCCGCCTGAGTTCACAAGAGTTCAGCTGCCCTATGTAACTGGCTCTAAGTATTTCTGGGTGGTAATGGCAGTATTCTGTGTTTGAGGAAAGGGATGCATGCCAGTCCTGTCGGAAACAATCCATCAGCCGATCTTTGAATATCTGAATGAACAGAGGAGTGTTTCCAACTGACTGCATTTCCCATACATACCCAAACCCGTGCATACACAATAGAGTCTTTATTTGCGTAGCCCAGTTCGATCTACCTGAAGCATCATGCATACATAACATCGTGTAACACTGTCTTGGGTATCTGTTTTCTGACATAGTAAGAAGTCTGCACCAGTACTTCACCATTCGAACATAGGCATCAATATACATAGGGAATCTTCCACACTCACCCAGCGCAATATTGTTTTTTACATCTCTTCCAACACCAAGGACCATTTTACAAACCTTTATATGAACCTGCTCAATTACATCATGTCTCTGGAAACCCCAAACCTCTGACCCGTATAGCACAATGGGTTTAATCTTGACATCAAAAATGTGAAAAACAGTGTCAGCTGGCCAGTTTTGTAATTTGAAGTATAGTCTTTTGATGCCTGCAACTGCTCTCCTGGCTTTTCCAGCTAAGTTTTCTACACATCTAGCCTAGTTCAGAGTAGAGGAAAATATCACACCAAGGTAAGTATAACTGGACTCGACTTGAATCTGCTTGTCAGCATAAAACCATTTTTCACAATTTTTCACAAAACCTCCATTTTTGAAGACCACCACTTTTGTCTTGTCCATGTTCACAGTGAGACCCCATTTTTTACAGTATTTTTCTAAGCAATTAATTTTCTTTTGGAGATCTGCTACAGTGTCAGAGACAATGGCTATATCATCAGCATACATAAGAAGGAAAATACCCAGTGGGTCTGCAAAAATATCAATGCCACGTGCACCGCACGATGATATTTCTGTCTCAAATTCTGAAAGAAAGATAGAAAACAGCAGTGGGCTCAACACACAACCTTGTCGCACCCCTGACATGCAATCAAAGTAGTCGGTAACTTTGGTTCCAACCCTTACAGCAGCTTTTACATGTTTGTACATACTCTCAAGTGTCTGAAGCAACTTTCCATGAACTCCTTTACGTAACAAGAGATACAACAGTTTTGTCCTGTGCACACTGTCGTAAGCTTTAGAAAAATCTACGTACATGGTGTAAAAACGGCCACCCTGCTTGCTAAGATACTTTTGCACTAGTGCCTGTAAGCAAAAAATGTTGTCTATAGTACTGTACCCTTTACGGAAGCCAGCTTGAGCCTCATGAATACAATCATTCTCTTCACAAAAACGCACCAACCTGTTGTTAATGACAAAACTGTACAACTTACTGATAACGTTCAGAAGAGAAATTCCTCTGTAGTTGTCAACATTTCTAGGGTTACCCTTTTTGTGTAGTGGAAATATCACAGCCATGGTCCAGCTTTCAGGGTATTCCGCACTTTGAAACACACGATTGAACAAAGGATGCAGAAATTTCACAAGGATCTCACCTGCATGATGAAAAAGGTCAGTGGGCAAGCCATCAGGGCCTGATGCTTTCCCTTTCTTCATGCTATTAATAGCACTGCGAATTTCATCCTGTGTGATTTCCTCATTTTGCATTATGACAACCATCACAATCATCAGATATATGGTCATTCAAAACACCCTCGGCCTGTCTGCTCAAACCTGAATCATCAACATTCTGATCCACATTTAGCAAATTACGAAAATAATCATACCACACGCGTGGTGAAATGACATCAGAACACAACTTTTTAACGCCAGTCAGAGACTTTATTTTTTGCCAAAATGTTCTTGAGTTTGCATCATTACATGCATCGTTGAGCTCATTCAAAACCCGTGCGTTGTACTCTACTTGTTTTGTTTTACACAACTTCTTAAATTCTTTCTTCATGTCAAGATACTTCCCTAAGTCGTCATGTGTGTTTGTGTGTCTGAACTGCTTCAACTGTATGTACTTGTTTTGTTTTGCTAACTCGCAGTCCGAGTCCCACCACGGCGGCTGTGCACGGGATTCACCTACCTTCTTACCTGACCTCATTTTGACAGCTGCCTTCTGAATGAATGCTACAAAACAGGCCGACCCTTCTTCTACACTCGAGTCAAGCGCTGACAAAAAGTGTTGAAACTGAGTCTCCTGATTATCTTCAATGTATGCACAAAAGGATTCAGCGTAGTTTTCTTTCCAAACAAATTTAACCCCTTCCTCTAGTATTATATCATTATTTAAATCATCATCATCACATGAATAAACAGACTGAATAGAAGTAAACGTGGTTACAATGGGGAAATGGTCTGACTCACACCTGTCTGCAACAAACATATCGGTCACTAGGTCAAACACGGATTTAGAGCAAATACAGTAGTCCACCACACTTTTGCCTCTGTTGGCCACGCACGTAATTTCTCCCTCACTGTCACCTTTCGTTCTGCCATTGACAATAAACAAACAGTACTCTTGACATAGTTCTATCAGTTTCCGACCAAAACTGTTTATGCCAATATCTTTTGACCTCCGTGGGCTTTGTGGTACATCCTCTAGCAGATCTGTTAATTCCAGTAAAGGCTGCACGTGTGTATTGTCATCAATAAAATCAGTATCAGACAGACCGGCAGTGCGGGCGTTAAAATCGCCACATAATAGCCAAGGCAGCTCAGGGTGAGCACGTAACACTTGAGACATGTAGTTTTCTAACACTTCAAAACCATCAACGTTATCTTCACCATATACAACGAACGCTCTGGAGCCACATACACAAATGCTGCCAGAACATCAGATGCAGAATTCAAAACAGACTTACCGATCTTTAGAAACACAATATCCTCAGCTGCCTGCATTAAACGCAACACATGACAGGCTATAGATTTATGTACACACACGGCCACGCCCCCTTTTAACTTTTGTGTACGTGGTGAAAAAAACACCTGATATTCTGGAAAGGTATCCTCTATAACATTTTGCTTACACGACCAGATCTCTGAAAATGCAAAAATTTGACACTTTTCACAGAACTGCCTAAAAGAAACACTTTTCAGCTTATTTACAAGACCTTGGATATTCCATGCCATGATGCGAAACATAGAGCTACCACTTTCATCACTACCACTTTCATCATCACAGTGTGTGGGTGTGGGTTTGAGTATGGGCACTTGAGCGCATGTGTGTGCAGGTAAGTCGTCCTTTGAAGACACATGGTGGGGGTCCTGTGGGTCTGAATGAGGGACGGGCTGTCTTCTCCTGGTTGCTGGGTCAACATGCCGGCCTGCCCCTCATTTCTGCCCCCTGCGCTCCACAGGCCTCTGGGTAGCAGCGTCGTATGCGTGGGTCTTTCCCTCAACAACGAGGGAGTCGAAGCGGAGGAAGGCCTTCTTCCCCGCCTGCTTGGCCTCCTTGAGGAAGGGTAGCAGCTTGCGGCGCACGTCCCTCACCCGAGGGGTAAAGTCCTCAGAGATGAAGACCCGGGACTTGTTCTCCTTCAGCGTTCTTCGCTCAAACAGGATCCGCTCCTTGTCTTTGTACTTGTTGAAGCACACGATGATGGGGTGGGGCGCCTTGCCCCCCTTCAGACGATGGGCACGCTCCACCTCGATCTCCTCCTCTATGCCCATCTCGTCCTTCAACATTGACTTGACAGCTTTCTCACAGTCCGCCCAAGTCTCTGAGCGCCCCTGGGGGTGGGGGATTCCGTGAAAGATCAGATTCTTGCGTCTGCTCCGCCCCTCCAAATCATCCAGCTTATCCTCCAGCTGCGTAACTTTCTCCTTCAACTCTTTGTTTTCTTTCATCACCGCAGTAAAGTCACTCTGAATTTTGTCCATTTGCTCCTGCATTGTAGCTTTCATACTGTCCATCTTTTTGTCCATCACATTCAACATTTTAAACACATCAGCAATGGTCGGCTCAGACACTGCGTTTGCCTCACCCCCGGGCGACTGGTTGTCTTGGTTCCCCTGGCATGTCAAAAGAGTCTGTCGTTTCGGTGGGCCTGGGTTCGCTTCGACATCGCCACACCGGAGCAGAAAGCCGACCAAAAACACGAGAATGACTGCCACCGGTCCGCTGACACTGACAGTGCGGTAACGTAGGGCTGCCTTCCTCTGTGCTTTGCGAGCCATGAAGTTTTGAAAAGTCCAGTAAAAGGTACCGCAAATGGCACAAAAAGCTACCGAACTGATCGGCATGATGAGCTGAATCACCCTGTCGTTGTTCTAAAGTCACTCATTAAGTAATTATGTTGCAAAATGCTAAAAATGTGCGGAGCCGCTCTTCAACTGTGTGACGTCGATCGTGAGCACAACTCCTGTGTGTGTGTGTGTGAGTGTGTGTGTGTGTGTGTGTGTGTGTGTGTGTGTGTGTGTGTGTATGTGTGTGTGTGTGTGTGTGTCTAAGTGAATGCGAGTATGAGTCCATAAGCGTAGCACTTTTGAATGGTGACTTTATAGCTTGTTTACAGAGTGCGTTGTATTTTGTTTTTGTACTTTTTGTAAATTGCGTTTTTGTAATTAGTTATTTTTTGTACAATTAGTTTTTGTTAAGCGCCTAGAGCTCTAATCTGAGGTTAGGCGCTGCACAAGTACTCATTATTATTATTATTATTATTATTATTATTATTATTATTATTATTATTACATGCGTAGTGAAAAAAGCGGTGCCTGTTGGTTCACGTGTGGCGGAAACACGCGTTACGGTTCACGGCTATTTTTCACACTGGCCAAACGCGCAAGGTATCGGAATTAATTTGTAGACACAATAAATCACACTCACTTCAGTTCATAAACAGCAGAACACAGTAGGTTTAGACTTTTTATCGAAACTCAGTCAGATTTGGTGCATGAAAAGAAAAAGGGTCTAACTCGGTCAGATGTGGTGCATGAAAAGAGAAAGGGTCTAACTCGGTCAGATGTGGTGCATGAAAAGAGAAAGGGTCTAACTCGGTCAGATGTGGTGCATGAAAAGAGAAAGGGTCTAACTCGGTCAGATGTGGTGCATGAAAAGAGAAAGGGTCTAACTCGGTCAGATGTGGTGCATGAAAAGAGAAAGGGTCTAACTCGGTCAGATGTGGTGCATGAAAAGAGAAAGGGTCTAACTCGGTCAGATGTGGTGCATGAAAAGAGAAAGGGTCTAACTCGGTCAGATGTGGTGCATGAAAAGAGAAAGGGTCTAACTCGGTCAGATGTGGTGCATGAAAAGAGAAAGGGTCTAACTCGGTCAGATGTGGTGCATGAAAAGAGAAAGGGTCTCAAGGCAAGTCACGTTTCCATTCGCCGTTTTGGGCAACTTTTTGACATTTCAGGCGTAAAAAAAAACAAGAAAGACGTCGCATTTTGAAGTGAGTTTTATTTCAATTCACAGTCTTTTTAATTTCCTACGGATCGCTATCAGCAACACAGCCGATCGACAGGAAAGATTTACAAAATCACTCATCCGAGAGTATGACCAAGTATCCTACACAGCTTTCGAGAGTGACCCATATTCATCGTGTGTATCATATACACGAGTACACTACGTGCACTGCGTCCAGCCTGGGGTAATGGAGAGAAGATGTTCTCTATAAACTCATTCAGCCCCGACACCGGACCACAGCAAGACATGGATCGAGCATGATAGTTCTATCATGCTCGATGTGTCTCTAAAATTGTAATACAGTCCTTCAGAGGGCAACTTCAAAATTTGAGGATTACACTCCTTGGGCTAATGTGTTAAACGTTTGAGGCTCGTCCCAAAGACAAATCGACGACAACAAAATGTATTCACGGGTTTTGTTTCCTTCTGCACTCGCGATGCTTATGAGGCTTTACCGCCCAATAATTGCACATGACTGAAGAAGATAAAATACTTTCATATCTGCTCTCTGGGTTTTGATACACTTTTAGCCATTGCAGAATGTCAGGCCAATGTAGTAATGTTCTGAAAGTCACGTTGCTTAGTCTTTTGTCGTGTGTCTTATGCTTAGAATGTTTTGGCACCTCCAGGATTGTTGAAGCAGAGGTTGGGCCCAGCGTGTCCGAAGATTGTGCGAATGTACAGTTCAGCCATCGAGAGGAAGGACTACCCCGTCCCCCGGGGCAACATGAAGACCTCCAGGAACATGCGAGACCTCAAGAGTGACCCGGACTTGAGGGTGACAAGTGCTGTTATTATTACTAAAAAAAAACTTCTGGGGGTGGGGTTTGAGTTTGGTGGGGGTGGGGGGGGGACTGGCTGGAGGTTTGCATGTAAGGGCAAATGAGAGAGAGAGAGAGAGAGAGAGAGAGAGAGAGAGAGAGAGAGAGAGAGAGATCGGAACTCAGAAAAATGTATTGTGAGTCTTCCGGCCTGTACACAACATAACAAAAACATATTGACATGATTACTACACACACCCCATGTAGAATCTGACAACCAAATCGGACAAACAGGTGTGCCCCGAGGGGCCCCCGAACGCAAGCCAAATCGATAGCGAACATGGAGTTCGTCTCAGACAGCAATACATTTCCATGAACTCATAAACTACAAGATGTTTCTGAACTTCAAATTAGAGAGAGACAGACCAACAGAAGGAATCATGATGAAAACACGTCATAGGTTAGTAAGTATGTACGCACTGGTCTGTCATAAATGATCTTACAGCCACGGGCGGCCGTACAGGTCAGGATACATATTTAAACAGGTCAGACATTAAGAAGACCGGTGTTTAAAAACAACAACAAAACAACGACCCTGCCTTGTTTGAAATTTGTACGGGGGCAGTATACTGGAATTTACTTGACATTTCTAGGTAGGTGAAAAGAGACGAATTTGGTGCTTTGATTCATACCAGAATTGGCTTAACCAGCTGACGCTTTCTGGTCTAGTTACCGTGCGGATGGTGATTTGGGGTGCGTACCAGGTTTGGCTGTGCTTGGCTTGGTACGGATTCAGGTTCATAGCCAGGAAATAAGACAGCTGATGTCCTGATTGTGTTTATATTTCCGTGTCCGCAGGACATCTCTCTGCACCACATCATACGACGGCCTGGCAAGCCCAACGCTAAGAAAATCTCCGAATTTGAACACCGCTTCGCAAAGCAAAGCCAGGATCCCAAGGCACGCAAAATTACTAGGGTTGAATTCGAGGAATACCAGAAACTGCTGAATGACGCCAGTGTAAAGGAACTGGGTCAGTACGACGTTATCTTGTGCACGTGCGCTGTGGCGGGCAACAGGAAGCTGATTAACGGTACCAAAGGCTCGGTCTTCCAGGTAAGTCAAATCGCAAGGAAGTTTCCGGTGTTTGTGAAGATTGCTGCGCCAGCTGTTTGCGATATTAGCGTTAACAAATTGAGGGAGACAACCGATGTGGATTCACGGAAGACGTGTCGGAAGGACAAGCGCCAGATGTAGCATCCAAAGTTAATTGGCTCTATAGAGACGAGTATAGAAGCAGACTTGTTATGAAAATGTCACGACTACTTCTCACCGGACCGCAAGGAACTAGCTGAAATTCCATCACTCCTAAACAACTGAGAAAAAATCCTAAAAACTTGAGGAGGTGGGGGTGAGGGTGTGGGGGTGTTATGCCCAAAAATCTTAATGTGTGAAATACCTTTCATCCGCTTTTTGCAATTTCATTCGCGATTGCAATATTTTTGCCCTTGTGCTCTCTGAAAAGAGTCGTCGTGAAACGTCAAAGTCAAAATGACACCATGGTGATTCTTGAAAACGCCCTGGTCATTTTGTGAAACGTGAAGAATCTGCTTCCACGCTGTTAACACTTTCTGCCCCAGGACCGAAATCCCCAAATGTTGAAGTTGCCCTCTGAAGGACTGTATTACAATTTTAGAGACAGATCGAGCATGATAGTTCAAGGGTGGTGCCAGAATAGCTTGGCGCCTGTAGGCGCCAAGCTATTCTGGCACCACCCTTGAACTATCACGCTCGATCCATGTCTTGCTGTGGTCTGTCGGGGCTGAATGAGTTAAATACACCCGAAAGTAAAGCTGTCCTTCCATCTTGCGGTGTCTACATCCCCAGGCCCCTCCGACTTCTTGTGCACGTTTTCAACCGGTGTAAAGAGGCCGTAAAGCAGTGTAAAAAGGCCGTACAGTGTTAAAAAGAGGCCGTACAGCGGTGTAAAGGGCCGCAAAGCAATGTAAAGAGGCAGTAAAACGGTGTAAAGAGGACGTAAAGCGGTGTAAAGAGGCCTTAAGGCAGTGTAAAAAGGCCGTACAGCGGTGAAAAGAGCCGTACAGCGGTGTAAAGAGGCCGTAAAGCAATGTAAAGAGGCCGTAAAACGGTGTAAAGAGGCCGTAACGCGGTGTAAAGATGCCGTAAAGTGTTGGAAATAGGCCGTAAAGCGGCGTAAAGAGGCCATAAAGCGGCGTAAAGAGGCCGTACAGCGGTGTAAAGAGGCCATAAAGCAGTGTAGAGAAGCCGTAAAGCGGTACCTTGTGTATCCGTGATGGTAACCACCTCCTCCCACATTCCCCCATTACTCTCCTCACACCTGTCCGGTCCTTCTATCGGTCTGTTTGTTCTGATTGTCCTGTACCCGTAGTTGATGATCGACGAGTGCGCGATGAGTCAGGAGCCCCACAGCCTGGTTCCCATCATCGCCACTCAGGCCAGACAGGTCGTCCTCATCGGCGACCACTGCCAGCTGCGGCCAATCATCGCGTGTCAGGCGGCCGCTGACCTGGGTCTGGACCAGTCGCTGTTTGAGAGGCTGTTTGACAAGTACCCGGATTACACCGTGTTTCTGGACACACAGTACAGGATGGTGAGTCTGTCAGTTCCTTGTGTCAGTCAGTAGCTTGTGATTGACAAGTACCCGGATTACACCGTGTTTCTGGACAAACAACTCAGGATGGTGAGTGCGTTGTGTCCAGGACTAACCATGCTGCCAACATGTTCTTTTGTATTTACGCCAAAATGAATAAGAACGTTATTACAGTATTTGCTCAACTGAGGTCCTGCACAAATGCCCCATTAACAAACAAACAAACAAACAAACAAACAAACAAACACAATCAAATCAAATCAAAGATACAAACAAACGAAAAAACAAACTAACAACATACCGCTAAACATGTATGTGTCATTTTTCATAGCAGAAACGGAAAACAAATAGACACATTTCCCTCGCAGAAGAGCACTTTAAAAACATGCATTTAGCCTTTGTGATGTTGCAGCATCCAGAAATCTGTCAGTTCCCTTCGGACGCGTTTTATGAGGGGCGACTGATCAGTGACTACAAGCACCAGTACAGAGATGGCGTCGAAGAACCTCTGCCATTTTGGTCGCCTCACCCGGAGTACGGCAGCGAAGTGCCCCACATCCTGGTTGACGTGCGGGGGGAGGAAGAGGCGCTGTCTGTCTCCACTGACGAAGGCAACGAGAAATCAAAAAAGAACGTTAAGGAGGCCGAGAAAGTGGTGGGTATTTTGACAACGCGCCTTTTTTGGTTGCTACGCAGCAAATGCCTTTTTCCAAGTCGCCATGCTCTGGCACTGCCCTCAAACTATCATGGTCAAACGTTCAGCATTTGCGAAGAAGTCTTTGGAGATTTCCAGCAAACTTTAGTACAAGTATCAACGTTTGAAAGTGTTACGTTTACGCACGCATTTCCGTGTGACGAATGGAAATATCCCACAAGGAAGTTCAGTGACAAGGTTCACTTTGCAAACTTTCTCTCCAGCACACGTTGCTGCAAAAATGAAAGAAGTCAAAGTGCACGTGTTTTGACAAAAACAGTAAATTAAAAGCCCGGACAATGTGCAATTGTACATGTTTGTCCGGGCTTTTAATCCCATGTTTGTACCAAGAGACGCGCTGTCTTTGACCTACTTCTCATTTCGGTAAATGGTGTATTTCTTCCCGGCAGATGGACATCTTGGAGTATCTGACGCGTCACGGTGTGGAACTGCGGCACGTGATGGTCCTGACGCAGTACAACGCACAACGCCACCACTTGGAGGAGAAAATGAAGCAGACGTTCAGGTTCCAATACAAGCAAAACGTGACCACAGTGGTCTCCAGCCAAGGTAACGTTTGGTTTCTTTATTTTGGGGGTGGGGTGGGATTGGGGGGTCAAACTGAGCATTGTTTAATACGTTCAGCGCCGTGGCCGCATTTCCCAAATTTTCGAAGCATTACTTAACGACTATGTTCCACTTGCAGGAGGTGGATTGACCATGATAATTCAAGGATAGTGCCAGATTAGCTTGGCGCCTGAAGGCGCCAAGCTAATCTGGCACTACCCTTGAATTATCATGGTCAATCAGTCTCCTGCTGTAGGGTGTTGGCGCGGAAGGGGTTAAACCGTGAGTGGTGATGATTTACGAACCTAGGCGTGCTTTGGACACAATGTTCTGTCTCCGAGGCTCTCACGACTGTGTGTCAAAAGCACGTCTCGGCCCGTGAATCTTCAGCAGCCGTGGTTTAATGTATTTATCCCACTGTAGTATAATCACTGCTTCATGTCATACCGGTTTGATGGTTGGGCTGTCTCGATAGAGCCTGCCTGCTCGGCGTTAAACGCAAATAACTAACTAACTACCTCGATAGAGCCTGCCTGCTCGGCGTTAAACCCAAATAACTAACTAACTACCTCGATAGAGCCTGCCCGCTCGGCGTTAAACCCAAATAACTAACTAACTACCTCGACAGAGCCTGCCCGCTCGGCGTTAAACCCAAATAACTAACTAACAAAGAAAGAAAAGGAAAAAGAAATCAGAGGTAGAAGGAGCTAAACAATACAAGGAAATTAACCAGGATATCAAGAAAAGCATGAAAAAGGCAAAGAATAAGTGGATTGAAGATCAGTGTAAACACGTAGAAGAAAATCTGAACAAAAATAATAGCAAAAAAAGCATACCAGCTGGTGAAAGACCTGACCAGTGTAAAACAAGGACGCTCCTCGATCATTCAAGATAGTGAAGGGAACTGTCTTACGGAAGACCAAGACATACTGAAGAGATGGACAGAGTACTGCTCAGATTTGTACAACCACCGAGCTGCAGGGGACCCAGGCATACTTGTCAACCCACCCGTGACCAACAATGGCAACTATCCCATCCTCCGAGAAGAAGTAGATGCTGCAGTGAAGTCGCTGAAAAAAGGGAAGGCAGCAGGAGCAGACAACATCCCTGCAGAGCTAGTCCAAGAAGGGGGAGAAGACACGATAAGCGCCTTACTAACAATCTGCAATAAGATCTGGCAGTCAGGGGATTGGCCCACACCATGGACCCAATCACTTATAATAACTATCCCCAAAAAAGGCAACTTACATCAATGCCAGAACTATCGCACGATCAGTCTTATATCCCACCCAAGCAAAGTCATGTTAAAGATGCTACTGAACAGGCTGAAGCCACAGGCAGAGGAAATCATAGCTGAGGAACAGGCAGACTTCAGACCAGGGCGCAGCACAACTGAGCAGATCTTCAACCTGAGAGTTCTATGTGAGAGATACCTCCAGCACCAGCAGGATATCTATCATGTCTTTGTGGATTTTAAGAAAGCGTTTGACAGGGTGTGGCATGCAGCCCTTTGGTCCACCATGAAGCTATACAACATCAATGCCAACCTGATCAAAGTCATAGAAAACCTTTACAACAAGGCCACTAGCGCAGTCTGCTTCAACGGCAAAATAGGAAACTGGTTTAGGACTACAGTTGGAGTCAGACAAGGCTGCTTGCTCTCACCTACTCTTTTCAACATCTTCCTGGAAAGAATCATGACGGACGCTCTGAAAGATCACGAAGGAACTGTCAGTATTGGAGGCAGAACAATCACAAACTTGCGCTTTGCGGACGACATTGATGGCCTTGCAGGAACAGAGAAGGAGCTAGCTCAGCTGGTGGAAAAGCTGGATAGTACAGCCATTGCATATGGGATGGAAATCAGTGCAGAGAAGACCAAACTGATGACCAATAACGCCATTGGCATTGGCACTGAAATCATGGTTGGAGGCCCAATGAACTGGAAACAGTTAAGAAATTCAAATACTTAGGAGCCATTGTGACAGATGAGGGATCAAAACCAGAAATACTGTCCAGGATTGCGCAGACAACAACAGCACTGACAAGATTGAAGACCATATGGAAGGACGGAAACATCACACTCTGCTCAGTCCAAGATCAGACTGATGCGCTCTTTAGTCATCTCAGTGTTTTTGTATGCCTGCGAGTCATGGACCCTCGCAGCAGACCTTGAAAGGAGGATACAAGCCACTGAAATGAGATGTTTTCGAAGGCTGCTTGGCATCTCATACAGAGATCACATCACAAACGAGGAAGTGGGAAGCAGAATCAGGCACGCCATCGGGCCCTATGAAGACTTATTAGCCATTGTGAGAAAACGCAAACTGAAGTGGTATGGGCATATCACGCGTTCAGCAGGGCTTGCCAAAACAATCCTGCAAGGCACTGTGCAAGGAGGACGAAGGAGAGGAAGACAGAGGAAAAGATGGGAGGACAATATCTCAGAGTGGACAGGACTGAAGCTGGGTGATACGCTGAGAATGGCAGAGAACAGAGAGGATTGGAGGGAGCTGGTTGCCAAGTCATCAGTGGTGCCCCAACGGTCGGCAAGACTACGGGATATAGACAGATAGACAGACAACTAACTAACTACCTCGATAGAGCCTGCCCGCTCGGCGTTAAACCCAAATAACTAACTAACTACCTCGATAGAGCCTGCCTGCTCGGCGTTAAACGCAAATAACTAACTAACTACCTCGATAGAGCCTGCCTGAGAGAGGGGGAATATGAGAGTTTTAGGGAATCTTCTATGGTCCTCATTTTTCTATGTTATTCGCTCACAAAAACGCACACGACCTTGCCTTTCCTTTTTCTCAAATTCCTTTTATTTTTCTCTGTAATTAGATATATAAAGAAAGAACTGAATCTTTATTAACACTATGACTGAGAATTTAAGGGGTTAACTCAGTCATAGTGTTAATAATACTTCAAATCCCCCCCCCCCCCCCCCCCCCATAGACAAAACGCCCGATCAAACCAGTGCTTGTAACCCGAAGCAATTATATATAATACATAAACACCTCATGCCTACGCTTGACTGGTTTTGAAAGACCCCCACTTCAATTCAGGTAAGATATGAATAGACCTGTTCTGAAAATAGCAATTATTCACATTTTCTTGTCGGGACGAGATTGCCTTTTGAAACCGGGATCGAAATCTTTTTAATCAGATCGGTATGTACCCACACTGTCTCGCTATTCATAACGGAATTTTTAATTTTTCCAATTATGTGTTCACCCGTTCGATTTGCCATTAAATGCAAATGGCCAACAGCCAACGCGCCGACACAGTAGGGCGCCGCTATTCGACTTAGTAAGGGAACACTCTATGAATAAACCGGCTCTACAGCTTTGAAAAGGCTATTTGCTGAGAGGTGACAAGAAGAGTTTCGAAATTGACTTCATATTTACTCAATGACTGGTTCCCGAAAAATCAGACGGTGGTTATACTGTGCACTATAAACAGTTTGATAAGAAACTAACAAGTAATATTTAACGCACACACACAGACGCACAGACAAAACACACAGACGCGCACACAAACAAACAAACAAACAAACAAACAAACAAACACACAATCAAACAGACGTACACACACACAAACAAACAAACAAACACACAATCAAACAGACGTACACACACACACACACACACACACACACGCACTTACAGACACTCATGTCAGTACAATTTTATCGTAAGCATGAGCTGCCAGGTGGTGTCACGGTTGATCGCCTTTTGTGTTGCCTCACGCCGCGCTATTAGCGGCCGCATTCCATTCCTTTTCAATTCAGACACGAGCCGCATTTTGAAAAGGCTCTCACCCGTCAATGGTCTTTATAGCTAAACCCTTTCAAATCGCTAAGTTGTGTCAAAGATCAACAGGGGGACATATTACTTTTCAAAAGAGGGGGATTTGTACAAGTGGGCTTAATGTACTCATGTGGTTTCTGAGGAATTAGAAAATCAACTGGTGGTTATTACACTATACAGGCACTGAAAAAACAGCTGGATAAGAAAATACCAAGTAAAAACAATAAGTCACAACTCACTTAAAGGTTACCTTAAAGTGAGTTACAATAGGAACTTATTAACTACTTATCATTAAGAACTTATTAATTACTTACCCTAATTACTTACAAGTACTTAATAACAACTTGGCTCTAGTCACGTATACTAAGTCTTTTTTACTAAGTTACAAGAGCAACGAAAACTTTTTTTTCTCAATAATATTCTGGTGGTGCAGATGGTGCAGGCCTAAACTGTGTAAGTGGCATGTCATCTCTCTGTGAAGTGTAATGAAAAAATAAACGATTACCAAATCTGATTTTTATTTGTTTAAAAGATTGTGTAGCTTTTCTGTGGTTTCCTGAACACCGATCTTTTTTCCTTCCGCTAAAAAACTAGCCTTCAGTTCTTCAACATTTACGGGAGATTGACTACGCATCTTATTCTGTATTTCAGATTTTTGTTTCTTGTAGTTATTCAAATCATCTTGGACTCGCTTAAATTCCTCGTCATTAATACAATTATCATTCAATGCCTTACTGATAATAAGTTTCATACTGCTCAGCTTTGCACCCGCCAAAGTACTCAATGCTTCATGTTTTTCTAATTTCGTGTGAAACCTCTTGTTCAAGGCCTCCAAACCAAAACAAGCCAGGCATGTAGCAACGCTTAAACCCTCAATTGCTATTCCAGCCAAACTCCCAATTCCTGTGGCGAACAGAACAATGCCCCCTACAGAACATGAAGCTGAAACTGCACCAATAGCCATAGAAGTGTTTTGAACAGAATTAAATACTGACTTATACCTCCTTTTGCACCGTGAGTACTTAGCCTCCTCACTCTCCAAATATTTCAAAGCTTCTGTAATATTATTTAATCTGAATGCATCTGCCTGTAATGTTTTATCTGAAGCAATTGGCATATGTGGATCAGGCGCAAGTGTTGTTTTAGTCATCACATTTGTTTCAGTCGGATCAAGCGTCGGTAGTTGTGGATAGAAGTTTACCATTTTTTTTTATTCACAAATATTTTTTTTATTTAATCAGCAATTACATTTTGCAACTCTTCAAAAGTATACAATTTGCTGGCATAATAAAATGCAACAAGATCAATGTGTTCAAGGTTTATGTAAGTTAGACGAACAAAAGTTGTTTTGTCGACCACCACCTTGACAGCTGGAACACTGCTCGAAACATTAATAACATCATTATTTTTTGTAATAGCAATAAAGACCTTTGATGATTCTGTTACTGTTTCATCCCATGTAAGTTTAATTCCCTGTGCAATTTGAGCCTCTTTAGCAGTAGTTACTGATTTCATGATAATTTCAAATACTATTGTCGCTTCTCTAGCCACGACTAAGCTTGCTGGCATAAACACAACAGAAGTATCTGATCTACCCTTTCTAGTTGTAAGAAGATACCGCCGTCTCTCATAATTTTCAACTTTCAGTTTTTCTCTGCTATTGTTGTCTGGGGCAAAGCTTGGAACAAGACTTACAATAAGCGGCCCAGAATTAACAACTTTCCTAAACACTAAGGCACCTTCGTCATCAGTGTATACATAAGGACTAATAAATTCCAACTTTATGTCCCAGTCAATTGTGGGTGGTGGAACAGGCACAGGTGAAACCACCCACTTATTTCCCACATGTATTAAGTTGTAGGGCGAATTATTTACAGGTGGAGTAGGTACAGTAACATCACGTAGCTGACCAAGTTTAGGAATCTGTTTTTCACCGTCTTTCATGTCAACAATTACTTTCCTCTTGTACATGCCATTTGAATCAAGTTCAAAACCATATATTTCTCCAATATCTCCCTCCTTCTCAAAATCCTGTACGTCTGCCAAATCTTTCAACTCTGTTACCGGACACGCAACTGGTATGATTCTCGACTTTGGACCACCACTCATTTTTTATAAACAAAAATAAAATTATTTAATTTCCAACACAACACTAAAATCATGCATAAGAACTGGTTTGTCATCCTGATTAGTTACAGATATACTCAGTGACTCAAAGAAACTAGAACCTAATTTCTTAAACTGCAAATTAGGAAATCTAACAACTACACTTTCACAATACGGAGCAGTTCCAGTTGGTAAACATCTCAACAAAGTTGAAGGCTTTCCATTGTGAACATTCTCAGATGTGTTTAGTTCTTTCAAATAAACATTTAGCACTGTGTGTACTGACAAATTGACAGGACGTTTTCCAGTTATTTTAAGTCTTTTTGTCTTCATTGTTATAATACCGGTCATAGCTTCACCTAAATCATCTGATCTATACCAATCTTCGTCAATATAAAATCCAAGTAAATATGCAAATTTATCTGAGATCCTTAACCAATTTTGTGTCAAAAATTCTAATGTAACAAGTAGGTTAGCTGGATTTAAAGTTGCTTTAATTTTAAATTTACTTTGAAACCATTCAGCTATAGTACAAAAGTCATAATACCCGGGTGGTAAAGCTTCAGTCTTACCATCTAAATTTACTTTATTATATATATCATCCTCAACATTAAACCATTTTACTGTGTAGAACAATTCATGGATAGCTGCAGCCTTGCTACCATCACGATTATCAATCCCATTAGTTAACCACACTGGTTTGCTTGTGTCAAGATTTGTTAAGGTAATAAACATTTTTATTATCTCATATAAAAAAGGATGGAATTTAAATCACCAACCATTACCACTACAAACGCATTTCAATTCAATGTGGATGCCAAATACAATGTCGCACCTACTTATGAACAGAAAATAATTCAACTAAATCAGCTTGATATTGCTGTGTCTGACGCAAGCGTACAAGACCTATTCCAAGTCAAAGTACCGAATCCGTTTGACCATTACCTAAACCCTCCAATAACAGATGACTCAACTGCAAGAAAGTGGTCTTCAAGTCCACTACAGATGTTTCAAAACCAACTCAACTTTGCAATACTATGCTCAACTACAGGCTGTGGTGTTTCATTTACAGACCACTTGAATCACTCAAACAAACTAATTAAGTCTGTGTATCGTTTTCATGTTTATTACCAGCTTAGACGTATACTGTCAGAACTGCATACACCATTACCAACTGAATCCAGTTTCAACAGGTATAACAACCCCATGGATATGAAAGCATTTGAACGCATCTGTAATGAATTTAACATTAACCCTGACACTAAGTATGACTTCACACAAAAACTTGATGATCACAAAGGCATGGGTACACTTTATTACGCTATGAGTCACAGACAATACCCTCAAGATTATTACCCTGGGTACACTTCATTCTCATCAAAATCTGAAGTCTGGTTAGGATCAATAGAGCAGAAACAGTCTAATGCGTGGACCACATTTATTTTAGATAAATCTGACGGGTTTACTCAAGCGGGAGTCGAGCGCGTAAATGAGTCAATCAGAACATATGTCTGGTGCATACTAGGTGCACAATCACTAACAAAATCGAATATTTTGAATGGAAGTGGAATATTTGAATCTCAAAAACAGTTTCTCGCTAATCTTGAAGATTCAATAAATTCATCAGTTGATCTCCCATCTAGCATACAGCGCTACCAAAACGTACTCAGATATGCCAGATCGAAAGTTGACTTTGTAGTTGGCACTGGGTTATACATGTTACCATCTGATCTTCAACTCCAAATGGGGACAATCACAAATTATAACAATGAAATCATTGTTGCAGGTGTTGGTCAGAAATTAGGACTCAATAAAAGTGTAAACTTAGGAGCAACAACTGCGCATGTACTGTCATTAAAATCATTACAGGAGGTTACTTCCCCTGCCCCACCACTGGTACCCATACAGTCAGTAACAACCCCTGACACACATGAGTCAGAACGAACTGCATTAGTAATAGGATTAACAGGGCTAGGAGTATTACTTCTTTACCTGTTTTATTAAATAACCCACCATTAACCCTCCTACTGTCACCAAAAATACCCACACATGTTCTGCCATAAACCCAACTACCTTTGCTGTAGTATTAATCAACCAGCTGACAACTGTGCCTAAAATGTCAGGCAACGTGTCTACTGCTTTCAGAGCCAATTTCTTAAGCAAGTCTGATATGTGAGACAACTGTTTCTTTACCCACGACTGTAAATCTTTTGGATCTGTGGGAGCCGGTGGGCCCGGGGGTGGCGGTGTCAGGGCTGCACCCCCACCAACCCCAGCACCGGAGACAGCCAGCACTACAGTGCCGATAATAAACCCAAGAGCAGTAATTAAACTAGCAATTGTGATACCCTGCTCTCTGAAAAGTGTTTTAAGTCTCTCAGCCAGAGTAGTGTCTTCGTGAAGTATTTTCTGAATAGTTTCTCTAATTCTGTTAACTTGGGTTTTCAGTTTTCCTCTTGCAATACTAATCACTTCTAACCGTCCAGATCTTTCTATCTGCAAATCATTTAATCTGTGTTGGATTCTTTCTTTTATTTCTGTGTCAAGATTTCCATTGTCTGCTGTAGCCAGTTTTTCTTTTTCACGTTCTATGTGTTTATCAAGCTCTCCCAGTTTGGCAAGATTATTAACCATCTCACCTCTTATTGTCTGCAGTGATTTATCCAATCCCATAATCTCCCTCATTGACAAAGGTGGATCATCTATTGTTTTCAAAGCGTCATTTATTTGCCCTTCAGTAAATGAGGTTTCTTGTATCACTGTGTTTGCTATTTCTGGTAGGCTTGTTACTGGTGCCATTTCAATCTCTTGCCCTGTTGGCAACTTTGTTTGTGTGTCGTGAAGAACACTAGCCAGTCTTGGCGTGACAGGATACCCTCCAATTCCAAGTTGACGCAAGGCACCAACACCACCTTCATTTTTTATTGTACTTAAAGCCCTAAACCTACTAGGGTCTTTTTTGTTAGTCAATAGTACTTTTCCTTTGTCAACAGTATTTAAATATAAATGACCCTTGCCATCAAGTTCAAACTGGTTAGGGTCTACGTTGTCTGGGCGATTACCAACATGATCATAAAATGAGTTCACTTTGGTTTCTAAAAGTTCATGACGTAAACTGTAAATATTTCTTGTACCAGTCATATCTGTCATATATGTTGTATTACCAAAATCATACGTGTCATCCATTTCAAAATCTTCATGATTAAATCCTCCTGCTGCCATTGTTTTATTAATTTATTATTTTTTATTGTGCATAATAAAAATGACACAGTCTTACGGATCAAAGTTAGACCCATACAGAAAACTACGTGAGCCCCTGGGTGTTAAGGGCATTAGACAATCGATAGTCATCACGAACAATCCAAGTACCATAGACCAGAACCAAACACTTACAGTCAAGTTTCCAAACCTAGGTCCCAGTGACGTTATTGTTCCTGGCACTGCACGCCTTGCATTTAATATTGAACTATCATCAGACGCAGACGTAAACAGAACACTGGTTGACAATCTTGGCAGAGCAATTGTTAGAACTATTAAAGTAAAACTTGAAGGACAGGAAGTGTTTAGTCTTGATGACTCAGATGTATTTTACTGTTACAAAGATCTTTGGCTCACAAGAGAAGAACGAGAAGATCGTATTTATCAAGGCATACAGCCAGATAATGTTGGTAAACTTCGAATCAATGCTGGAGACAAAACAACTACTGGGGTACCAAAGGAAGTTATTATAGCAGAAACATATGGAACCAGATTTTACATTCCACTTGAGTTTGAAATCCTAACAGCTCATTTGCCTTATTATCAAGGGACACTGAATGACCGTCTGAGCTTTGAACTAACTTTCAATGACTACTCCAAAGTTATAAAATCATCTGCCACAGATGCAACATATAAGATCTCTAACATTTCCTTGGAATATGAAATTGTCACACATATTGAACTAGCCAGACTCATACAAAATCAGTACCAGTCAAGACTTCCAATTTATTATGACAGGGTGATTAGACATAGTTTAATTCCCAAAGACAAGAGTGACCCAATGTGGAACTTAAACTTAAACACACCAGCCAGGTCACTGAAAGGTATTCTTATGTTGTTTGTTGAACCGGTGAGTCCATACAAAAGAGATTCAGAAAAATTCTACAATCCTAAGATTACACATTTGTCCTGCACAATCGAAGGCCGTCCTAATCAAGTGTATGCATCTGGAATGCTGCCTTATCAACACTATGACGAAACCACAAAGTATTTTGCGGGTGGAAGGATTAGAGATAAACCAGCAAACATTGCATGCAAAGATCTACATCTGTATGATGTTAGGATCGGACAATACCTTACAAACAAATACGCACTGTGGTTAGACCTTCGTAGTACAGACGACGATTATCTTCATGGGTCAGGACGAACTGTCGAGAACGGTAGTGATGGAATAACAATTCAGATACAAAAGAAGGTTGAAACTGCTGCAGCCATAAACATATATTTGTACCTGATATATGACGCACAACTCAATATTGCAGAAAGCAGACTGAGTGGACACATATATTAAAATTATATTGTGTATTAAAATGAACCGTAGCTTAATGACCCTTGATCCACACTGTGGCTTATTTGTTGGTGCCACAGGGTGTGGGAAAACTCAATTCGTACTTGACTTATTACAAACAAGATACATACACCACTTTGAAAACATTGTAATATTTTGTCCTACAATCAAACACAACAAAGCTTATCACAACCGTTTATTCATTTGGACTGACAGCAACATATACTTAGTCGACCCTGAGAAAAAACTGAATGACTACCTACAATATTTTTACAAGCAATTTGAAGGGCAGTCAACATTGTTTATTGTTGATGACTGTTCTGCAGAGAAAGACATTGTCAAGAAGAGAAACACTCTAGCAGAACTTGCCTTCAGTGGCAGACACGCAAATGTCAGTGTATGGATTCTCACTCAGAAATATAATGCTGTACTGAAAGATTTTCGAGAACAGTTAAAGTTTATCTGTTTGTTTTACTGCAAGGACCGTGACAGCTTTGAAGACTGTCTCAGAGAGAACGATGTCATCCCAAATAAGCATGAACGAGATGATGTAAAAAATAAACTGAAATCAACTAAGCATCTAAAGCTCATTTTAAAGACAGATCAGCCCACAGGGTATGGGTTAGTAAATTGATGTAAATTAATTTATACATTTGTTTGTCCAATAAAAATGACAGACGGACAAATCATACAGGTGCTTGATCTCACACACCTTTTCAAAGATGTTATGCACTTTACTGACTTAATATCACCCAAACAGACTTACATAAGCCTTTCAGCACCATCAGAAATATATGTTTCATATAGTGTGACTTTGGATTATGTCGATGAGCATCCAGATGTGGAGTGCATGACAGTTGATTTAAAGACACCTACTTTTAAAGTTAATGATACCGACTATGGTTGGTTAGGGGAAGTTTGTTATAGCATATTTAAACAACTACGCAAACTAAATGTTTATATTGACAGTGTTACAGTTAATAAAGTGGTATTACACAAGGTGAGCCAGCAGAGTTAACGTTAATATTTTTTATTTTATTATTTTGTCGGTCAAATAAAAATGACGGACAATGCTCAAAGCCCTGGCCCATCAAACCCTGGCTCATCAGGCCTACGTAACGTGTTTCACACAACAAACTTACCCATATCAAATACTAATAATGTTTACGAATCAATAGAAAACTCTTTTTCTGTCATACAGCAAAATCTTCTTACAGGCAGTGTTAAGATTCAAATTGTTGCAAAAATAGAATTCACTAGAGTAGACGGTGAGGTGATTGTATCGTATATATCAACAAGACAACACACAGTTAACACAAGAAGAGAACCGGAGGTAGAGAACGTGTTTAGAGACAGACTATTACCAGACTTTCTCCAGGCAATCGACAGTGCAAAAATGAAGGGGTCTGGTTGGCACGAAGGACATGTACATGAACTGCAATTAAAGCAGTCAAGGTATCATCCTATATTAGGTAAAGCATGGATACCACTGCCAACAGACGTCGCAAACAAGAAAGCTATAGTCAATATTCAGAACAAAGACAATTTCTGTTTCATGTGGTGCGTACTTGCTAAACTACACTTTGTGAGGTCAAGACCTGATCGCGTATCTAACTACATCAAATTTGTAAATGAACTCAACTTTAGTGGCATTGAGTTCCCTGTTAAAATAGAAGACATAGACTTGTTTGAAAAACTAAATCCTGGTATATCTGTGAATGTGTATGTGTGGGATAATAAATCTGAAAACAAGTTACAGCCAATTAGAGTATCTCCAATTGCCCCAACATATGGGCAGTCAGAAGATAAACATGTTGACATGTTGCTAATCGGAGATGACAATAACTTTCACTACACAATTATCAGGAATATGTCACGTCTAATTCATTCACATACAACAAAACACAATGGGAAACAGGAAGTGTGTAAAAGATGTTTACAAAGATTCTCCTCCATAAACGTAGCGCACAAACATGTTTTACACTGCAGGTCAGCTGATGACATACAAACAGTACTTAAGTATCCAGATCCTGGTAGTCAAGTGTATTTTAAGAACTATGGGAATCAGCAAAAATTGCCGTTTGTAGTATACGCTGATTTCGAATCCCTGGTTGTTCAATTTGAAGGTCCTGTTCCAGAGTCATTACCAAAGACTATAAAACTAAGTGACCAAGTGGTGTGTTCTTTTGGATACATTATTGTTAGGTCAGACGGTCTTCATTCAGAGCCTGTTATCTACAGAGGTGAAAATGCAGCTTGTCTGTTTTTAACAGAAATGAGACATCTGTATAGTCAGGTAGTACAGTATCTCACAACATGCCAGATGCCTTTGATGATGACAGAAGAAGACAAACTGAAATTTGATACAGCTGAGACGTGTTGGATTTGTGAACAACCTTTAGATGGTGATAAAGTTCATGACCACGATCACATAACTGGGCGTTACAGAGGAGCTGCACATAACAATTGTAACTTGTTATTAAAAATAGATCCTAAGACATACAAGTTACCAATCTTTTTCCACAATCTTAAAGGATATGATTCACACATCATCATGCAGGCTGTAGATGAGTCTTACAAAAACATAAGTTGTACAAAGAGGATGGAAATGATCGTCTTATTCTATACCTGCGTATTTCTCTGTGGGCTGGCGATTGGGTGCCTGATAGGCGGGGGCAGGGGATCTAACTGTTGTCTGTCCAGCGCTGTGATTCTCCTTGGTTTGCATATAAGTTGTATTGCCCAGACAACTGAGAAGTACTTGACTTTTAGGTTGGATAAATTAGCATTTTATGACTCCATGCAACATTTGTCTTTAGGTCTTGCTAGTCTGGCAGAAGGGCTGACTGAGTATCCAATAACAAGTAAATATTTTGAGTCAGACTTGGTTAAGAAAGGTGTCTATCCGTATGAGTACATTGATCACTGGGTTGTGTTTGAAGAAACAAGACTGCCACCAAAAGAGAAATTTTATTCTACACTAACTGGAAAAGGTATTTCTGACTGAATATCAGCATGCTCTTGATGCGTGGGGGAAGTTGGGGTGTCAGACAATTGGTGACTATCACGACCAGTACTTGAAAGCTGACGTTTGCTTGCTAGCAGATGTATTTGAAAGTTACCGTGAGAAGGGTTTGTTACACTACAGACTTGACCCTGCTTGTTACATCACTAGTCCTGGCATGACATGGGATGCATTTTTGAAATCCAGTAAGATATTTATAGACCTGTTGTCTGATCGTACGATGGGTGAAATGGTGGAACGTGGATTGAGGGGAGGGATTAGTATTGCATCGAACAATTACGCCAGAGCCAACAACAAATATTTGGACAGTCATGGTGACCAGGGGTTTGACCCCTCGAGGTCAAGGTCATTCATTACGTACCTTGACGCTAACAATTTGTATGGGTTCGCAATGTGTGAATTATTGCCCTTGAAAAACTTTTGTCTGTATGATTTGTCACAGTATGACATAACAGACATAACAAACAATATTATGAATCATGACCGAAACGACGCGAAGGGTTGGATCTTTGAAGTAGACCTGGAGTACCCGCATCATCTACACGATTACCATAATGATTATCCGTTGGCTATTGAGAAAATGAGTATGACGGGGAAAAAAGAAGACACTAAGCTTGTGCCAAATCTAAATGACAAATTCAATTACGTTTGTCACTACCGCTTGTTGCAGTTTTACATCAGACATGGGTTAGTATTAAAGAAAGTTCACAGAGGAATTCAATTTGATCAGAGTGCTTTCATGAAAGATTACATAATGAAGAACACAACCCTTCGTGCCAGAGACGGCAACACTGCATTTGACAAAGACTTCTTTAAGCTTATGAACAATGCCTGTTTTGGCAAGACGATGGAAAATCCTCATCACAGAAAAGATGTGAGACTTGTTACAACTGAATCGGGTGCAATTAAACTTACAGGCAAGCCACAATACACAGGGTACAAAGAGTTTCATTCATCATTGTATGCAGTGTCACTCAAAAAAAAGATTGTCAAACTGGACAAGCCAGTATTCATTGGTATGGCAATTCTTGAGTTGTCAAAACTGGTGATGCTTGAATTTTATTATGATTACTTCAAATTAAAGTATCCTGACTGTCGATTGTTATACACTGACACTGACTCTATGATCATTGATGTGTGTACTGAAGACTTTTATGAAGACATGAAAACAGAACTACACATGTATGACACGTCTGATTACCCTAAAGACCATCCACTGTACAGCACACAAAACAAAAAGGTGCCTGGTAAGTTTAAAGATGAACTAAATGGTGTGCCAATAGTTGAGTACGTTGGACTGAGATCAAAAATGTATTCTATACTGCACCAAAAGGGAAGTCAGTCAAAAGCCAAAGGGATAAAAAAAACAGCAATAAAAAATAAAGACATTTGTCATGAACATTACAAGCAAGTGTTAGATGGTGCATTAATGCCTGATTATCCAAACAAGTCACTGAGATCAAACAAACATAATCTTGAAATAATTCAAACACATAAGAAATCACTTGCAGTTGGAGACACGAAAAGAGTGTTTCACACTAAGGAAAAAGCTTATGCACCTGGACATTACAGGCTCAAGTTATCTGAAGAAATAGCTGACGAACTGGTTGATGAATTAATTGATGACTTAGTTACTGAAATGAGTAACGGTGTCTGAGGGAATAATCTGTAATTCTTCTCTGACAAATGCCCTCTGGGGCGCAGGGTCGTACAGGTAATATATTGTTGCGTCAGGACCGGGAATTATTTTTTTTATATTGTGTACAGACGTTGACCAGATGGGGTCTGTCGCTCTGCGCTTTATGTCATTTTCAGCTTCACCTGGTTGATATAAATATCTCACCTGTTTAGTAAATAAACTTGTGTCGGGTGCTGGGGTTGGGGCTGTTTTTGGCTCTGTAATTGTTTTCAATTTAATAGCATCAGCAGGTTTTGGGTGTCCTTCATTGTTCATTGCTTTTATCACATGTGGTAACCTTTGTACCCATTCAGTGTTACGGGTGTCATGCATGAGTTCCTTTGAATACTGGTAACTGAAAAGTCTTTCTGATAACTGTTTGTTAAAGTTTTCTACAATTGCCTGCGATCTGTGTACACCTGGAATGCCGCGTCTGACCAGTACGCCATGCTTCGCAAATAACTGATTAACAGCACCTTTGAATTCTGATCCGTCATCAACTTGTACAAGTCTGGGGTATCTTAAGGGGCCTCGACTATATATTTTTGATAATGCTGTAGCAACTGTACTGGCTGTTTTGTCAGATATGGGTTCAGCGTCTTTATACCTTGAAGCAATGTCTACAACAGTTAATGCATACTTGTATCGTTTCTTTCTTATTGTGTCATGTGGTAAGAACAAAAGGTCCATTTGGTGCGTGTCATTAGGTGTTGTGTTCTCAAAATGGGGTCTAGATATCTTTCTTGGAGCAGGTAAATAAATTTGCCAAATTGCCTGTCTCTGTAACCATTGCTTGACCTGATTGAGTGATACATCTCCGCCCACAGCGGCATGTAATTTCTGAATAGCGGTTGCTCCTTTATAATACCCTGATGGTGAGTAATATATTTTCGATAGTTTATTTTCGGCTGCCATTTTTTCTAGCAATGAAAACTCCAGTAAAATAAACAAATATCATTCCCACTAGAACAAAGATTATCTCCCCGTTTCTTTGTTCTGGGCTTGGTTGATAGTAGTCACTTAGTTTCGGTTTTGGGATAGACATGTCTTCACCCGTGACTAAAAAATACTCACGGATTGCGTCGTCTGTATTTGAAAACGTATGTTGTGCGTGACCTTCTAGCCTGAGTTTTTCATTGATGAAATCAAGTTTCTCAATTCTATTCTTTTCGTAATCCTGTTCTGCCTGCGCTAATTTTTCTGACGCTTCATTATGACGCTTTATTTCTTCTGCAGATTGTTCTCTACCCATTTTAGAAAAGAGATAGTTTGATCCGCTAAACGCGAGGGCGTTGACCATCGCTCCTCCCACCATAATAGCTATCGTCGCCATATTATTTTTATTTACATAGAAACATTTTCGGGAATAATTCCCTGTTTAACAAGAAGGTCTTTCGTGGCGATTGACGCTGTTACAACTACAATTAGCTTAGCGCTGTCTTCGAAATCGAGTCTACTGAGGTCTGCTGATTTCATTTTGAGTAGATTTTTTCCCAGCATAGAAAACGCTACTGCTAATGCACTGATTACTGCAGAGTGATACACAAGATTCATTAAATTTTTTGAGTCATTCATTTCTTAGGCAAGAAAAAATTAAAATAATAAATTTATTACTGCATGATAAATGGGTCGACAACTTTGGATATTGTTGGTAATGTGGCGACTTCTGTTTTTGATGATGGAGTGTTTAATTTTTTGGTCACTGTACGAGTCTGTGGCTTGTATTTTTTGTATAATTGGTAAGCTACAAAACCAGATCCGACAACAAATGCGGCAACTACATATTTTGCTGTTTCAGAATTAGACTGGGTTGAAGGTCTTTCACTTTGATGTGGGTGTGACAGGGGTGCCAGTCCTGACGGTCCTACCGGTCCTACCGGTCCTACCGGTCCTACCGGCGGTGTTGACGGCGGGTCACTTACATGAGCCTTTTCTGTTAGCGCCTGTAGCTGTAACTTTTTCTGCTTGTTCCATTCAGCTAAACGTTTACCAGACTGAACCCTTCCTGCATTTTTAGCTGTTTTTGTCACTGTGTGAATCTGAGTCTGGGCAGGGTCTGAGGCAGGGTTCATCTGTGGGGTCGTTTGGGGGGTCGTCTGTTGGTCGTCCATTTTTATCAGCAAAAAAATTTAATTTCGTAAAATCGATATGGCTGCTAGTTACAATTAATGTTACCAGAGGAGCCAGCAAATTACCAAATCTGTAGAATAAAAGGCAAGCTAATTTACCAATTGCACTCGTTACAATGGGGTTACTCTCGAGGTCATTTGTGAGATTTTCAATGTCTACAGGGAGAGCGTAACTCACAGCTTTTGAATATAAGCAGACAATTGATTTGCTCAAATCACGGGTCATTAGTGAAGCCATGTGTTGTTCATATTTAAAATGAAGTTTAAATAAATCAGCAGCCGTGAGGGATAGTATATCTTCAGTTGAATATAGCTTCCCAAGATAAGATTTCGAATGACCAGAAATCACTACAGATAAAATTCTTTCCCTTTTTGAATCTAAGTCTATGTTTTCTACAGCGCCAATATCATTTAATAATAATATTTCGTCTGTGTTCATTTTATAATGCAATTTAAAAAGATAATTCATAAACACATTTGTTTCTTTGTCAGTAAACCAGACATGAGTACATTAAGCCCTCACATGTAGAACCGTTTTGTAAATGATCCCCCTCCTTTCAAATAATAACGTTCCCCTTGTTGATCTTTGACACAACTTAGCGATTTGAAAGGGTTTAGCTATAAAGACCATTGACGGGTGAGAGCCTTTTCAAAATGCGGCTCGTGTCTGAATTGAAAAGGAATGGAATGTGGCCGCTAATAGCGCGGCGTGAGGCAACACAAAAGGCGATCAACCGTGACACCACCTGGCAGCTCATGCTTACGATAAAATTGTACTGACATGAGTGTCTGTAAGTGCGTGTGTGTGTGTGTGTGTGTTTGTGTGTGTGTGTGTGTGTGTGTTTGTGTGTGTGTGTGTGTTTGTGTGTGTGTACGTCTGTTTGATTGTGTGTTTGTTTGTTTGTTTGTTTGTTTGTTTGTTTGTTTGTGTGCGCGTCTGTGTGTTTTGTCTGTGCGTCTGTGTGTGTGCGTTAAATATTACTTGTTAGTTTCTTATCAAACTGTTTATAGTGCACAGTATAACCACCGTCTGATTTTTCGGGAACCAGTCATTGAGTAAATATGAAGTCAATTTCGAAACTCTTCTTGTCACCTCTCAGCAAATAGCCTTTTCAAAGCTGTAGAGCCGGTTTATTCATAGAGTGTTCCCTTACTAAGTCAAATAGCGGCGCCCTACTGTGTCGGCGCGTTGGCTGTTGGCCATTTGCATTTAATGGCAAATCGAACGGGTGAACACATAATTGGAAAAATTAAAAATTCCGTTATGAATAGCGAGACAGTGTGGGTACATACCGATCTGATTAAAAAGATTTCGATCCCGGTTTCAAAAGGCAATCTCGTCCCGACAAGAAAATGTGAATAATTGCTATTTTCAGAACAGGTCTATTCATATCTTACCTGAATTGAAGTGGGGGTCTTTCAAAACCAGTCAAGCGTAGGCATGAGGTGTTTATGTATTATATATAATTGCTTCGGGTTACAAGCACTGGTTTGATCGGGCGTTTTGTCTATGGGGGGGGGGGGGGGGGATTTGAAGTATTATTAACACTATGACTGAGTTAACCCCTTAAATTCTCAGTCATAGTGTTAATAAAGATTCAGTTCTTTCTTTATATATCTAATTACAGAGAAAAATAAAAGGAATTTGAGAAAAAGGAAAGGCAAGGTCGTGTGCGTTTTTGTGAGCGAATAACATAGAAAAATGAGGACCATAGAAGATTCCCTAAAACTCTCATATTCCCCCTCTCTGCCTGCTCGGCGTTAAACGCAAATAACTAACTAACTACCTCGATAGAGCCTGCCTGCTCGGCGTTAAACGCAACTAACTAACTAACTACCTCGATAGAGCCTGCCTGCTCGGCGTTAAACGCAAATAACTAACTACCTCGATAGAGCCTACACAAGCGTTCTTCGGCTTTTCTTACAAAGTGCATTAACCCCTTCACTGCCGTGACAAGGCGAATATGATCCAACTGCATGAGACATAGAACCTCATAGGCCCAGCGACAGCGGGGGCTCATGAGGATCTGTGCCTCTTGCTGAGACCAACTTATATCCATGTTTCTTGGACGGTGTTGGCTTATGGTCTTTGAATGAACGAAAAAACAAAGTGTACAGTGGCAGAGAAGGAGTTAGTAGGCCGGACGTGTTCACGTGTTCATGTCAATGTCCTTTTTCGTTGACCGCCAACCTCCACGAGACATCTGTGGTGCACGCTTTTAGAGCTCCACACCCCCTCTCCCCCTCCCTCCCCCCCCCCCCTGTCTCTCCACTAGCGGAGCACCTTGCTAAGTGATTGGTGCAGGCCTAAGCTCACTCATGCAACCGACCACCGATCCCCCACCATCCCCCCCTTCCCCCTCAACATCACCTTGCATATAATGATTGGTCGCTGTTGGAGGGATTGTGTGTGCTGGCTGGTGGTTTATGGAGGTTTATGTGTATTTATTGAGTTTTGCTGTAGGAGAGAATTGGGCTGCGTAATTCTGTGAAGTCCCTGTTGTGATCTTACAAGATCCCAGAGATAGTTTCTGTCATCTTCATCGTGTTTATAAGTGGTTTATTGCGGGTCTATGCGTGTTATGTTGGTTTATCGAGGGTTATTGCGCCTTTGTTGGTGGTTTATAAAGGAGTATGTGTGTTTACTGGTGTGTTTTTTAGTTTTGGAGGGTTTATATTAGGTTTACTCGAAGATCATATGTACAGGTGGCGAGTGGGACAACGTCACTGAGTGCTGTCGTTTTACAAGTTTGCAGTGTTAGAGTTTTTGGGTTTATGCGTTTACTGGTGGTTTATCGGTGGTTTACCTGTACAGGTGGCGAGTGGGACTACGTGATTCTGAGCACTGTACGGTCCCTGCCGTCCTACAAGATCGAGCCCCGCCCCACTATCGGCTGGTGTCGACAGCACCTGGGCTTCATCAACGACACAAACCAGGTCAACGTCGCCCTCACCAGGGCCAGGAAAGGACTCATTATTGTCGGTGAGAACACACAGTTACTACTGTCTTCTATTTTGCGCCTCATTTGTTGTCTCGTTCTATTCGCTGCGCTAGCGCAGCGAATCGCTCGATATAACCAGTGTGCTTGTACATTGGTCGGTTGTAAAGCGTAAAACACAGAAAAGCTTAAGTTTACACCGTTAGGAAACAAAACAAGAAAACCGCCTCCACCTCAAAGATACGCAAACCCTCCCCCCCTAAAGGTGGGTGCGTCAGCTTTTAATCCTGTGGCTGTCGCTAGCGGTTTTTGTCGCGATGATTCCTGCAAGAATCCAGTCACCCAACCAGTCTTGCAGGAATCCAGTCAACCAGCCAGTCCTGCAGGAATCCAGTCAGCCAGCCAGTCCTGCAGGAATCCAGTCAGCCAGCCAGTCCTGCAGGAATCCAGTCAGCGAGCCAGTCCTGCAGGAATCCAGTCAGCCAGCCAGTCATTCAGGAATCCAGTCAGCCAGCCAGACCTTCAGGAATTCAGTCATCCAGCCAATCCTTCAGGAATCCAGTCAGCCAGCCAGTCCTTCAGGAATCCAGTCAGCCAGCCAGTCCTCCAGGAATCCAGTCAGCCAGCCAGTCCTTCAGGAATCCAGTCAGCCAGCCAGTCCTGCAGGAATCCAGTCAGCCAGCCAGTCCTGCAGGAATCCAGTAAGCCAGCCAGTCGTAAAGGAATCCAGTCAGCCAGCCAGTCCTGAAGGAATCCAGTCAGCCAGCCAGTCCTGACGGAATCCAGTCAGCCAGCCAGTCTTGACGGAATCCAGTCAGCCAGCCAGTCCTTCAGAAATCCAGTCAGCCAGCCAGTCCTTCAGGAATCCACTCAGCCAGCCAGCCCTTCAGGAATCCAGTCAACTAGCCAGTCCTGAAGGAATCCAGTCAGCCAGCCAGTCCTTCAGGAATCCAATCAGCCAGCTAGTCCTTCAGGAATCCAGTCAGCCAGCTAGTCCTGCTGGAATCCAGTCAGCCAGCCAGTCCTGCAGGAATCCAGTCAGCCAGCTAATCCTTCAGGAATCCAGTCAGCCAGCTAGTCCTGCAGGAATCCAGCCAGCCAGCCAGTCCTTCAGTAATCCAGTCAGCCAACCAGTCGTGCTTGAATCCAGTCAGCCAGCTAGTCCTGCAGGAATCTAGTCAGCCAGCCAGTCCTTCAGTAATCCACTAAGCCAGCCAGTCCTTCAGGAATTCAGTCAACCAGCCAGTCCTTCAGGAATCCAGTCAGCCAGCCAGTCCTTTAGGAATCCAGTCAGCCAGCCAGTCTTGCATTAATCCAGTAAGCCAGCTAGTCCTGCAAGAATCCAGTCAGCCAGCCAGTCCTGAAGGAATCCAGTCAGCCAGCCAGTCCTGAAGGAATCCAGTCAGCCAGCCAGTCCTGCAGGAATCCAGTCAGCCAGCCAGTCCTTCAGGAATCCAATCATCCAGCTAGTCCTTCAGGAATCCAGTCAGCCAGCCATTCCTGCAGGAATCCAGTCAGCCAGCCAGTCCTGCAGGAATCCAGTCAGCCAGCTAGTCCTGCTGGAATCCAGTCAGCCAGCTAGTCCTGCTGGAATCCAGTCAGCCAGCCAGTCCTGCAGGAATCCAGTCAGCCAGCTAGTCCTGCTGGAATCCAGTCAGCCAGCTAGTCCTGCAGGAATCCAGTCAGCCAGCCAGTCCTTCAGTAATCCAGTCAGCCAACCAGTCCTGCTGGAATCCAGTCAGTCAGATAGTCCTGCAGTAATCCAGTCAGCCAGCCAGTTCTTCAGTAATCCAGTCAGCCAGCTAGTCCTGCAGGAATCCAGTCAGCCAGCCAGTCCTTCAGTAATCCAGTCAGCCAGCTAGTCTTGCAGGAATCCAGTCAGCCAACCAGTCCTTCAGTAATCCAGTCAGCCAACTAGTCCTGCAGGAATCCAGTCAGCCAGCTAGTCCTGCAGGAATCCAGTCAGCCAGCCAGTCCTTCAGTAATCCAGTCAGCCAGCTAGTCCTGCAGGAATCCAGTCAGCCAGCTAGTCCTGCAGGAATCCAGTCAGCCGCTAGTCCTGCAGGAATCCAGTCAGCCAACCAGTCCTGATGGAATCATGGCGACAAACCACTAACGACGACCAAAGGGTTACATTTTACTTAGAATTAACCCTAATTCACAAACCAACCCTATTAGGCGCGTCATCCAATTTCGTTTCGCGCGCATTTGTATCTACGTCACTGCGCAAGATTGAACGCCTGCCTATCAAGCGTTATGTGCGCTTTTTGCGCAATGTGCAAATCCAGCCTGGCGAGTAAGGGCAACCACTCCGTCGTCAGCTTGCCCCTGCTTGCCAGGATATAGCCCAATCAGCACTGCATACCAGCCCAATACTGGCACAACATATATGGCAAGGAACTCTGGCCGGGAAGCCATGTGTTGGGTGGGGTGGAGTTTGCATGGGCCTTTGCGAGCGCAGAGACCCCATCTTGACCGAAGTGAACTAACTGTATACACACTCGCAGGAAACGCTGAGCTGCTGAGCTGTGACGAGGTGTGGAGGCGTCTGGTACAGAGGTATGACGAGCTTGGCTGCTTCTACGACGCCGAGGACTTCCCCCCACGCCGCCAATCCGGCGGGGGGGCCCGCGGACCGCGGCGACCCCCAGCGGCCACGACAGAGTGGCAGGAAGTGTCGTTAAGGTCAAGGTCAAACCAAGGTGACAGATGCCAGGAGGTGCCTTCTTGTTCAAATTCACGTCAAGGTCATGAGGAAGAGTTCAGGTGCCAGGAAGCACCGCCGTGCTCGGGGTCAGATCAAGGTCACTGAGCTCGGGGTCAGATCAAGGTCACTGAGCTCGTGAAAGTTGAGCCGTGGGTTGTGATTTCGCAGTCATGTAAGCAAGTCAGCAGATGGTCACTGGACCGACTTCGGCCCAGTGACCATCTGCTTAGTACTTGCTTACACGACATCTGTGTGCGGGCAAACGGTGCCGACGTCAGCCAGTAGCGTTTTGCTCACTTGGTAGTGCCTGATTCTCCTTTACACACGGTATCTTTGTCTAGACACAACAGCGCTCTCACAATATCTGTTGCATTTTCGTTAGTTTGCTCATAGATTGATTGATTAATTGATTGATTGATCGATTTATAATAATGATAATGATAATAATAATAATAATAATAATAATAATAATAATAATAATAATAATAATAAATCGTAGCCCATTTAGCTCCGAGTCCCTACTGCAGGAGAGTGATTGACCATGATAATTCAAGGGTAGTGCCAGATTAGCTTGACGCCTGATGGCGCCAAGCTAATCTGGCACTACCCTTGAACTATCATGGTCAAGCCGTCTCCTGCAACTGGTACATAGTCATTTGGCAACACCTCCAAAATTTGAGAAATGGGACCTTGGAGTTAAAAGGGTTAATATTATTATTATTATTATTATTATTATTATTATTATTAAACCAGGAGGCAATAAAAACGCGATTTTTTTTCACTGTAGCGCTTTTCTACGTAAATATGCTTAATCGGGGTTATTTTGACGTCATTCTTTAGAAAATGTTATGATGAGTGCATAATGTCGCGTGTAAATGGAATGTTTAGTCTTCAAAATCTCACATCGATGACTTATGACGTCATCAGTGACACTAACATCACGGGATATTGAAAGTGAAATGGGGAGCATCTGCAGAGGACACAGCTGAAAACCACACAAGTGCGGTGTCAATAGGGTCTGTGTGAATGAAAATCCGGCCTGTTTGGTCTTGACCTACTTTTTGTTTGTCAAAGGCATCTAAATAATCAACATGTCCTACAAACATGAAAATCACAAATTTGCATATTTACCTAATCAAATTGATATGGGTGTGTTCTTTATCTCTGTGTCAATCACTGGAGCATAAAATTGGTTTGAAAGTAATTCACATTAAATCATTAAAAAAATGATGTGCACCGGAAGTTCTGGTTCTCTAGTGAATTTTGCGAGTCAAATTTCTTTAAGGCAGTTAAAAACGTCATAAGCAGTCCCCACAAACTGTGTGTTTAAACATCTCACAAGAAACTTGCTTGTCAGGGTGTGTCCAGTTTTGCTTATTTTCACCACTAATGAAACCCTGTGTCCTTCCATGGGAGCCATGGGCGATAACTCATCCAATTTTTGTGTGAAGGTAGCTCAGACAGTAGGCTATACACCTGAAGTAAGCAACAAATAAAATTTTCTTGTTTTGTTGTCAGGGTGGCTCTTAGTTTGCGCTACATTTACCGACACTTTTCGCGTTTTTATCGCCTTTGAGTATATTTACTGATTGCAAAGTTTTCTTTGCATTTTAACTGCTGTTGATCTGGTTGTGTTTGCCAGCACACGCCTGTTTGTGTACCGTACACTGTTGTTTGCCAGCACACGCCTGTTTGTGTACCGTGCACTGTTGTTTGCCAGCACACGCCTGTTTGTGTGCTGTGCACTGTTGTTTGCCAGCACACGCCTGTTTGTGTGCCGTGCACTGTTGTCACGTTCTGTACGCACTTGTGTGATGTTTTTATTTTCTCCGACACTGCATTCGTTTTACAAGTATATTCATAAGTTGTTGTTCTGTGATGTTAGACATCAGGGCTGCAGTAAGAAAGATCTAAAATTGCATACCAGCGCACATACACATCTTTGTGATATACAACATTTTGACGAGTGTTTCCGATTATTTAAAAAATGTCGCGTTTCTTCTGCTCACCAGTACGCATTCCATATCACAGCACGTTGAATGCAGTTGTAGGAACAACTCTCTGTGTGTGCGGAGACTCATGTCAACGAGAAACACGTGTTTTGGTCTTGGGTTTTCCAGAACTCATATTCTGTGATATTTATTGTATATAGATATTTATTTATTGTTTGACTATTTCGTTATGTATACACACTGCGAAGATAAACGAAATCAGATATAGCCTCTGGCAACGGTTGCTGTCATCAGCTGACTTCAGCCACAACCACTGAGGCCACAGCAACTGTTGTTTAGCACTGTTATGTGGGGATTATCTTTGACCATGGTAAGCTTCCGGCATAACAGCTTTTGGTTTACTGTTTGAAAGCACTGAGATAACACTCTCTTAAGTCGGGGTGTGGCCAACTGCGTGGTGGGGTAGTTAAAAGCAGCCGCACACGGATATCCTATCATCCTTGAAGGCATTACAAACAACAACCGCAGCAAACACAACTTCAACAACTGGCAATTAACTTGTTATTTGAGAGTGCCATATCAAACACAAATTCTGCTTGAAATACGGACGATCCGAGTGTGTGTGTATTTAAAAAGAAACACCATTTTAAACGTCTCACTGTCGACTCATCACGTCTCCTACACCACCCCGTCCTCCACCCTACCTAGGCCTACCACCCCTGACTCCATACCTCCCCTCCCACCCTTCCCCACATCCCACCCTACGTCAGACCCGACCCAACACTGTCCCGTTACAGAAAGTCTTTGAATATAATTAGCGTCCAGCTAAATTTCCAACTGTGAGGGCTTTGTTGTGTATGTCTGTTGGAAATGATATCTAAATGCCTCCACCGACTGTGCGAAATTCAATACACCACTGGGCAATTAAGTTGCCTAGATCACAAACGAGAGACCAGGTGCTTGACTGAGCTTAGTCCTGCGCCAGCCACTAAGCAAGGTGCTCTGCTATAGCGGGGTGAGTGTTGTGGCGCTATAGCGGAGCACTTTGCTTAGTGGCTGGCGCAGGACTAAGCACGCTCATGCAACTGGATACTGCGCCATTGCGTGCCTTCCTTTATATGACACGATTGAGTGGCCGTGTAACACCTGCGAATGGCTGCCATAAATATAAAAAAAAAACACGTCAATACCCATTTCGCAAAGCCAGGCTTTTCTTACATTCAAATGCAGAACAATAGAAGCTTGTGTATGAACCGGGCGGTTTACGCATGATGTACTGAACACAAGAATATTTCTGCTCATACTGGTGTAGACATGCGGACAAACTGCACAAAGTAAACACGAGACAAGAACACAGTGGACTACTTATTTGTCAGACTGACGAGAAGTGTAAAGCTAGGATCTGTAGTGCATTGCACTTAGTCTTAGCTGTGTGTCCATTTATAGTACGTTTGAGCAAAGTTTGCTTTGTGTTTGTTTGCAAATAACTCTCGAAAGCAGATGATTTCAAGACAACTCTAAGAAGAAAAGATGGTCGCCAACTTTGGTCTTAATTTATTTTTATTTTTTTAAGTCCTGACACTAACGGTTTAGCCCCTGCCCCCGGGAAAGTTTTATCATGACTCACTTAAACCTGCTACAATATACCCTAATCGAGCCCCACTCAGAGACACTGACGCATATTTATTCCTGTAAACTTCACGCTCTCCCTGTTGAAAATTCAATAGCCTGGTCTTTCAAGGCGTCTGATCCGTGCACGGCTTGTCAGTTGTCATGGTTTCTGCATCAGCTTGTCATCATTTCTGCATCAGCTTGTCATGATTTCTGCGTCAGTGATGCAGTTCAGTGGTCACAGAGGCCTGAACAGGGGATATTTTTCAGATTTTAAGTAGGTCATCTCCTTGATCTCCCGAGGGTAGTGGCTAAACCGTTGGGTTTGAAGCCACATAAATTTGAAAATAAATTAGGACCAAGTTTAGCGATCAACTTTTAAGTCCCTTTTATTTATAGAATGTACTTTTTAGGACGGGTCGCGGTGGGGCGAATTTAATAGCATGTCCATGATGTCAAAGGCGGGCAGGCTAAACCTCTAACAGTTTAAGTTACAAGATAAAGATTACCTCATGTCTAGTTACGCTAACCTCGCTGCTGAACGTACATTTGGCGGGAAGCGCCGTATGTGCGTATGTATGTGTGTGCGTATGTATGTAAACAAGAAAATCTCCGATATTTCTGTGTACACAAGCTTGAAACTTGGCGAAATACTTTCTTAAAGGGGTGGCCTAGAGAGCCTCCGAGCATATTGTAATTGAATGTCTCATTGAAGACATAAACAACCGCTTACAGGAAGTCGGTTGACCCAGATTATAGTCCGTAATTTTTGTCATATTTACTTGAACGTTTGGATATGGCTAGCTTGGAGAAAAACATTTGATGAGTTCGTTAGCCAGCTTTGTATCCTTTCAACTTCTTTAGTAAAAAAAAAAATTTCAAAATGAATTACAACATTTTAAAAAAAATCCTTGACTTCTAGAGAAAATCAGACAGTGGCGGTGACGTAAAGGGGCCAACTCCGTCACCACGCAGACACTGACATAAAACTCTAAAATGACGTTATTATCTCTCTCTCTCTCTCTCTCTCTCTCTCTCTCTCTCTCTCTCTCTCTCTCTCTCTCTCTCTCTCTCTCTCTCTCTCTCTCTCTCTCTCTCTCTCTCTCTCTCTCTCTCTCACTCACAAACATGCGCGCATCTCCAGGACTGAGGAGGAATAGATCCTCATGCGCCCTCCGGGCGCATGAGGATCTATGCCTCTTGGAGATGTTTGCAGCGCGCGCGCACTCACGCACTAACACGCTCACACACGTCGACGCGCTTTCAGAAGAGTATGCAGGTGACCCGTGTACTTAGTATATCATGTGGCTAGGTAAAGTCAACCTGCTTTCACACAAAGTATAGCAAGACTGAAATTGTACCGTAAAGTTCTAGTTTTGTCACCATTTTCTCCAGCCTATGAAGCGAAAGTGAAACATATATCACGTAAAATATAAAATTATGTAAAAACTAAAACTTACGTCATGACAAATGACGTTTGACAAATCAATGACGCGTATGTCCTGCGCCCCTTATAGAACTGACTGACGCATTGGCAGATCTGCGAGACTTTTTCAGTAGGAGATAATTCAACATCAGAATCAGGTCAAAGACAAAAGGTAGAGATCATTGACAGCGAGGACAGCTCTCATATAGAAGGGACTTTGTGGGTTATGGTTCATCCCATCTTGTTGTTCTTAGAGTTGAACTGAGATGTGTCTTATTGAAAAGGTAATTGGGAAAAACAAACAACAAAAAAACCAACAAAAACAACACGAGACAAGCTTTTCTCAAAAGGACTATACAATTTTAATGAATTGTTGTATTTGTCCTTTCTAAACGTGTTTCTTTCTCTGTTGGGATTTTCCTTGCTCATATACGTGTTTGAAGTGCAGAGATGTTACTGGGCTTCCATGATGTCTTTCATAGCCACCGTCTGCCTGTATGTGTGTGAGTTTGTACGTGTTTACTATTCTTAACCCCTTGACTGCCGAGAAAGAGCCAACACCACCCAACTGCAAGAGACATAGATCCTCATGAGCCCCCGCGACTGCGGGGGCTCATGAGGATCTATGTCTCTTGCTGAGAGCAGGTTTATATCTATGTTTCTTGGATGGTTTTACGTTTCGGTCGCTGATTGAACACAGATGTCAGAGACAGACACGCAGGTACAGTGGCAGGCAAGGGCTTAAGGCCACCATCTTCATAAATAGTCCAATTGCACATATCCCCTGTCAGTCTAAATGTTCGGGGTGTGGCTGCCTGATTTGTAACACGTGTGTGCCCTTCTCTCGCGTCGCTAGGTTTGCCTGGTGGCGCACAGGGCGCAGCGCACTTTCAGTTCTGTTGCCTGCGTCACGTCGATATTCAACAGAATGCTGGGAAAAAGCCTTAGCTGATGCAAGACATACTTATATCATAAGCAGCATATTAGACTGTCTTTAGCTCCGGGATCCTGCAGCAGGAGATGGCTTGATCGTGATAATTCAAGGGTAGTGCCAGATGAGCTTGGCGCCTGAAGGCGCCAATCTCATCTGGCACTACCCTTGAATTGGCATGATTAATCCATCTCCTACAACTGGTACATAGTCGTTAGACAACACCTCCAGAATTTGAGAAATGGGACCTTGGGGCTAAAAGGGTTAACGTTACTGTTATTGTTTGTTTCTGTTATTGGCAGTTACCGTTTTGGTCTGCATGATGTTATTGCTTTTTTGTTGTTGTGTGGGTCTTATTTTTCTGTGGTTATGTTGTTGATGGATTCCATATAGTTGTTTCTTAAAGCTGGTGCAATTTGTCTTATTTCTTCTTAATTACTTTGCACAACATCGTCTCATTTTCTTTGAATATATAATGCAATTTTTTATATCTGCACTTGTACATCAAAATAAAACATGAACCACAATAAGAACCTGTTGCTTTTAAATACATGAACAGCTAGAATAATCATACATGAACAGCTAGGATAATCATACATGAACAGCTGGGCATGGGATAATCATACATGAACAGCTAGGATAATCATACATGAACATCTGGGACAATGATACATGAACAGCTGGGATAATCATACATGAACAGCTGGGACAATGATACATGAACAGCTGGGATAATCATACATGAACAGCTAGGATAATCATACATTAACAGCTAGGATAATCATACATTAACAGCTAGGATAATCATAAATGAACAGCTGGGACAATGATACATGAACAGCTGGGATAATCATACATGAACAGCTAGGATAATCATACATTAACAGCTAGGATAATCATAAATGAACAGCTGGGACAATGATACATGAACAGCTGGGATAATCATATATGAACAGCTGGGATAATCACCACAATAATCACCAAACAGACGACTGTCAAGGGTGTAAAATGAACTTAAATATCCAGCAAAGAAAAAAATACACTGTTAGAGAATGCAAGTTCCACACAATAAATTGTGTTGTACTTGTCCTTTCTAAGCACGTTTCTTTCTTTGTTGGGGACTTCTCAGCACGGATCATCGGCTAACAAAGCAATATTAAGAATTTTAACTAACAAAGAAGAAATACGTGTATATACTTTGTATTTTGCCTACATAATTTTGGTCCCTAGACGAACAGTTCAGTTCAGTTCAGTTCAGACTAGATGGGATGACCAAAATTACGTACGCGACTAGTTTACATCTGTGCAAAAGTTGTGGTTTTGCTTCCCCCCCCCCCCCTCCCGCCCCCCTTCCGCGTTTCATTATGTAAAATTCGAAACTTAAAAGTAAACATGGCAGGACAAATGGTGGTCACTTAAAATGTCAGCCGCCTTCCCCCCACTCCCCCCCCCCCCACCTGATCTGGGAAGTGAAAGGTACACACACAAGTGGAAACATTTTGTTTATTTGTAAATAATGTGTCAATAGTAATACTAATTTGTGAACATAATAAATAGTAATAATAATGTGTGAACAATGCGTACCCCCACCAGGGTGCGGCGGATAAAGGCGTGGCACCCTGGTAGAGGTACACATTGTTTACTTGCTTGCTTGCAAGCTTGCTAGTTCCTTCGTTCGGTCGTTTCTTTGTTTTGCTGCCTACTGCAATGGTGATGTTTTACATCTTACGATTTGGCGCGTCATTTGTTTGCTGTTGTTTGGGCTTCACAGCCGGCCAGGGCTTTGTTGGCGGCTTGGGCTTCTGCACACGCGCGTACAGATACGGTTCCGGTTGGGATGTGTGGTGTGCTTGTTGGATAGGAAGAGTACCTTGCGCTGTTTGCTTGCGACTCTTGTCGACCTGCGCGTACAGATACGGTTCCGGTTCCGGTTGGGATGTGTGGTGTGCTTGTTGGATAGGAAGAGTACCTTGCGCTGTTTGCTTGCGACTCTTGTCGACCTGCGCGTACAGATACGGTTCCGGTTCCGGTTGGGATGTGTGGTGTGGTTGGGTAGGAAGAGTACCTTGCGCTGTTTGCTTGCGACTCTTGTCGACATGCGTGCACACATCGGCAGCTGCAGCAGTGGCCTGTTGCGTGATCTGCAACAAAGAGTTCCACATTATGGCTTTCACTCACTGCCGCAAAACTACAAGAGGTATAGATCCGCATGAGCCCTCACTGTTGCCGTACTTATATCGCTTTCTGGCAATGTTCTTACGACGGCTGGGGCGCGTTGGTGTTGCAGTAACAAATATTTCAGAAACACAATGTAGGACCACGCTGGTCGTGAAGGCGTCACAAATTTTAGTTTGTATAGTGTTCTATGAACACTACATCACAGATTAGGACACACATGGACCATCTTATTTGAAGGGTGGTGCCAGAATAGCTTGGCGCCTCAGGGCGCCAAGATATTCTGGCACCACCTTTCAGCTATCATAGTCAAATTTATTGATACAATAAAGGGTTAGATAAAATCACCTTGTAAAATTTCATGACTCTAGTACATGTTTTGCTGTTAGCTCATTTTAACCTCGATATATATATATATATATATATATATATATATATATATATATATATATATATATATATATATATATATATATATATATATATATATATATATATATATATATATAATATATATATATATATATATATATATATATATATATATATATATTGAAATTTATGCATGGGTTGGACATGGTGTCATGCATTATTGATGACAACAGCAATTTGACTACTGTAAGTTAATATTCACATTTCCAGGTTACAACTGACGTTGAATGTAATGGCCTTCATCGAGTGCTTGCAATGTACTTCACAGTGAGAAAGGTTGTATTATACATAGAATGGCATTTTCAGGCTTGTAGACAGTACATAAACCCTTTGCAACATCATCCCACATCCTCGTCAAAGTACGTCGATCTCGCCTGACGGCTCGGTCGGTATACTTGGACTCAGAGGAGGGACGATGTTGCGAGGGGTTTACATACTTCCTGTTGGCGAGAGAGCCCCGTGCTATGCGATAATATGCGTTGACTCACGTGATCATATTCGTTAGAGCGATCTGGAGCGGGTTTCCAGCCTTGGGTTCCTCCTACCACGGCATACTCGTTCCCTTGGTCGTCAGGTTTCTTCACAGTTCCACCCACGTTTGGTCTGGGTACCTGCACTATTGAGTAGCCATCCGCATCGGTGTGGGCTGAGGTTAGGCGAGTTCGGCCGCGATTCACTGAGGCAAAACTTTGGTTCATGGACTCGGTTCGGATTGTCTCCACACTGGAATACCCATCCGCATCCGCATAGTTGGAGGAAAAGTCAGTCATGCGTGTGTCGTTCGCTGGACCGAACCGGTTCCCGCTAGAACTTGCCGCCCTCTCTGTACCGTCACATGGACATCCACGTAAGTATAGTCTGAAGACAGCGCAGCCGAGTCTGTATTGACGGCAGTCAAGGCTTGCCCGCTCCCCAGGAAGGAAGGGTCCTCGGGCTCACGACGGCCAAAGTGGGCCCGCGCACTGTCGTGCGCGGACCCACTTTGGCCGTCGTGAGCCCGAAAACTTTCTGTCCCTGGGGTTGCAACTGATGCGTAACCGAACGACGTCTCCTCTTCGTCTGCAGCAGTTTCTCTATGTTCAACGTCGTTGTCGTCTTCTTTTCGCTCTTCTCTGTGTTTGATATGAGAGTCGGACGGCAATTCCAGCGAGTTGCGGGAGGGATTGTCAGATGTAGGCTCGGTCTCGCTACTCAAGCGCACGCCGTTCACACGTTTCTCAAGGACTGGAGACAAACAAAGGTGAAGTGGTTCGGAAATCAGGAGTAGGTCAAAATTGCACGTGTTTGGACGAAAACAGTGGAATAAAAGCCCGGACAAAAATGCGATATCGCGTCTTTGTCCGGGGAAATAGGAGCAATTTTGACCTACGTCTGATTTCTAAAGAACGTCTCTTCAATGACAAGACATTGTTAAATTATTACAACGAAGTGGGAAAACAGTTTTTTTTTTAAAAATCTATCAGCCATGTCTTCATCTCTGCTTGCTTTGCATGCAGGTGATGTTAGTGGAAGTAACTGTGACGACGAAAATAATTGTGAGTGGCTGGTTGTTCTAACTGTTCCAAAAGCTTGCGCGGATGTACATGACATACACAGGTGAGTGATGCGGTCTCTGCACTAAAACAAGTCTGGCAGTCGGAATTAGTGTCTCTTTTATCCGAAATGACGCTTATGTGGTTGTGATTAGAGACAAATTCGTTGTTAAGATCCGCGATATAATTGTGGCTTTTTGTCACATCTCCACGTGGCGAACACAGCTTTCAGTGAGTGAGTTCTAGCGGCAGTGTCGGTGTGACCAAAAATCATCATCTTGCGCGGATCCAAATAACGATACTACAAATAACGATACTACAAATAACGATACTATACTAATATACAAATAACGGTGCTACAAATAACGATACTATACTAATATACAAATAACGATACTACAAATAACGATACTACAAATAACGATACTATACTAATATACAAATAACGGTACTACAAATAACGATACTACAAATAACGATACTATACTAATATACAAATAACGGTACTACAAATAACGATACTACAAATAACGATACTATACTAATATACAAATAACGATACTACAAATAACGATACTACAAATAACGATACTATACTAATATACAAATAACGATACTACAAATAACGATACTACAAATAAATAACGATACTACAAATAACGATACTACAAATAACGATACTGCAAATAACGGTACTATAAAACTTGGACACGAGAGTATTAACTAACCCGTTCGTCGCCCAAGCACTCTGACGATGACAACGACAATGACGATGAGAAGAAGTAGAGCCACTGCCCCGCCTACACCTCCAGCCACTGCTGCCACTGGGAGCGCGTTCTTGCTGTACTTGTCACTTCCGGCAGGCTTCCCACCTACACATACAACACGGGGGTCACATTTGCCACAAACGACTCCCAACAACCAACAAGAGCGAAGACATGGCGGAGAACAAGCTTGTGCCATAGGCACAGTCAATACTCACAACATCTCTAAGAGGCATAGATCCTCAGGAGCCCTACGGGCTCCTGAGGATCTATGCCTCTTGGAGATGTGTGGAGTGTTCTCTATGTTCAGGGTGCTTTTTGCTCTCGCCACTTGTGCTGTAACCCCCCTGCTGAATGCAGCCACCCTACTACAGCTTATTTACCCGTGGTTACATCCACCCGGGGGTTTTACCGTCTACGTTGCTGGTGGTTGCATGAACAGGGAAATGTATACGTCTAACTTACGCCATTATCAATGTCAAGCTTTGAGTTGTCATCCACAATGATCTCGGCGCTCATCCTCGGCGCAAGTTTAACTCGCTCAGTCCTGAGAAAATGTGACCACCAACCTACGGCAATAGGTATAGATCCTCATGAGCCCCCGCAGTTGCACTAACGTACCGCAGTTGCGGAGGCTCATGAGGATCTATGCCTCTTGCTGAAACCATTTAGAATCCGTGTTCCCGCGACATCTAGTAGTTGTTCTTTTAACGAAGATGCTAAAACAGAGTATGCGTCAGCTGGAACTGAACTACCCCGGCCCGGACGTCAGTTTTGTTTTTTGGGCGCTAGAACCTTGGTTTGCGCTTGGTCTACGAGCTAGCACAGGTTAATCTGCCACGTCTAATTCGACTCTTACCTGCAGTGAGCATTATTCCTGCTTCTAGAGAGTGACTAAGGTTCGCGGGCCAGTGTCCTTTCGTGTCACAAACACAAGCCGTGCCATTGTCAGCATTGTGCGTCAAGTCGATGGTCACAGTACTGGACGAGGATGCGGGGTTGAAAGTGCCGTTAATCCCGCTGTTGTCCGTTCGTCTGCAGTGGAAGTTGATGCTGTTAACGGGAGGAAAACCGTCACTAACGGTACAGTTGAGGAAGACACTGTCACCGGCACGCAAGTCCGTGATCACAATCGCTGATGGCGGGTCTGCACATACAGATTACCCATACACGAAATTATAAATTGTAGAGTCATGTATATTTACATTTGTGCAATTACAGACAACTATTTGGCTGTGACATTGTGTCCCACGCCTAATCTCTAAGATTACCAATACACGAATTCATAAATTGTAGTCATGTGTATTTATATAATTACAAACAACTGTTTCACTCTGATATTGTGTTAGTTGCTAATCTCTTCCTGGTCACCGGTCGCCGACTGTGCTGAACTTTTCGTTAACTTAGCGTCAAAAGGCACAATCCGTCCTGGGACCATCCACGAGGCATATACGGGGGGTTCGAGTCCAGTTTGTAACGAAGGAATAGGGGTCGGATATGCACAGGTCTTTGTATTCAGGCACGTCTATCAAAACAGGAAACGACGTCGACGCAATATCATGACAAGAAACGTCGTTCTACCAAGAAGCGCTAACATTGATGGCACTGATACTTGTATTAGCTACCTCCATCAACACTGATACTTGTACAAGCTACCTCGATCAACACGGATACTTGTATTAGCTACCTCCATCAACACGGACACTTGTACAAGCTACCTCCATCAACACGGATACTTGTATTAGCTACCTCCATCAACACGGATACTTGTATTAGCTACCTCCATCAACACGGATACTTGTACAAGCTACCTCCATCAACACGGATACTTGTATTAGCTACCTCCATCAACACGGATACTTGTACAAGCTACCTCCATCAACACGGATACTTGTATTAGCTACCTCCATCAACACGGATACTTGTATTAGCTACCTCCATCAACACGGATACTTGTATTAGCTACCTCCATCAACACGGATACTTGTATTAGCTACCTCCATCAACACGGATACTTGTACAAGCTACCTCCATCAACACGGATACTTGTATTAGCTACCTCCATCAACACGGATACTTGTATTAGCTACCTCCATCAACACGGATACTTGTATTAGCTACCTCCATCAACACTGATACTTGTATAAGCTGCCTCCATCAACACTGATACTTGTATTAGCTACCTCCATCAACACTGATACTTGTACAAGCTACCTCCATCAACACTGATACTTGTACAAGCTACCTCCATCAACACTGATACTTGTACAAGCTACCTCCATCAACACTGATACTTGTATAAGCTGCCTCCATCAACACTGATACTTGTATAAGCTGCCTCCATCAACACTGATACTTGTATAAGCTGCCTCCATCAACACTGATACTTGTACAAGCTACCTCCATCAACACGGATACTTGTATTAGCTACCTCTATCAACACGAATACTTGTATTAGCTACCTCCATCAACAAGGATACTTGTATTAGCTACCTCCATCAACAAGGATACTTGTATTAGCTACCTCCATCAACAAGGATACTTGTATTAGCTACCTCCATCAACACTGATACTTGTATTAGCTTCCTGCATCAGCACGCATACTTGTATTAGCTACCTCCATCAACACGGATACTTGTATTAGCTACCTCCATCAACACTAATACTTGTATTATCTACCTCCATCAACACGGTTTAACCCCTTCACTGCCGAGAAAGAATTAATTCAACTACAAGAGACATAGATCCTCATGAGCCCCCGCAGTCTATGCCTCTTGATGAGACCAATTTGTGTCCACGTCTCGTGGGCGGTTTCGGCTTCTGGTCGCCGAATGAATAAAGATTTCCGAAACAAAAATGTACGTACAGTGGCGGGGAAGGTTTTTAAGGAGTTATCACCCTTTAGTTACGAGCGCTGAAAGCTAGCCGGACCGGATATTGCGTAAGTAAAAACTTTACATGCAACTTGTAGCGTATATGTTAGCGTCTGTACGCGGCCTCTGCCCCAGGTTTGACTACAGGTGAAACGTGTGCCACTCTGGTTGCGCTGAACGTGGCCCAACTTCAGCTGGGAACCCTCCGATTCGACACCCCACGATAAGACAGCTGCGGGCTGCCCGGGCCGAGTGGTAGTACAGTCACAGAGCAGTGGTGATCCTTCAGCAACGTACCGAGGGCAGTTGGTGATCTGAGGCTTGCCTGGTGGCTCTGTTGACAAAAGGTCATCCAGTTTACCTTTTATACCGTAAGACCGACGTCGCTTATTGTTTTCAGTAGTCCTCTAATTACTGTATTTGAACCCAGTTTGACCATGATAGTTCAAGGGTGATGCCACCCTTGAACTATCATGCTCGATCAATATCTAGCTGTGTTGTGGCAGGGTTAAATGCTACTTGAACACAGAACACAAATGCGAGAGGCATAGATCCTCTTGAGCCCCTACATCGTGAGGACAGATGAGGATCTATGCCTATAATTGAGAGAGAGAGAGAGAGAGAGAGAGAGAGAGAGAGAGAGAGAGAGAGAGAGAGAGAGAGAGAGAGAGAGAGAGAGAGACAATGACAATGACAATGATTCTTTATTTTACAACGGTGAAAGTTTTGGCTGGCACAACCATTTATCGAACTTGCCGTTGCTAAGCTAATCTACAAATAATGCACAAAGTGTAAAAGTATTAGAGAGAGAGAGAGAGAAGAGAGAGAGAGAGAACGAACGAACGAACGAACGAACGAAACTTTATTTTCCAAGGATTGAGATATTAGGCGCGCAGGCCTTTCTTACGGCAATCTGTCCTTGCTAAGCTACTTAAGGAACACCAACCAAACAACAAAAACTAACTAAGAGAGAGAGAGAGAGAGAGAGAGAGAGAGAGAGAGAGAGAGAGAGAGAGAGGATCAATGAATCAACGAATCTTTATTTTACAACGGTGAAGATATTAACACAGTCAGTGACTATGTCATTTTTTGTACCTGCCGTTACTAAAACTACGACTAAGTACAAAATATACATAAAACAGGGACATCAAATCACAGAGAGAGAGAGAGAGAGAGAGAGAGAGAGAGAGAGAGAGAGAGAGAGAGAGAGAGAGAGAGAGAGAGAGAGAGAGAGATTCTGACTGAAAATTATTGCAAGAAAAAGCCACTAATATCTAACTCTAAAAGAGCGGACTGCATGCATGGGACGCACGCCTTTCTTGCCTATCCTCAACGTCAGGTTCAGTTTTCCGGGCCCAGGTTCAAACATACAGAAGTAGGTGTAGACGCCATTTTGTGTAGGAAATGTCTGTGTAAAGCTGCAGGATCCCCGGTTAAACTGTAATTTAGATTCCATGAACGAAGACATGTCCAAAACTGATGTCTCAATCAGCGCCGATTGTTCTGTCTGTGATCAAACAGTGCAACATTTCATTTTCTACCTCGTGTGTTAAGCTGCACTGCAGACCAATAAAAAGTGACGATTATGACAAATAAGAAGACATGTTATCATCCATATTTTCATGTAAAGTACTTATTACAAACAGGCGATAATTTGTCAGTAATTTGCCGATTTCTAAAGGGTTATTAAATCTTGGTGTGTCGGTAGCGGTTTTTGTCGCGATGATTCCTGCAGGAATCCAGTCAGCCGGCCTGCAGGAATCCAGTCAGCCAGCCTGTCCTGCAGGAATCCAGTCAGCCAGCCAGTCCTGCGGGAATCCAGGAATCCAGTCAGCCAGCCAGTCTGCGGGAATCCAGTCAGCCAGCCAGTCCTGCAGGAATCCAGTCAGCCAGCCAGTCCTGCAGGAATCCAGTCAGCCAGCCAGTCCTGCAGGAATCCAATCAACCAGCCAGTCCAGCAGGAATCCAGTCAGCCGGCCAGTCCTGCAGGAATCCAGTCAGCCATCCAGTCCTGCAGGTATGATCGCAACAAAAACCGCTACCGACAGCCGAAAGGGTTAATATTCTTATCATCGCCAAGTGCAAGTGACAACGATGTGCAGTAAAGTCGGGACATAACAAGTCACCAGGGACCCGTGCTTTGGACCCGTGCTTTGGACCCGTGCTTTGGACCCATTCTTTAGACCCATGTTTTGGACCCGTGCTTTCGACCCATGCTTTGGACCCATGCTTTGGACCCATGCTTTGGACGCATGCTTTGGACCCATGCTTTGGACCCATGCTTTGGACCCAGGTTTTTCTTCTTGTTGTATCCCAAGCGAAGCAATTTATGTAGCCAGAGCGCTGTCGGGACCGTAACACTGTGTTGTTATATCCGACTGTTGTTATATCCGACTGTTGTTATATCCGACTGTTGTTATATCCTCCTTGCTATATGCGGAGTGGAGTGTGCATCATGGTGTTACGTCAATGAAGAAAAGGTTGCTCTACCTGGTTGACTTGTGACGTGTTCCAATAACATCTGTAGTCATCCCGCGAGGAGAACGCTTTGTCAACCTGACAAGATCCGCTCACATTCCAGTCTACAGTCACGACAGCAGTGCACGGGCCGAGGGTGGCGTGGTCTGGTTACACACCGAGAAGCAATCATGCATGTCACGTGCAGGTATCAAGATCTTCAGCGGTTTGTTGCGCATGAAATACAATCCTGATTAACGACGAAGATGGTAATTATGATGTCAGGTATCATCATCATCATCATCATCAAAACCATCATCATCATCATCATCCTCGTCATCATCATCATCGTCGTCGTCGTCTTCGTGCTGGTAAAACTGTCTTTCGAATGTAATAAACGTATTACCAAATACATGCAGTACCAACGGGATGAAAGCGACTGACATGCACTTTACCCTTTGGGTAGCGCTTTTTGTCGCGATGATTCCAGCAAGAATCCAGTCAGCCAGCCAGTCCTGCAGAAATCCAGTCATGCAGCCAGTCCTGCAGGAATCCAGTCAGCCAGCCAGTCCTGTAGGAATCCAGTCAGTCAGCCAGTCCTGCAGGAATCCAGTCAGCCAGCCAGTCTTGTAGGAATCCAGTCAGTCAGCCAGTCCTGCAGGAATCCAGTCAGCCAGCCAGCCAGTCCTGCAGGAATCCAGTCAGCCAGTCAGTCCTGCAGGAATCCAGTCAGCCAGCCAGTCTTGCAGAAATCCAGTCAGCCAGCCAGTCCTGCAGGAATCCAGTCAGCCAGCCAGTCCTGCAGAAATCCACAGCCGGCCAGTCCTGCAGGAACCCAGTCAGCCAGCCAGTCCTGCAGGAACCCAGTCAGCCAGCAAGTCCTGCAGAAATCCAGTCATCCAGCCAGTCCGGCAGAAATCCAGTCAGCCAGCTAGTCCTGCAGGAATCCAGACAGCCAGCCAGTCCTGCAGGAACCCAGTCAGCCAGCCAGTCCTGCAGGAATCCAGTCAACTGCCAGTCCTGCAGGAACCCAGTCAGTCAGCCAGTCCTGCAGAAATCCAGTCAGCCGGCCAGTCCTGCAGGAACCCAGTCAGCCAGTCATGTCCTGCAGGAACCCAGTCAGCCAGCCAGTCCTGCAGAAATCCAGTCAGCCAGCCAGTCCTGCAGAAATCCAGTCAGCCAGCCAGTCCTGCAGAAATCCAGTCAGCCAGCCAGTCCTGCAGGAATCCAGTCAGCCAGCCAGTCCTGCAGAAATCCAGTCAGCCAGCCAGTCCTGCAGAAACCCAGTCAGCCAGCCAGTCCTGCAGAAATCCAGTCAGCCAGCCAGTCCTGCAGAAATCTAGTCAGCCAGCCAGTCCTGCAGAAATCCAGTCAGCAAGCCAGTCCTGCAGGAATCCAGTCAGCCAGCCAGTCCTGCAGGAATCCAGTCAGCCAGCCAGTCCTGCAGAAATCCAGTCAGCCAGCCAGTCCTGCAGGAACCCAGCCAGCCAGCCAGTCCTGCAGAAATCCAGTCAGCCAGCCAATCCTGTAGGAATCATCGCGACAAAAAGTGCTACCGACATTCCGAGGGTTAAACAAGATGTATGCTGACAAGAAACACGAGCAGTCCAGTACACACTAATGCAATTCTATGAGCAAGGACCATGAGAGATCGATGTAGTTTACTTACGTATGAAGTTGAGAGAGCAGCTAGCTGCGCCCCCGTTACCAAAGCATGTCAGGTTCCTTCCACTGAACATGGCTCGCCGATCTGCCTTGATGGTGAGAGCAGTCGTGTTGAACGTGCTTCTTATTTCACTAACACCGTTGACACTGCTATAGCAGGTGCCTGGGAACTCACAGTAACCCAGGGTTTCGTTCAGTGAGTTGTCAGGTCCTCGTGCGACCCACGTGACGTTGTCTTCGAGTGTTCCATTGCAGACAAATGGGTGTGGTGCGGTTTCGTCCACCGTAATCCACCCATTGCTGCATTGCGGAAGTGCATAGCCTGTAAATAATGTCGCGTGAATGTATGAATCCGAAAGCTGTAATGTAGTCTTTCTTTAACCCCAAAACTGCCGGGGCCAGGCGAACGCTACCCAGCTGCAAGAGACATAGATCCTCATGAGCCCCCGCGACAGCGGTAAGGTAGTGCGACAGCAGGGGCTCATGAAGATTTATGCCTTGTTAGTCCTGTGTTCTTTGTGCGTAATTTTGTCTCGTTGACATCTGTGTTGTTCACTCAGAGAATGTCAGCTAGTGTACATTTCGTCTAATTGACATCTGTGTTGTTCACTCAGAGAATGTCAGCCACTGTACATTTCGTCTGATTGACATCTGTGTTGTTCACGAGAATGTCAGCCAGTGTACATTTCGTCTGATTGACATCTGTGTTGTTCAGTCAGAGAATGTCAGCCACTGTACATTTCGTCTCTGACGCAAAAATCGTGATCACGGACAGCGAAGGAGTGAAATTAAGGAATGAACGAAGTCAGCATCTCTTCCTTAAAACACTATTGTGGGGGACATGGCGGGCGGTTGCTGTGGATCAGGAAAACGTGCAGGCGCAAACTGACTGCTAAATCTTTCAGGGTTAAATCTTTAACACTTTCACTGTCAGGGGACGCAGATCGTGTTTTCGGAATCTGTTGACCGCCCATGATCCCGAGCCGTCAACGTAACATGGATACAGTACAGTTTCAGCAAGAGGTATAGATCCTCATGAGCCCCCGCAACTGCGGGGGCTCATGAGGATCTATACCTCTTGCAGCTGGGTGGTTATTGATTTTTGTCGGCGGTCAAGGGGTTAAGGGGGAAACATCAGCGTGTTCCGACTTAGCTGAGATCTGTCTGGTGGCCAAATGACGTCGGAACCAAATTTCCTCGCCACCGCTACACAACCCCTCCAACCCTCACGCCAGCGACAGCCGTCACTCTGTCCATGGCATTGGTGCATAGCTCAGTTTGGCTACAACGCACAAACTGGGAACCAGACATTTAGATCCGTGTTATTCGGCTTCGCGTTGTTGTAATGCTAGCTCTGTGTGGAGAAAAACAATGGCACAAGGGCTCTCGGTATGCGTGTCATAACTTATTTTATATCCCCCTTGTGTGTGCGTGTGTGTGTGTGTGTGTGTGTGTGTGTGTGTGTGCGTGTGTGTGTGTGCGTGTGTGTGTGTGTGTGCGTGCGTGTGTGTGTGTGTGTGTGTGCGTGTGTGTGTGCGTGTGTGTGTGTGCGCGTGTGTGTGCGTACCTATGTGCGTACATGCGTGTGTGTCTAGATGGTTTACATGTGCTTACACTCACAAACAACAGTGTACGTACAATGGCGGGGACCAAATAATCACGCAATAACCCCATCCATCCAAGAAACACGGAAATATACAGGGTCAGCAAGAGGAAAGCCCTCATCAGGCCACGCGTTTTCGTCATGGTCGATCTGTTTCCTGAATTGTAATACAGTCCTAATAGCACAGCTCTTGCCGGGTTGGTACTCTCGGTTTCCTGGCAGTGAAGGGTTGAGGAAGTTAACCCCTTCACTACCGACAAAAGGTCAACACGATGCAACTGCAAGAGACATAGATCCTCATGAGCCCCCGCAGTCGCGGGGGCTCATGAGGATCTATGACTCTTCCTCAGACCAATGTGTATCCATGTTTCTTGGACGGTGTTAGCATTTGGGACGCCAGTAGCGTAATCACATTCCCGTGACCAGTTGTATCATATTAACACCAAAGGACTGGCCAGAATGCTACAGGTTTTCCTGTTCTGTTTTAAACCATAAACCTGCTGACCGTGGAAGCCACTAAAACACTAGTTTGTGCATTTGTGCTGTCCAAGCTAGATTATTGTAACTCTTTGCTTTGTGGCTGCCCTCAGTATCTCATTGATCGCCTCCAAAAAATTCAGAACAATGCAGCCCGGCTTGTTGTGAGAGTCCGTAAGACTGAGCATGTCACACCCATCTTGAAGTCCCTTCACTGGCTACCTGTGTCCTCACGTATTCAATACAAAGTTATGTCAATCTGTTTTAACTGCCTTTCAGGCACCAGCCCAGAATACTTGTCCTCTTTGCTGCATGTGTATACACCCTCTCGTGAGCTCCGCTCCTCTTCTGATAAACGGAAGTTGTGTGTACCTTCTGTCCAAACTAAATCATTTGGTCAGCGCACTTTTGTTTATCAAGCCCCAGTGTTATGGAATACACTTCCTCTTGAGGTCAGAAACAGTGAGTCTGTCTCTGACTTCAAGAGGTCGTTGAAAACTCACCTCTTCAAGCTTTACTTTGAATAACTGCCAGTGTTTGATGCCTTAGTTGTAGTTCTGCAATCCTCCTTGTTTAGACTGAATGTTATTAGAATATAAATTATTATGTATGTATTGTTGTTTAGTTTATTGTAAAAGTGGTGTGTTCGGGCATTGTGCTTTGTTTGTTATGTGCAAATGTCATTGTATTTTTATTTTTGTGTACAGATTGTAAAGCGCTTAGAGCTTTTGAGTAAGATTAAGCACTATATAAATACTCATTATTATTATTATATTATAAACCAATTTCAAGTCGCAGGTCGCGCGCGGGTCACTGGGCTATACTTGTGGTGCAGGTAAAGTGCAGGAAAACAATACCACATGCAACCAAAATAAAATAAAATAAAAAGAAGAAGAAGAAAAAAAAGACCATAGTAAAATCATTTAGTCAGAATAACTCTGTTTAGAATGTACTCTACTCGAATGTTTGCCAAAGAGAAGCTTCGCTTTGTCTTCCATAGGTCAATTTCTTCTAGAATCATATTTCGTTTGTTAAGCGTACACATGGATGCACGCACGCTTTAAGAGGTAGGAGTGGTGACGATGATATCAAAGCCAAACTCACCGCTGAGGAGGGTCACCCAATTACAGACACACTCTCATCAATCGCACACATTGACTCGAAAAATGGCCGCTTCAAGAAAATCGGTTGACCCGCATATGAGTCCGTCAAGTTTAAGTCCATTCTATTAATTATAGAATTCTATTAATTTTAGGACGGGTCGCGGTGGGGCGAATTTAATAGCATGTCCATGATGTCAAAGGCGGGCAGGCTAAACCTCTAACAATTGAAGTAACAAGATAAAAATTACGTCATATCTAGTTACGCTAACCTCGTTGTTGAAAGTACATTTGTCGCAAAGCGCAGTATGTGCGTATGTAGGTATGTGCGTATGTATGTATGTGTGTCCGTATGTATGTAAACAAGAGAATCTCCAATATTTCTGTACACACAAGCTTGAAACTTGGCGAAACACTTTCTTAAGTGGGTGGCTAAGAGAGCCTCCGAGCATATTGTAATTGAATGTCTCATTCAAGACATAAACAACCGTTTACACGCGCGTGACCCAGATTAGAGTCCTTAATTTTTGTCACATTTACTTGAAATTTTGCATATAGCTAGTTTGGAGAAAGACATTGGATGAGTTCGTTAGCCAGCTTTGTATCCTTTTAACTTCTTTAGTAAAAATTAATTCTTTTCAGAAAAGAATTAAAACACTATAAAACCTTTACTTCTAGAGAAAGTCAGACAGTGGCGGTGACGTAAAAGAGGCAACTCCGTCACCACGCAGACACTGACGTAATACTCTAAATATGACATCATTCTCTCTCTCTCTCTCGCTCTCTCTCTCTCTCTCTCTCTCTCTCTCTCTCTCTCTCTCTCTCTCTCTCTCTCTCTCTCTCTCTCTCTCTCTCTCTCTCTCTCTCTCTCATCCCTGTCTTATTCAGGAGCTAAGATTTGGAACACGATTCCCGCAGATATTAGAGCAGCCTCTTCAGTCAAAACGTTCAGGACGCAACTGCTGAAATATCTTAGAAGTAGATAAAATACTATTTCAGTTACATGTTACATGTGGTGTGTCATGTCTGGCGGGTGCGCGTCGAACCCTTGCGTTCGTGTGTGTATCGCGTTTTTGCTTTTGATTAGAATTATTATTTCATTTTCATTCATGTACATATTAACTTTTTACCCCGATGTGTGTGTGTGTGTGTGTGTGTGTGTGTGTGTGTGTGTGTGTGTGTGTGTGTGTGTGTGTGTGTGTGTGTGTGTGAGATGATATATGCGTGAGCAAGGACATGATTGAAAACAGGTCTATGGCCTAATCATTTATCCTTGGAAAATAAAGTTTCATTTCATTTCATTTCATTTCTCTCTCTCTCTCTCTCTCTCTCTCTCTCTCTCTCTCTCTCTCTCTCTCTCTCTCTCTCTCTCTCTCTCTCTCTCTCTCTCTCTCTCTCTCTCTCTCTCTCTCTCTCTCTCTCTCTCTCTCTCTCTCTCTCTCTCTCTCAATTCACACCTCGGACAAGAGTATTGATTCTTTAAATGGCCGTTTGCAGCAGGGTTTGAGCGAAATTTCCACTTGGTGCGCAAACAATGAAATGATTTTAAATCCTTCCAAAACGGAATGCATGACGATAGCAACCCGTCAGAAGCACCAGCTCAAGCCACTTACACTCAGCCTGACTATCTATAATGACATCGTTAATCAGGTCACGGAACACCAATTACTTGGTGTAATTGTTGATGACCAGATGAAGTGGCAATCGCACATAAATGCTGTATGTAAAACTGTTGCTAGAAATGTTTTTATGCTTTCAAAGTTGAAGTACTTTATCGATGTTGATGCCAGCAAGTTATTTTACAATGCACATGTCAAATCCCACATCGATTATGCGTCCACGATATGGGATGGCAGCGGTGACATACACTTGAAGAGGCTTAACTCCCTGCATCGGAGAGCAGCGAAACATATCCTGCCTGATTCAGCCCTAACAACTGACGAAAGACTTGAAAAAATGAAAATGCTACCTCTTAGCAAGCACCACCTCTTAAACAAGGGTGTGGTTATGTATAAAATCTGGAATAAGATTCACCCAGAATATCTTTGTAAGCTCTTTACCAAGGCAAGTTCAGGTTATTCTACTTCAAGGCGAAACTTTATTACACCTCGCCCAAGGATAGATCTATTTAAAACCAGTGTATCTTTCTCAGGCGCATCTTTCTGGAACACACTGCCTACATGTATAACACACGCTAGCTCCCTCTCCTCTTTCAAGGAATGCCTCCTCAAGTACTTGTCTGCTGATACATAATCTACCACAAGTATCTGTATCAAACATGTGCTTATCGTATAATCAGTGCATGCTGCCGTATGGTTTGTCCATACTAATAATAATCGCCTAATTACATAATTTAAGTTTCTATTATAATCCAAATAATTTTTGCTGTCTGAAGTGAATTTTCACTATGATCCAAATGATTTGCTTCGTATATAGGTCAAGTTATTATTAGCGCGTGGCTGTGTGTGCGCGCGAGCGAGTGTATGTGTCAGTGTGCGCGGGTTACGTGTACTTTCTGTTTTTCGTTTGTTTTTGTATGACCGAATGAATGAATGAATTTTGTTTAATGTCTCTTCATGTTTCTCCTAATTTTTCTTTGTGTAATTTGGTACTATTAGTATAACAATTATTATCCTGTGTTTGTAGAGTAGCAACGGCAAGTATGAAAAATGGCACACGTGCTAATTACTTCATCCGTTGAGAAATAAAGTTTCATTTCATTTCATTTCATTTCTCTCTCTCTCTCTCTCTCTCTCTCTCTCTCTCTCTCTCTCTCTCTCTCTCTCTCTCTCTCTCTCTCTCTCTCTCTCTCTCTCTCTCTCTCTCTCTCTCTCTCTCTCTCTCTCTCTCTCTCTCTCTCTCTCTCTCTCTCTCGCGTGATAGCCATTTCGACATTCTTTGATAAAGTCCCACTGTGCGCGTTTTGTGGACCAATTATTGACAGTAATTTCCAATCTGCTATTATCATTTCCCGATTTAAATATACTTTTTTCGCTTAGCGATTTTTAAAAATATTATAGTTGTATCATTTTCTTAGACTTTAAATTTGTTTGTTTTTCTTTCTTCTTATTTTTAAGTCGTCAAATTAGCTTTGTGTATTATGAACTTTGTCGCAGGTGAACGTGCATAGTTCCTTGACAAGTCATTTTTCATTTGTTTTCTTTTATAGTTGCTGACTTTGTTATTTTTTGTTGACATAACCAAGCAAGAAAACCGTAAACATTCTGCTGAACTTAGACTAAGCGCGTGATAAACATTGTGTTTCTTTGCCGTGTATTTTTTTAATTGAGCTTATTTAAAGCATTCTATAGATATTGATATTAGTTGATTTTTATTTTTTATTTTGTTGGATTATTTTTTGTGACCATATTAAAAATTTTGTATTATATTTTTCGTTACATTTGTGTTTTTACCGACATGCAAAATCGTAATCTAAATACTGTTCCGAAACGAACAGACGAACTGAGAATTGGCCATCTTAACATATACCATCTAGTTAACAAGGTGCCCGATTTATCCGTGTTCCTAAACACGCCCTTACATTTTCATATTTTTGGTGTGTCCGAGTCGAGGCTTAAAAGTTCAATAAGGGATAACTCCATTTCTGTCCCAAATTTTTCAGTACTCCGCAGAGATGCCTCAAGCCCACAACACACTGAACTAGCTGTATATATACATAATTCAATACTTGGTAACGTCAAACGGCGACAAGACATAGAGTCAGCTCAAGTGGAAAGCTTGTGGGTAGAAGTGAAGACATCTAAATCACCCCCCGTCCTCATTGGCTTTATTTATAGAAATCCCGCAGCCAGCTGGGACTGGTATGATGACTTCGTAGCAATGATGGATAGCGTAAATCAAAATAAAACTGACGTTGTTCTTTTGGGCGATTTTAATATTGATCTTTCTAAATCTAAAGGGTCCAATGCTGCATGGGCGTCAACAACAGCACTATTCGGTTTAGAACAGTTAATTAAAACCCCCACTAGAACCACATGTACATCTTCAACCCTGATTGATCATATTTATGTGACAAATGATGATAAAATATCAAATGTACATGTTCCCTCCTTAGCTGTCAGTGACCATAACCCAGTATGTTGCACAGTCTCCATCAAACTAGACAAAGAGAACAAAAAGAGACATAAAATAATTAAATATCGTTCTTTCAAAACATTTAATAACGGCGACTTTCTGCGGGATCTGCGCAATACTCCTTTCAGGGACGTGTATAACCACACTTCTCCTGACAGTGCCCTGTCGTACTGGATGGATCTATTCCTTGGAGTCCTAAATAAGCATGCGCCCATACGAGAAAAACGAGTTAATCACTCTACCCTGCCACCCTGGTTAACAGTAGATGTCAAACAGGCCATGTCATTTAGAGACAAACTTAAGAAAGAAAAACAGTTTGATGAATATAAGAAACAAGGAAATCGTGTTAAATACTTAGTGAGAGCGTCAAAAAAAACTGTTCTTCCAGGAAATGATTAGGGACAAAAAAGATACAGCATCGGTGTGGAAAGCCCTGAACGTTATAACAAAAGGGTAAATCAGCCCCTGAAATACCATCCCATTTGTCAGCTGATATATTAAATAAGCACTTCCTATCGACAGCTGAAACACTTGCTCAGTCAGCTGCAAGTAGTAACGCAGAGTACCAAGTTCCTAGTGTACTGGAAAAATACTGTGATGCCAAAAATATACTGCAGACATTCATCATTCCTGATATTACCGTCGCTGAAGTCGGCAAATGTATCTCTAGCATGCCGAACAAAACGTCCACCGGGATGGATGGTATAGACAACAAAATTCTGAAAATGTCACTACCATATACGGTAGAGGCACTCACTTATATCTTTAACCTCTGTATAAAACACAGCACGTTTCCAACTATTTCCAATTCCTAAATCAAAAGATCTTGAAGATGTCAATAACTACCGTCCTATCTCACTTTTGTCGGCCCTGTCAAAGCCCCTTGAAAAACACATACAAAAACACCTCCTCGATTTTCTAGAAAAGGGCAATTTCATAAATATTCATCAGTCCGGCTTTAGACCGAAACACTCATGTCAGTCAGCACTGGCACACATTGTAGACAGCTGGCTGGAATCAATAAATAAAAACCTGATGTCTGGAGTTGTTTTCTTAGACCTACAAAAAGCATTTGATCTTGTCGACCATGACATTCTCTTAAAGAAGCTAGCAGCATACCATATAAGTGAAACTGCCATAGCATTTTTTAGATCATACCTAAAAGACAGAAAACAAAAGGTATATACTCATGGAAAATACTCTAAACAAGGACAAGTTAACTACGGTGTCCCCCAGGGGTCGATCTTGGGACCTCTTCTATTTATAATATTCATTAATGATTTGCCTTTGCATATTACTAACACTGATGTTAATTGCAACCTGTTTGCGGACGATACGAGCCTCCATGTTTCGGGTAAAAAAAAACAGCTGACATTAACATTAGCTTACAAAGTAGTCTCAGCGAGGTTTCCGACTGGTGTAGAGAGAATCATATGGTTCTTCATCCAGGAAAAACAAAGAGTATTTTAATCACTGCACGACAAAAACACCAACGCCGACCACAGCCGTTACATTTACAACTGAACGCTAAACCGATAGAACAAGTCACAGAGCGTAAATTCTTGGGAATACACGTTGACGAACAATTATGTTGGGAGACGCATATAAATACAGTCTGTAAAACCATTGCTAAAAACACTTTCCTGTTGTCCCAGCTTAGAAAAGTAACGGATACACATACTCGTAAACTGTTTTTTCATGCCCATATCAAGTCTCACGTTGATTATGTCTCCACAGTGTGGGACGGTTGTAGTGATGTTCACATGAACAGGTTAAACGCTATATATAAAAGAGCTGTCAAAATGATAGATACGCGGCCCATTCCTACCATAGACAAATTTAGACATCTAAACATTCTCGACCTGCGTCAACAACTTAATTTCAACAAATGCATCCTCATGCACAAGATATTAAATAACATGACACCGCAGTATCTAACCACCAAATTTGTGCCACAGCAAGAACGCGAACGGTCCTCAAGGAACAATACTTTACCCCTACCTCTGCCTAGAATTGACCTCTTTAAAACTAGTTTATCCTTTTCTGGACCGTTTGTATGGAACACTATTCCTGCACATTTGAAGACTATAGCCTCACTTGGAATCTTTAAAACATAACAACACTGGGCATTTAAACAAACCCTGATGGTTAATGCTTTTATGTAATATAATTATGCATTTATCTATATTGTTGGTATGTGTGTGTGTGTGTGTGTGTGTGTGTGTGTGTGTGTGTGTGTGTGTGTGTGTGTGTGTGTATGGTATAAGATGAATGTTAAGTGTTATTATTATTTTGTGTCATTTTTTAAATTTTTTTATTGTTGCATGAAATAATATGTGTAAATATAATTCTTTATTATTATTATTATCTTTTAATCTATTTTATGTTGTAGATGTTAGCAACGGCAAGTTTGTAAAATGACGATTTGTTTCTGTCAAAACTTTTTACCGTTGATAAATAAAGTTTCATCATCATCATCTCTCTCTCTCTCACACACACACACACACACACACACACATACAAACATGCGCTCATCTCCAGGAGGAATAGATCCTCATGCGCCCTCCAGATGAATGAGGATATATGCCTCTTGGAGATGTTTGGAGCACGCGCGCACGCATGCACTAACACGCACACACACATCGACGCGCTTTCAGAAAAGCATGCAGGTGACCCGTGTACTTAGTATATCATGCAGCTAGGTAAAGTCAACCTGCTTTCACACACATTATAGCAAGACTGAAATTGTACCATGAAGTTCTAGTTTTGTCACCATTTTCTCAAGTGAACGTGAAACTCATAGCACGTAAAATATACAATTACGTAAAAACTAAAACTTTCATCAGGACAAAATAATGACGTTTGACAAATCTATGACGCGTATGTCCTGCGCCCCTTATAGAACTCACTGACCCATTGGCAGATCTACCAGACCTTTTCAATAGGAGATAATTCAACATCAGAATCGGGTCAAAGACAAAAGGTAAAGTCCATTGACAGCGAGGACAGCTCTCATATAGAAGGGACTTTGTGGGTTATGGTTCATCCCATCTTGTTCTTATTCTTACTAGATTAACTCATTGTGTCCCAGGTACGAAATACCCACATTTTAGAGTTGTCCTCTGAGGACTGCACTACGATTTAGGAGACAGATCGACCATTATAGTTCAAGGGTGGTGCCAGAACAGCTTGGCGCCTATAGGCGCCAAGCTATTCTGGCACCACCTTTGAACTATCATGGTCAAGCCATATCTTGCTTTTATATGAGTGAAAGGAAGGCATTGAATGAGTTCGTTAGGTAGCATCATACGTCTTCAACTTCTTAAGATATAATTAATTCATTTGGGAAAAAATAACCACACAATCGGTTTAGAAAAACACAACATTCGCGCAGACAATGGTGTAAATAAACCAACTTTGTTTCTGTTTGACCCCTACGAGATGTCTTCGAGCATGCCTCCACGGCTACTGAAACTCGATTCTCACTTAAGAGAAAACGGCCGTTTTATGAAAAAGGGTTGACCTACATTTCAGTCCATAATTTTAGTTTTTACTTACTTGATGTTTTGCATCTAGCTAGATTAGAGATACTTGATAGTTTGCATCTGGCTAGATTAGAGATACTTGATAGTTTGCATCTAGCTAGATTAGAGATACTTGATAGTTTGCATCTGGCTAGATAAGAGATACTTACTTGATAGTTTGCATCTAGATAGATTAGATATAGTTACTTGATAGTTTGCATCTAGCTAGATTAGAGATAATTACTTGATAGTTTGCATCTAGCTAGATTAGAGATAATTACTTGATAGTTTGCATCTAGCTAGATTAGAGACACTTACTTGATAGTTTGCATTTAGCTAGATTAGCAATACTTACTTGATAGTTTGCATTTAGCTAGATTAGAGATACTTGATATTTTGCATCTAGCTAGATTAGAGATAATTATTTGATAGTTTGCATCTAGCTAGATTAGAGAACTTATCAAGAGTGGAGGAGAAGCAGTGACACATTTACTAACAAAAATCTGTAACAAGATCTGGCAGACATGCGAGTGGCATACAACATGGACACAATCACTGATTATAACTCTCCCCAAGAAAGGGAATCTTCAGCTATGCCAAAATTACAGAACTATCAGTTTGATCAGCCATGCTAGTAAAGTCAGTGATGCTGAAGGTCATCTTGAACAGACTGAAACCTCAAGCAGAAGAAATTATCGCTGGAGAACAGGCTGGGTTTACGAGTAATAGAAGTACGACAGAACAAATATTCAACCTAAGGGTTCTGTGTGAAAAGTACTTGCAACACCAACAAGACATCTACCATGTGTTCATAGACTTTAAAAAGGCCTTCGACAGAGTATGGCATGAGGCACTGTGGGCTACAATGAAAAATACAACATGGGCCAGAAGCTGACCAACACCAAGAAGCAGATTTATGCCAAAGCCACCAATGCAGTACTTGTCTAGGGATCTGTGGGGGAATGGTTTCAGATAACAGTTAGTGTGCGTCAAGGATGTCTTTTGTCACCCACGCTTTTCAACATCTACTTAGAGCGCATCATGTATGACTCTCTGGAGCATCACTGCGGCACAGTCAGCATTGGAGGGCGCAACATCACCAATCTCCGCTTTGCAGATGACATCGATGGGCTGGCTGGCAGTGAGGATGAGCTTGCCACCTTAGTGAAAACCCTTGATGAAACCTCTTCCAGATTTGGCCTGGAGATAAGTGCAGCAAAGACCAAGCTGATGACATGTGGTGACAAACAAATCTCAAGAAAGATCCAAGTCAGTGGTCAAGAACTGGAGATGGTGAGTCAGTTCAAGTATCTAGGCTCTGCCATCAGTGAGGAAGGATCAAGAGCTGAAATTTTGTCCAGAGCGGCACAAACAACTGCAACCATGCCAAAGCTAAGACCTATTTGGAGAGACAAAAATATCTGTCTTAAAACAAAAATCAGACTTCTGAAAGCACTAGTCCTCTCAATCTTCTTATATGCATGTGAGGCATGGACATTAACAGCTGAACTGCAGCGAAGAATCCAGGCACTTAAAATGAGATGCTATAGAACCATCCTTGGCATCTCTTACAAGGAACACACCACAAACAAAGAAGTGCGTAGTACCATCAGGCGTGAAGCTGGCAACTATGAAGACCTCCTCACCACAGTAAAAAAGAGAAAGATGAAATGGTATGGCCATGTCGCTCGAGCCAACGACCTCTTCACAACAATCTTGCAAGGCAGCGTTATGGGTGGCAGGAAATGAGGCAGACAGAGAAAAATGTGGGCGGACAACATCACAGAGTGGATTGGGAAAAGTTTTGCAGAGACGCAAAGCCTGGCAAGTGACCGAGATAAGTGGAGGGAGCTGGTTGAACGTTCAGCAGTTCAGCGACTCGACGACCACACTAGTTCAGGGGACTGATTATGATGATGAGATTAGAGATACTTACTTGATATTTTGCACGTAGCTAGATTAGAGATACTTACTTGATATTTTGCACGTAGCTAGATTAGAGATACTTACTTGATGTTTTGCACGTAGCTAGATTAGAGATACTTACTTGATGTTTTGCACGTAGATAGATTAGAGATACTTACTTGATATTTTGCACGTAGCTAGATTAGAGATACTTACTTGATATTTTGCACGTAGCTAGATTAGAGATACTTACTTGATATTTTGCACGTAGCTAGATTAGAGATACTTACTTGATATTTTGCACGTAGCTAGATTAGAGATACTTAATTGATATTTTGCACGCAGCTAGATTAGAGATACTTACTTGATATTTTGCACGTAGCTAGATTAGAGATACTTACTTGATATTTTGCACGTAGCTAGATTAGAGATACTTACTTGATATTTTGCACGTAGCTAGATTAGAGATACTTACTTGATGTTTTGCACGTAGCTAGATTAGAGATACTTACTTGATATTTTGCACGTAGCTAGATTAGAGATACTTACTTGATGTTTTGCACGTAGCTAGATTAGAGATACTTACTTGATGTTTTGCACGTAGCTAGATTAGAGATACTTACTTGATGTTTTGCACGTAGCTAGATTAGAGATACTTACTTGATATTTTGCACGTAGCTAGATTAGAGATACTTACTTGATGTTTTGCACGTAGCTAGATTAGAGATACTTACTTGATATTTTGCACGTAGCTAGATTAGAGATACTTACTTGATATTTTGCACGTAGCTAGATTAGAGATACTTACTTGATATTTTGCACGTAGCTAGATTAGAGATACTTACTTGATGTTTTGCACGTAGCTAGATTAGAGATACTTACTTGATGTTTTGCACGTAGCTAGATTAGAGATACTTACTTGATATTTTGCACGTAGCTAGATTAGAGATACTTACTTGATATTTTGCACGTAGCTAGATTAGAGATACTTACTTGATGTTTTGCACGTAGCTAGATTAGAGATACTTACTTGATGTTTTGCACGTAGCTAGATTAGAGATACTTACTTGATATTTTGCACGTAGCTAGATTAGAGGAAGGCATTGAATCAATTTATTCCCCAGCTTCGCACATCTTAAACTCTCTGTGTGGTATTGTACCTTTGCAATTTTCGGAACCACGATATTTGGGACTACTTTAAAAAAAGTTAATCTCTTTTAATCTTTCTACACAAAAATCAGTCTTCTCACTAATATCCGAATGATCCGGATTATAAACAGTATTTATATAAAATAAACAATCCAGACCAAAAAGGTGACTGCCAAGCGTGTAATATGCAAAGATGTACCCAACGGAGAAAGAAACACGCTTAGAAAAGACGGGTACAACACAATTTATTAATATTTCGGGTAAATACCCTTTGTCAAAATAGACAAACAAACAAACAGAGAGATTAGCCGCTACTTATCTTCATTGGCAGAAGGAATGTGGCAACTGCGGGGGTTCATGAGGACCTATGTCTCTTGCAGTTGGTCTGTGTTCACCTTTTGTTGACAATCAAGGGGTTAGAGGTTAATTTCATTTGAGACCGACCGACACTGTTCATGGCATACACACTAATACGTTAATAAAGCAAGGAACAACTTTATATCAAAGACATGTCAATGCTACTAATATCCGAATGATCCGGATTTTAAACAGTATTTATATGAGCCTGCTGTTTGTCTCTGCTACAGGGTCAAATTATGACCTCATAGCTCTAAGTATGAAATTATGACCTAATAGCTCTAAGTAATTTACTGTGTCAGCCCACAGACCCACGCGAGTGTCTTCAATCTGTGCACTTACCACTGCAGACACTTGGAAGTGCTGTCACAAGCCCCAGGTACAGAATCAAACCCCTTCGGTAACATTGTAGCGAGTTTCGCCCGCTCCAACACAGCGTCGCCATCGTCGGCAGCGTACACGCCTGAATGACACCGACTCGGCTTTTTTCCCAAGAAGACTCGTTCTGTCGACCGCTTACGAAATTCTTCCTGGTTCTACTGCAGTAATTAACCCCTGCGCTGCCAGCAGACGCAAAATGCGTTTGAATCACTGCACACTGACCGATATCTGCTTGAAGAACACGATGCGACTGGGAGCAAAAAATAGGCCGCATCAGGGACACAGGGCTGACAAGATACATAAATCCTCATGAGCCCTCGCGACTGCTGGGGCTCATGAGGGTTTATGTCTCTTGCAGATGGGTGGTGTTCTCCATGCCCCGGAAGTTACGCGGTGAAAGGCAGCCATGGGATGACTGTCAGACTACAGGAACCGCTTCCGGTGAATATGAATACGCGGCGTACCTGTGGATATTTGGCCTACCACCTGCACATTAACGCGCATTGGGGGCCACCTTTCGTATTCCGGAGCGTAATTCCTGCAGAAAATTAACCCCCTAACTGCCGGGGCAAAGCGAACGCTGCCCATCTGCAAAAGACATAAATCCTCATGAGCCCCCGCTATCGCGGGGGCTCATGAGGATTTCTGTCTCTTGTATACATCTGCCTGTTTTATGAACTTCAAAAGTCTGTAGGGATGTCCCATTGACCTGTGTGACTTTTTCAGCTAAGCTTACTTGTACACTGTATTGACATCACGTCTTAAGACCTTTCTCTTGGTCTGACTGACCAGACCTCTACCCTTCCCGCCGTGATGTGGCTTTAGTCGCCTCCTCGGCGTTAAACCCCCAAAACTAAGCAAGCAATGTTCTCTATGCCTAATTTTTGATGTTCCTATTTATAAAATAATATCAACTTTGAAACACGGCACGGTATGTGTGCGTGTGATGGTGTGTGTGTGTGTGATGGTGTGTGTGTGTGTGTGTGTGTGTATGTGTGTGTGTGCACGCGCATGTGTGTGCTTTGATACTCCGTGTATTGTGAATTTCTTCCTGGTATCATCTAGGTTTTTTCCTTATGACATTGTCATCGTAAAACGTCCCGAGTCTGCATCAGCTGCGGGGGCCGCTATCGTCACGCACTAAATCCCACACGTCAGTTTTACCAATCGTCTGGGGACCAGTTTTTCGGGTTGTAGGACACGTTTGTTAAGTGCAAAGTGATTTGTGTAAAGGTTCTGGTCTGCATCTCTTAGAGAGCGTTGTTGTAGCCAACTTGGTACATTCGACTTTGTAAGAAGGAAAATCGACCTAATAATAATAATAATAATAAATAATAATAATAATAATTATCTTCTTCTTATTCTTATTACATAAAACATACACACACACAATCAAACATGTTCAAATGCACTCAAGTGATTTATTTTATTTATTTATTTTCCATAACGCACATTGCCTAGAATGTAATTTACTTTCAACGGTACATGGCACAGGTTAGGAACTGCATAAAAATACAATAATTTTATTTTTTTATTTTTATAAAGAGACGAAAATGTTGCACTGGTATGGCAAGTACACTGAATATCTCACATTATCAATAATATAAAAATAGATTATCACAGTTTGTAACAATGATATGACGTAGTTTTACAATGGCAATGACGTAATCGCATCAGCCTTTACAAAACAATCTTAAAAAGATTAACTGTATCACAGAAAAAGAGTTGTATGGTTGGCAGATGACTTGTGAAAATGACGCTCATGTTTTGCTGTCGATCAAAGGCGTCTGCTAATCAATACGTAAGCTCCACGTCATTTCCAGGACACACAATTTAAATCAACGCATTGGTCCCTCTGGAGTCAAATTCTCAAACTTGGGAATTGTCCCCTGAAGACTATATAGAACAGTTCAGGAGACAGCTCGACCATGATAGTTCAAGGGTGGTGCCAAAATAGCCTCGCGCCTCTCGGCGCGAAGCTATTCTGGCACCACCCTTGAACTATCATGGTCGATTCAAGTTTTATTGTAGCTGCATGGATCAAGTATGCATTTATACTTCATTAAATCATGTAAAATGTTCTGTAAAAACTGGAATGTGTCCGTAGTGAATAGTACAAGCACTGATATTAAAAATACAAAAGAGTCCAACAAACTTAGAAAACAATGAAAATAGAAAAAAGCGACATAATTCAGTTCAATCTCCTTCGATCTGCAGCGGCACAGACTCACATGAGCCTCTGCAAGTGTAGGGGCTCATAGGAATGTATACCTCTTACTTAATGAGATCGGCTGTAGCTGTTCCTTTGCAATGGAGGTTGCTACTTTGGAGTGAAACAAACGACAGTATTACGAACATGGTGGCGCCGACAACACTGCGATGCAGACAACACTACTACTACTACTACTACTACTACTATTACTACTACTACTACTACTACTACTAATAATAATAATAATAATAATAATAATAATAATAATAATAATAATAATAATAATAATAATATAAAATCCATCACAAGCCGTACCATTGCATATTTTCCAGTTTCTTTTACAGTAAGAAACAAACAACTGTAACATAACTTCCACCACAAAAAAGTATATCTTAAATATTTGCAAAACCCAAATGAATATCAAGGACACTTTACACAGGACAGACCCGCTGTCAATCGACAAAGAAATCGCTTTCAAATCATGACAAACATACCAGAAGTAGCAATGTTAAATAGTGTTACCTATTTCACCCGCACGCACTCCAGCAGGAGATGGATCGACCATGATAATTCAAGGGTAGTGCCAGATTAGCTTGGCGCCTAACGGCGCCAAGCTAATCTGGCCCGACCCTTGAATTATCATGGCCGATCTGTTTCCTGCTACTGGTACATATCGTTACTGACTCCTCCAAAATTTGGGGAATGCGGCACTGGGGTTTATTGGGTTAAACAGGACTAATTATGTCTAATGGCACAGATATCAACTGGTCGGTAGGCATTGTAACCTCTCGTGCACGAAGACACCTGAACTGTATACAGCAGCGGTGGCTACAGACACAAGGGGGTTAATTTCATAACAAATGGCACGCGCGTCATCGTCAACATGAACATTTACACGCACGAGGGAAAATAATGAACGTTCCAGTACTGGTGAGGTTGCACGGCATGAAGTTCAGTGCTTGTGTATGCTGCACCGCACTGGCTGCCTTCCTCCAGCGTGTCGAGGGAACAACCAGTGTGCTGCTGTATGTGACACAGTGTTTGTGACCTTATCTGTCTGAAAAGAGTAAATGACACGATGACACGCGCGTCACCACCATCGCCACGAGAACGCTGCTCCAATGGAATGTCTGGGAATCGTAGGGATTTCGAAATCCGAAGGTGGTCACATCTGTATGCGTTTCGAGGAAAACAGTGTATTAAAAGCTCGGACAAACATGCGATAACGCCAGCACAAACACAGTGTACGATATCGCTAGCACAAACACAGTGTACGATATCGCCAGCACAAACACAGTGTACGATATCGCCAGCACAAACACAGTGTACGATATCGCCAGCACAAACACAGTGTACGATATCTCCAGCACAAACACAGTGTACGATATCGCTAGCACAAACACAGTGTACGATATCGCCAGCACAAACACAGTGTACGATATCGCCAGCACAAACACAGTGTACGATATCGCCAGCACAAACACAGTGTACGATATCGCCAGCACAAACACAGTGTGCGATATCGCATGTTTGTCCGAGCTTTTAATACACTGTTTTCGTCGAAACTCGAGCAAGTCTGACCTGCTTCCGATTTGCAAACAACGTCTATCGCCGATGTAGTATGGAAGCCGATAATGTCTTCTTACTCTGTAGCAGTTACGATGTGTGTGTCAGCCGTCACTTGTCTGAACATCACATGAGTCATAACGTTGTTGTTTTTTGTGAGGCAAGTTCGATGTACCTTGCACACTGTACCTCACGCCTCCACAAACTCTATGGTTGGTCTGTACATCACGCCTCCACAAAGTCTATGGTTGGTCTGTACCTCACGCCTCCACAAACTCTATGGTTGGTCTGTACCTCACGCCTCCACAAACTCTATGGTTGGTCTGTACCTCACGCCTCCACAAAGTCTATGGTTGGTCTGTACCTCACGCCGCCACAAACTCTATGGTTGGTCTGTACCTCACGCCTCCACAAACTCTATGGTTGGTCTGTACCTCACGCCTCCACAAACTCTATGGTTGGTCTGTACCTCACGCCTCCACAAAGTCTATGGTTGGTCTGTACCTCACGCCTCCACAAACTCTATGGTTGGTCTGTGGCTCACTGACGTCATATACCCAGTGCGCAAAGGCCATCGGGCCGACGTCGGCCGCCGGTTGGCCCGCGCACGGGCATTTTGGGTAATCTTAGGAACCTGACGAACTCGGTGCGTGTTGATGTAACAGTCCGCCCCCTCGCGCGCGCAGTGCAGCATTCACTCTTGGAAGAGTGAGTTTTGCACTGCGAGCGCGCGAAGGGGGCTGGCTCTCGTGTAAACACGCACTGAGCTTGTCAAACAACATATGCATTCGACAAGACATTGAATCTATGATGATCAGTTACGCAAGCCTAGAGTTCAAGGCCTGCAGATCACGCTCGCTGATCCGTCTTCGTCTTCTCTGGTAGCGTTTCTCCCAGACTTCCGGCGGGAACTCTGAGGCGTCATAACAACAACCCAGACTCTGGTACCTCTGCACTAGGTGACCCCAAACCTCGTCACACTGCAGCAGTTCCACGTTACCTGGGAACAGAAAACTGTCGGTCAGTTAGTCAGTTAACTCATTACATGAAAAAAAAGCGTATCGTCACATGAAGGCTACATTACAGATTAGGAGATAGATCAACCATTTTAGTTGAAGGTTGGTGCCAGAATAGCTTGGCGCCTCAGGCGCCAAGCTATTATGACACCACCCTTGAACTATCATAGTCAAATTTATTTCAAGCAAGATTTATCAGGATGAAAAGAGCTGGACCAGTCAGAACAAGTGCAAAGAGTCGTCATTGAGAAGCCCATGTTTATGAGAAACTGACCGACAATGATGAGTCCTTTCTTGCAGCGCGTCAGGGCGACGTTGACCTGGTTTCTGTCAGTGATGAAGCCCAGGTTCTGTCGACACCAGCCGTGTGTGGGGTTGGGCTCGATCTTGTAGGACGGCAGGGACCTCACTGTGCTGACGATCACATATTCCCACTCATTGCCTGTAGAAACAAACCACCAATAAACCATCAATAAACCATCAATAAACCACCAACAAACCACCAATAAACCACCATTAAACCACCAATAAACCATCAATAAACCACCAATAAACGGCCAATAAACTGACGACGACATAACATACAGTATCTGAATGCATTCTGTTCTGTTCTTCACAAGTAGAGCAGTCGCGTCCTGAGAGACTTTTATGTCGATGTCGTGAGGTAAAGCAATGTACAACTAACAAACATTCAATAAACCACCAAATGAACAACACACCACCTTTGCCTCTGGCAAAAGCTGCTGTCATCAGCTGACTTCAGCCCACACCACTGAGGCGATGTCAGCGACTGTTGTCATAGCAATGTTACGCGGGAATTGTCTTGAGCCGTGGAAAGATCCCAGCATATCAACTTTTGTTCTTTAAAACAGGGATACAATGTATCTGATGTATCTATTAATCTGGGTATAAGATTGCCGCCATTATCAGGGAATTTATGAAATTTCACAACGTTCCTGGCTGTTTTAGTTATTTCGCGTCATGTCTGGGGATCAGAGTCAGTTAATGTATTTCCTGAACGATGTATGGACGGACTAACATATATACACTTATACCCGTGTACAGTACCCTTATACCCGTGTACATGCAGTATCCCTTATACCCGTGTACAGTACCCCATATACCCGTGTATAGTACCCCTTATACCCGTGTATAGTACCCCTTATACCCATGCATAGTACCCCTTATACCCGTGTACATGCAGTACCCCTTATACCCGTGTACAGTACCCTTATACCCGTGTACATGCAGTACCCCTTATACCCGTGTACAGTACCCCTTATACCCGTGTATAGTACCCCTTATACCCGTGTACATGCAGTACCCCTTATACCCGTGTACAGTACCCTTATACCCGTGTACATGCAGTACCCCTTATACCCGTGTACAGTACCCTTATACCCGTGTATAGTACCCCTTATACCCGTGTACATGCAGTACCCCTTATACCCATTACAGTACCCCTTATGTACAGTGCCCCTTATACCCATGTACAGTACCCCTATACCCATGTACAGTACCCCTTATACCCATGTACAGTACCCCTTATACCCGTGTACAGTACCCCTTATACCCGTGTAAGTACCCCTTATACCCGTGTATAGTACCCCTTATACCCGTGTACATGCAGTACCCCTTATACCCGTGTACATTACCCCTTATACCCGTGTATAGTACCCCTTATACCCGTGTACATGCAGTACCCCTTATACCCATGTACAGTGCCCCTTATACCCATGTACTGTACCCCTTATACCCATGTACAGTACCCCTTATACCCGTGTACAGTACCCCTTATACCCGTGTACAGTACCCCTAATACCCGTGTACAGTACCCCTTATACCCGTGTACATGCAGTACCCCTTATACCCGTGTATAGTACCCCTTATACTCGTGTACAGTACCCCTTATACCCGTGTACATGCAGTACCCCTTATACCCGTGTAGAGTACCCCTGTGTTAACTCACTGGAGACGCGCCATATACGGCTATTCGCCGCGTATCCCTGTATGGCTCGTCTACAATGAGTTAAGCTATAAGTCAGCTTTACCTTGACTGGAGACAACAGTGCTCGGGGCGTTCTCTTTGGACTTGTGTCTGTCGTAACGGTTGAACCCTTGGGTTTTCTCCTCTGCCAGGTTCTTTATTCTCTCGTCCAGCAGGTGGCGTTGTGCGTTGTATTGCGTCAGAACCTTGATGTACTGCAGCTCTACGTCGTGAAACTTGAGATAGGACAAGATTTCCATCTGCAAGGTATGAATAGAGTTTTGTTTTGTTGGTGCTTGTAAAATAAGAAAGATTCAATCTCTAAACTATTCACTACATCAGCCGAGCCAGTCCACTGTCACGTTCGTGAGCCAATGTGTGTAGCGGCGCGAAGATAGTCAGAGGTAGGTCACCCATAAACTATCACGGTTGGCTGATTTTCAATCGTTAAAGCTATTCTTAATCGGACGGACAATCACTTCGCGAACTTATTGAATGAAGCTTACATATTGCTCGACTTGTCTAAAAAGTAATCGCTGGCTTTGGGAAAGCTTTGGTCTGACTGGCTGAAACCAAAACGGAAGCTAAAACCGAAACAGGAATTATTACAAATGGCTGAGATCCATTCGGAAGACCTTTGCCTCGTACTGATTATAGGATCAACTGGAAAGGCTTAAACATGCAGAAATGACGAATAAGACGTGTGCTCCTTTGTTGAGTTGGCCGTACTACAGTGTGTGAACGCGCCTGAGGTCAGCATTGCGTTTCCATCACAGGGCTCGTCACGTGATTGTAACTGCATACCTCGGTTATGAAGGGAACTGCCCGAATGTCAAATACTGACGAAGTGCCTGAGCCTAGGTTCACGGACTTAAAGAATACCCAGCAAGCACGGTCCCCGGGCCGACGACGACCCGAGGACCTTTTGCCACTAGGGTATGGGCTGATGAGGCAAGCATGCAAGGAAGAGGTCGGCTATTCACCACTTTGTCGGCCTCCAGAAGGTTGGACTTGGACTTCTCGTTGCCCTCGTTGGTGGAGACAGACAGCGTCATCTCCTCACCGCGCACGTCCACCAGGATGTGGGGCACCTCGTGGTCGTCGTCCGGGTGCAGAGTCCAGATCGGGAGCGGCCTTTCATCCTTTTTGTAGGAGAAGACGGTTTTCAGCATTCCGTCGTAGAACTCTCGCGACGGAAACTCGCAAATTTCTGGATGCTGCAACATTGGACGCAACGATTGCAGCTGACTTAACACTCAGAGACAACAATAACGCGAAAAGTCTGGGTACATGAACCTGCAAACGAAGAGCGGTTATCATGACAAAACAAGAAAAATATTTTTGCTGTTCAATGGTGATGCTGAGTTTATTTTCACACACAACAACAAAACAAAACAAAAAAAAAAAAAAAAAAAAAAAAAAAAAAAAAACTTTGAAAGAGTCATCGCCCTTGGCTGATACGGAAGACGCAGGGTTTTATTAATGGTAACAATGTGCAAACTTAGACATACTGTGACAGGCAATTCTCCTTAGAGATGTGTTAACAGACATGTGCAGACTGCTTACGCTGTTCTATACTGAGTTAACTCATTCAGCCCTGACGCACTACAGCAGCAGATGGGTCGACCATGATAATTCAAGGGCAGTGCCAGATTAGCTTGGTGCCGACAGGCGCCAAGCTAACTGTCGGCGCCAAGCTAATCTGGCACTGCCCTTGAATTATCATGGTCGATCTATCTCCTGCCAAAGGTGCATAGTCGTTAGATGACACCTCCACAATTTGGGAAATACGTACGCCGGGCTGAATGAGTTAAAAAAAACCCACCTTGAATCGTGAAATTCATCAGAGAACAGTAACTTCCAGTACATATCAGTTTTTAATAAATCTAATTCTCTGCAATGTAAATTATTCGCGAGCCTTGTTCATGCTCCAGTGGTCAGCCTAGAGGTGTAGACGACACTGACATCCATGTGGTCTGGAAAATATGGCCGCTACAATAATAATGAACAACTTTGTGCTTTTCGTGTTTATATTTTATGTTGATTATTTAGGTGCATTTGACAATGGAAACGTTGATCAAGACCAAAGTGGGCGGATTCTCATTGATACTAACCCTAGTGACACTGCACACTGGTTGGTAGTCGACTGATGATATGCAGATGAACCCCACTTCGCTTTGAATTACTGTTCTGTGATTTTGGCTACAGTCGTAACGTCCAAAATCACAGGTCGGCTCACACGCGATACGTTTCTTCATGTCCATAAAAGCTTGTGAACTGTTTATTTTCAACAGTGATAGTAAAATACGCCGTATCAGATAAGCTATTCACAAGTTTGCATGTATAGGAGGTCAAGGGACCCGCGCACAGTCGACTTTACCTAACATAAACACGCGAATTGTTTATCTGCTACAATGATAGTCTGATATTTGCAGTAATGACAACTCACCATCCTGTACTGTGTGTCGAGAAACACCGTGTAGCTGGGGTACTTCTTGAACAACCTCTCAAACAGGGATGTGTCCAGACCCAGGTCAGCGGCCGCCTGACACGTGATAATTGGCCGCAGCTGGCAGTGGTCGCCGATGAGGACGACCTGTCTGGCTTTTGTGGCGATGATGGGAACCAGGCTGTGGGGCTCCGGACTCATCGCGCACTCGTCTATGATGACCTAGCCAAAAACAATCAGTGCTGACACAGGTCGGCCAGGGTAGACCTAGTTTGCGGGTAGAGTTTGGTGAAGTGGTTCGGTCCGTATTTGCAGTGTGTTGTCGCACGAAGAATCTGACATACATTAGGGAGACCAATCAACTTTGTTTTGTTTTGGTCCCTTGCTACGAAACTGGCTACGCGAACCGTTGATGCGGCTTAGACGTTTAGCGAAAGACGTTTCTCTGGTGCAGGAAGGTAACTGACTCTTCACCGGCACGCGTTCTACTTGAATCGGTATCGCTAAATCGCGTATCGCTATTGATTTCTGCCCCGTGACGCAAAATATTTAAACAAATAAGTCATGTGTACCTTCGCATACACAACAGAAGTGAATTATCAGCCATTCAAAATAAAAATGTGATGTGTTGGGTGCGTAAACAGCGACAGTCAGTGTGAATCGACACAGTCGGCTCGAGGCGATGACCGCCATCTTGTTGGTCTCGCAGCGAGAGCCGATGAAAGTGGGGTTCAGAAAACTGATATAAACGTATATTTTAGTGGTACTTTAGCCTTAATTGTTGACAGAGTCTATTTCTCAAATGACCCTCCCGCTTAAATCTTCCACGATATGGTGTCACATCAAGGATTTTTAGCCATAATCGACCTGCGAAAGTCGTTTCGTGAAAACTGGCGATCTGACGAAGATTTACCACCGAAGTCGTACGAGTTCGTAAGGAAGTACACACAGTCTGGTGACGTCACTAACGAAACGGGCTAACGAAACGCACTTCGTTTGTCTTCTAAGTCTCCCTATTAATAACTGCACCCAGCGCTAAACTCTCGGTTTTCATCGGCGCTGAAACTGTCACTCATAATCGCTAAGCATGATTTTGTTTGTGAAACACGCTTATAGCCCAAGAAATGGTAGGAAAACCATCCTCATTGCTTGCGTGACCTTTCGTCACGTGACTGAGTGACGTGACAAATAGCGACGCGCGTAAACACTGGGTGCAAATTGTGATGAAACCACCGAACTCTGCCCAGTAAACATAAGTCTGTAGCGTTGACCTGCACACCGCCATAGCTTGACTCTGTGATGGTCCGTCCTTTGGGACCGAAGGGCTTTCAGCTGTGACGTCCCAAATCACATACTAGTACACATAACTATGACAGATCTGACCAATCTGACCATATCAATACTCTACCTGGAACACTGATCTGCCGCTGCCTTCGATCACTTTGTTGTTGCCCGCCACTGCGCACGTCGTCAGGATGACGTCATACTTGCCCAGTTCCTCCACGCTGGCTTTATTCAAGAGACGATGGTAGGCTTTGACGTCATCACTACACAGTTTGTATTTCTTGGGATCATTGACGCACTTTCTGAAGTAGGCCTCGTACTTGTTGATGTCCTTAGCGTGCGGCCTGTTGTCAAGCCTGATGAGATGGTGAAGAGTGATGGTCTGCAAGGGGCGGAACGTGTTCTTGTCAAATGCGTTTCAGGCTTTGCGTTTTCAACAAACGCACGATGAACAAGAAAGAAAATCACATCCGAGCTTTTGAATGCATTGAATACATCCGTAGATTGTGTGCGAGGCTCCCACTGCGCGAAAGGCTATCAGGCCGATGTCGGCCCGATGGCCTTTTCTGCATTGGGCTCATACTTCAAATCTATATACATGTAGGTGTGCGGTGATCACAAAATCAAAATAATTACGGAAAATTGTGAATGAAACCAGAGACCATTCATATAAACTACGACCAAAAACCTAAAGACCACCTTGTCATTTCGGTGTTTTTCGTAAAACAGCGTATTTTACAACACGTTAAAATACGTCTACGCGCAAAATTAACCCACTCACCCCTGAAGCACTACAGCAGGTTCCTCGATACAAGGACGACGCGTGCTGAACCGGATTCTCCTGTGTCTAAATGCACTCTAGCTAGACCTGTGTGTAGTATTTCATAACCATCTGTTGCTAGCGTTTCTTTGAACAGTTACGGCGGTATAGGGGTTTTAAGCTCAAACAATCAAACCCGCTGTAATGTCCAGTATTACAGACTGTGACGTCACTGCAGAGTCTGCTGCATGACCATGACAGGGACCGCATTGTGACGTGTTGATGACTCAGCAAAACCAGGAAAATTAAGGCAAGGTGTATCCAATTATCACACTACCGTGGCGATGTTGCATCAAATCTGCAAAGTCTACACCCAAGACTGAATCGCTGGCCATGAATTTAACTCGCTTGTTTGACTGCAAAGAGTGACATTTTCCCTCTTCAACAACATGGTGGTAAGTCGGTCGCTCAACCTTCAGATCAAGGACGATACCTTGTATGGCTGGCTCTAAGATACCGTTTGAGTCCGGCACAGTGTTGGGCGGCCTGCTCTGTACACTTCGATCATAACTCAATGCGAGAAAGGCCATCGGCCCGACGGCTTTTTGCACATTGGGAATGAAGTGAAATATGTGCAAATGAGATACTTATGCTCTAACGTTATTCTAAGGCTGATAGGGCAAATGCTTTTCCTTGAACACTGTTGATATTTTCTAGCCTTATAGTTATACTGTCTTTGAGAGCGGTTGCCATTTTCACACCGATTGGCGGAGTCGTTCTTGAGCCACACGCTTTGTGCAAGTGGGCCGTGACTTTTCCGTCATAGTTTACGAGGTGTTTTGAGGAAACTCGGTTCTGATTGAGACACAAGGTGACGCTGCCGAGATTAACCCCTTGACTGCCGAGAAAAAAAGAACACGATCCAGCCGCAAGAGACATAGATCCTCATGAGCCCCCGCGAATGCGGGGGCTCATGAGGATCTATGCCTCTTGCCGAGGCCAATTCGTAACCACGTTTCTTGGACGGTTTTAGCTTTTGGTTATTGAGTAAACACGGATTTCAGAAACAATAATGTACGTGCAGTGGCAGGGGAGGGGTTAAAGGTTCCGCGAACTGACAACCTGTCCTGCCAGGCTGAGTGACGAGTGTAAGTCTGGGATTGAGGGTCACGTAATGCGGAAGTCCTCGGGCCGAACCGGGCTCGGTCACAATGACACGTCTGAGAGACAGGCATGTGGCAGAATGTGTGTGGGTCCGCGTGGGTCTGTCTGATTTTACCGTCAGGTCCGGGTCACTCTTCAGGTCTCGCATGCTTCTGGACGTCGTCTTGCTGCCCATGGGGACGGGGTAGTCCTTGGCCTCGATGGCTGACCCGTACATCCGCACTATCTTGGGACACCGCTCGCCCAGTTTGTGCAGCAACAGACCTGAAATCAGCACAAGCCTGAAATGCGCATGCTGGTAAATGTGGTTCTTTCTTATCCCAAACAAATGCTTGCAACTCATTTATGGTCAGGACACGGCCAGCAGCACCCACCTGCTAGAAGCATAGGACGTCATGATCCCCCGCAGATGAAAGGACACATGATCATCTTTACTTCATGCTGATCGTCATCACAGCCGTACGCCTCGGGCTGACGGGATTATCCAACAGTCAGTCTCATCCTTGGGAGCCGATAGTCAGGTTTCATTCGCAAAGACCCAATGCGCAAAAGGACGACGGCGGCCCGCTGCCCTTTTGCGCATTGGGGATCGACTCCTAACAACAAACGAACAAGAACGAAATCACGGGTGATAACCAGGTAATATTAATAACCAGCTTGTACAATAGGAATAGACAAAACCCCGGATATCTCCAACAGGAAGGCTCATGATGATCTATGCCTCATGGAGATGTCTGGAATGTTGTCTACGGTAGAAGCTGGTTACTACCTGGTTATCCGCCGTGACTTCCTTCATGTTGGGAATCGTCCGGCGTAAACGTAACCTCACCATTATATGTGGGCTCGGGCAGCCTGTACCTCATCATAATAATTATGTGAGCTCGGGCAGCCTTTACCTCATCATTATATGTGGGCTCGGGCAGTCTTTACCTCACCATTATATGTGGGCTCGGGCAGCCTGTGCCTCACCATTATATGTGGGCTCGGGCAGCCTGTACCTCATCATAATAATTATGTGAGCTCGGGCAGCCTTTACCTCATCATTATATGTGGGCTCGGGCAGCCTTTACCTCATCATTATATGTGGGCTCGGGCAGCCTTTACCTCATCATTATATGTGGGCTCGGGTAGTCTTTACCTCACCATTATATGTGGGCTCGGGCAGCCTGTGCCTCATCATTATATGTGGGCTCGGGCATCTTGTGTGTACCTCATCATTGTATGTGGGCTCGGGCAGTCTTTACCAGACTAGTCTTAATCGCTTCGCTGACACTGGCCGCATATTTTGTTTGTGAAATCTTCGTTCATTCAACACGTCACCGTTCACAGGATATGGTTTCAAAATGGTCACAGCAAGAGGCATAGATCATCATTAGCCTCCGTGGGGTGCTCATGAGGATCTATGTCTCTTGCACTTGGTTTTTGTTCACTTTGTCTCGGCAATCAAGGGGTTAATGTAAGAAATCCATCACCAGCTGAACAACTTACTGGCGACATGGTCGACGGACTTGTTGGAGGGCCCGCAGAACAGCACCGTCTTCTTGCCCTTGCCCGCCTCCTCCAGTTGTTTGTTGATGTTACAGAAATGGTACAGCAGCTTGACTCCCGTGTACGTTTTGCCCGTGCCTGTTTTCAAACACAACAGGAAATAAGAAACCGAAGCTAAGTTGTTGTTAGTCATTTGTAGTTTGAAGCATCACTGATTTGTTTAACCATGATATTCATGGAATTTATTCAATCTCCCCCCCCCCCCCTCCCGCCCTCCAAATCACACTTTGGATTCACTGCATGCGTTACAAAAACAGAGCTTTCCATTGGGCTATCGAGTCATCTGGGGGTGCGAGATTTTTTAAAACGAATTCGCAATGTTGTCATTCCTCAGCTAAAAGGTTTACCCCTTTTTGTTGTGCCTGTTTATAAAAAGATGGAATTCCTGATCCATTTCTCTCCAGCCTAACCCATCCCACTCTGATCAACACACAATGACACACACAGACACAGACGGACAAATGGCGCTTTGCGCAGTGGTACGTTCTGGGGCTGGCGTAGCCACAGCCATCATAAAGAATATTAGTACGAACAGCGAAATGACGTCACTAATATATAAACTTCGCGTCTTGACATCGTTAGTCCCACGACGATATGTACACAGTCATGAAACTGACCGTTTTACGTCACTCATCGTAACACTACCATTTTTTGAATGAGAAAATGAAACTTGACCAAATCGTATCCGAGAGGAAGGACAAAAGAGTAAAAGATTCGAAGCTTTTCATAGTTTTAACATAATCCCCCAAAACGCGCTGAAAATCACAATTTGGTCTAATTACAAACGAGAGCAAGGACAAACAGCAGGCTTATCTAAATACTGTTTACGAAAAATCATTCGGGTATTAATGAGGAGATTGCTTTTATTTTTTTTTTTTGGAAAAAGATTCGAAGATTTTTTAACTGTTTTAAATACACTGCCTTCGCCCAGTCTAGCTATATGCAAAATATCAAGTAAGCAAAACAAAATTATAGACTTATGCATGTCAATAAATTTTCATAAAACGGCCAACAGAACGTACCTCTGGCGCGACCTGCCTTGTGTACCTCTGTGTTTGCGTACCACTGGCGCGACCTGCCTTGTGTACCTCTGTGTTTGTGTACCACTGGCGCGACCTGCCTTGTGTACCTCTGTGTTTGTGTACCACTGGCGCGACCTGCCTTGTGTACCTCTGTGTTTGTGTGTCAGCGTGTGTGGATCCGAGGGTAGGGTGGGTTTAGAGAAGGGGGTGGGGTGGGGGTGGGGGGTGGAGGAGATGGACCAGAAGGATAACCTATAAATAGGAACAACTTTGGGCTGGGTCCGTTTCCGATTTTGTTATTAGCTGCAAGGGTGACATACCCAATGCGCAAAATGCTATCGGGCCGCCGTCGGCCGCCGTTGGCCCGCGCACGGGTGTGCGCGGGCCAACGGCGGCCGACGTCGGTCCGATGGCCTTTTGCGCATTGGGTAGGTATGGCCAATTGACTAACCTGGGGGTCCTTGAATAAGGGCCAGACTGTTGGTCAAAGCCATTTCAATGGCTTTTTGTTGCATGCGGTTGTTGCGAGGAATGCCCTTGTTGCTAAAATCAGAAAGGCGTGTGGCTCTCTGCTGCCCCAGAGCAAGGTGGTCCTTGTCTGACCGACAAAGACGGACGTCAGTTATTTCGCATTTGAATATTAACAACAATGATAATAAAGAGGATTTATAAGGCGCCTACCCATGGTAAGATGCTCTAGGTGCCGTACATATGATCAAGAAAAATATTACACAAAAGGTGAGACAAAACCAAAACCACATGTACAATTACACAAAAGAACAGAAAATGACTAAATACATGAACACTGATAATCAAGATGGGGAAAAGGTGGGTTTCAAGACTGTGTTTAAAACTGGCACTGGACTCGCTGTGTCTGAAGGATTTAGGAAGATCATTCCAGACTGATGGACCCTGGTAAGAAAAAGATCTCTGCCCAAATCCTTTAGTCCTTACTGTAGGAATACGAAGCATTTTATTGTCAGACGAACTGCGCAACTGCCTGAGAGGGATATAACAGTGAAGGAGCTCTGAGAGATAAGTGGGTGCAGTGCCAGAGAGGGAAACATGACAAATGGACAAGACTTTGTGTTTTAACTCTCTCCTTCACTGGCAACCAGTGGAGAGCGTGCAGGATGGGGGATATATATGGTCTGACTTTTTCGCTTTCATGACCAGACGTGCGGCTGAATTTTGGACTCTCTGGAGCCGATCAAATTGATACTGCGGGCATCCAGATAAGAGTGAGTTGGCATAGTTAACGTGAGACAGAACAAACCTTTTACATGTATCCAAATTTCCGTTCTTGTTTCTTTTCCTTTGTATGACAGTTCGTAGGTAGGCGACATTGTTTGATATTTATATAAAAAAAAGTGTATTTTTTTTTATTTAAATGTTTTGGTTTTTTTTTTTGTTTTTTTTTTTTTTGTTTTTTTTTTTTTTTTTGGGGGGGCGGGGGGGGGGGATGTGGGGATACGGGTGGGGGATGGTGGGTGGGTGTGGGTTTTTGGGGTTGGGATGGATCGGGGGTGGTGGGGGTGGATAACAAGGTCGTTTTTCTTCGGAAGGAAGCGTTGGTGTGTGTGTGTGTGGGTGGGTGTTTGTAGCAGGGGGAGGGGGGGGGGGTTGTTACGTAGAATGCAAAGGTTAACCAATGTAAGCATCTACCTTTGCTTTACGTTTTGTGCTGGGTAAGTCCATTAATGTGGCACGTGTAAATTGTATTCTTCCGTGTTGAATTTGTACCTCACGCGCACAGAATACAGCTATTGGAGTGTTTTCTAATAACGATCAGACTAGCGGGAGAATGTTCTTACCGAGGTGCGGGAGACTTGTGCCGTATGCTATGGCTTGAGCCAGCTCACAGCCGTCGTCAGGCAGGCGTGTCAGGTACTCCTGTACTCTTCTGCAAGTTCACATGGACGCTTCTGATTAGAGCACATTAACCGTTTTAGCTCCGAGTCCCTACAGCAGGAGATGGCGTGACCATGATAATTCAAGGGTAGTGCCAGATTAGCTTGGCGCCTTTAGGCGCCAAGCTAATCTGGCACTATCCTTAAATTATCATGGTCTATCCATCTCCTGCAACTGGTACATAGTCGTTCAGGGACACTTCAAACATTTTGGAAAAGCACCCGTAGGGCTAAAAGGGTTAACCAGTCACCGTTTGCAGACAGTCTTAACCCTTTGGCTGTCGGTAGCGGTATTTTTCGCGAGGATTCCTGCTGGCTGAAGTCATCGCGACAAAACCCCGCTACCTACAGCCAAAGGGTTAACTTCGTATCGTCAATCTTTAACCCCTCCACTGCGGGGAAACAGCGAATAGCTCTCCAGCGCACGAGGCGTAGATCTTCGTGAGTTCCCACAGAGGCTGGCTAACGAAGGTCTAGGTCTCTTTTTGTGACTTTTATATCCGTGGCCATCAGGTGGACTGGGGGGTATCTAGCGACTGGCGGGCATTGTTATTGTTATTATTTTTATTATTATTATTATTGTTATTATTATTGTCATTATTATTATTGTTATTATTATTATTGTTATTATTGTTATTATTATTATTGTTATTATTATTGTTGTTATTATTATTATTGTATTTGCATCCTCATTATTACTATTCACAGTGCGCAAAAGGCCATCGGGCCGACATCGACCGCCGTTGGCCCGCGCACGGCCGTGCGGGGGCCAACGGCGGTCGATGTCGGCCCGATGGCCTTTGCGCACTTGGTTATTATTATTATTTTTTGAATTCGCAGAACATCCGCAGAACATAACATGCAGCACTAGTAACTCTGGTACCGACCTGTCCACTTCCGACTTGGGCAGAAACTCCATGGTGACCGTGACGCCATCTTTGTGCAGCATGTTGTCTGGCGGGCGAGGGCAGGACGGACACAGCACGATGCTGAGCTGGATCTCCACGTCCTCCTCCTTCTTCTCTCGGCCGCTCAAGACACCCTCTGTCTCCACGTCCATGATTCCGGCTCGACTTTTCTTCGTCTTGTTGAATCTCTTTCGGCCTGGATTTTGCCGGTTCCGCCTGCTTTGGTCTAGTTCTTTGTTCTTGGGCAGCAGCTGTTTAACACCCACGACGCCAGCGTGGCCGATCCATGTGTAGTCCTTGTCCACAGCCTCTTTCAGGGCAGCCTGTGCGACTCGTGACACAACGTAGGCAGAACACTGTGTCTGATACCTGATACACACATAGTCCACGGGGAACCCTCGATACCTTGCTTTCCTCTCGCGCAGGAACCCGTTGTGCCTCTCCTCTGTATCTTCCCTGATGCTGTCCAGAGACTCGCCGCCAATGTCGATACATCTGTCAAAGCAAAACTGTGAGCCCAGAATGAACGTGCCTCGAAATCGAGGTGATTCTGATGATTCGGAGGATTCTCCACGCTGCATTTTCAGGACGACCTTCTCCACCACGAAAGCAGCGTCACTCCCTCCCGCTCCGTAAGCCGCCTCCATCTCCAGTAGCGGCATCCATGCCCCTCGATAATCCTCGTAGGTTTGGAAATGTCTGCCTCGCGTGGACTCTGTGGCAAATGTGGCCAGTGTCAATACTGGGTCTCCCGCGTGCCGTGTGCAAATTGAGTTGTTGCGTGCCGTGTGCACGAGGTCAACTTGAGGCTGGAGAACCCCTCTGCGAGGCTCCGCGGACATCTGAACCTTCAGGACCTGGCCGGGAGAGAACCTCCTCCTGAAGTGACAGGGGCGGAGCGAGACGGTGTCCCCACCCCTCTCTGACGTCATGTAATCAAGCAGACGCTCGTCTCTCGCCACAGGTGAGGGCGGGTCTTCCATGGAATGCTGGGAGCCTGGGTCTGCGAGCGTCGTGAGGATGTGCGCCCAGTCTTCCTGCTTGACGCGCACACACAGGTAGTCAGGATTCAGGTCCAGCACCAGCGCTTTGGGCAGCTCGCTCTCGGATGTCCTCCTATCATTGTCTGCCCAGCGAGCTTGCTGTTCTCTTTCGATGGCGTCGATGACAGTCATGAGGTTTCCCGGGTAAATCTCCGCCCGAAGTTTGTTGAATATCCGCTTGTTCCACTTCACGGTCACAGTGTCCAGTTTCCTCGCGGTGTCCGTGGTGACTTCCGGCTGCGCGCTGACGCCCAGGATGCTGAAGGGCAGCTCTTGCTTTTTGTCAGACACGGCCCGGAGGGAGGGCACCATCAGCGTCAGTTGCTCGCTGTCCACCTGCTCCACAAAGGTACGGAACACCAGCGGCTGGCTCTGCAGGCTGTCGGCCATCTTCAGTGCCATACATCCCTTCCCGAACGCCTTTTGCCGCGCGGTGGCGCTGTTGATGTGCTGGCATAAACTGGTGACGTCATCAGGATCACATCCTGGCGCCCGGCCATCCAGGTCGGCGTGCAGCAGGCGGTGAACGTGCAGGTCGGCGTATCTCCTGATGGGAGACGTGAAGTGGGTGTAGTAGCGCAGGTCGAGCCCGAAGTGATAGTGTTCATGCGTGTTCAGGCCGTGTGAGCATTTGTACTGTGCCGTGTCCATCAGATCCATCCAGTGCTTGTTGGCCAGACACTGTAGCGGGTGCACGTCGTCCATGAAGGCCAGTTGTCGCGCTCTGTCAAACTCTCCGTCCTTCAAGTGTTGCTGGAGACTTTTCCACAGGTTGGTCTGCACGACGAGATCTCGCCGCTGGTACGGAGAGCGGTTTGTAGGCGTATCGTAGGACAGCCGTGTGTTGGGACTGACCTTCCTGCCCTGCAGCTGCATGACCAGGTTGGCCGCGCTCCCCTCTTTCTCTCTCCACTCAGCCAGCTCCTGCCAGGTGGGCGCCGCGTGACAGCGCAGGATCATGACCCTGGGGAACTTTGACCTGAGCCGCCTAGCGATGTATTTGTTGGTGAGAATCATGAACTCCTCCACTAGAGCGTGCGCGTGCTGGCTGTCAGCCACCTTGTCAAGGTCAGGCAGGCGGGGGTCCTCAAACGGCACGAACAGCATGGACTTGTCGAAGCGGCCCACGCGGAGTTTGGTGGCCAGCTTGTGTAGTGTCAGGATGTCCCGACTGAGGGCGCTGTCGCATGGCGGGGACGAAGATTCCTGGATGACAGCTTGCACCTCCTCGTAGGTAAACTGTCGGCAAGATTTCACTGTCGTCTTTTTGACGTAAGGATCGGCGTCCTCTGACAACTCTCCGTTTTCGTCGAACGTGAAAAAGACGGAGAGGGCGAGGCGCTGAGTGCCGGGCAGCAGACTACACCTGTCGTGACTCAGGGGCTCGGGTAGCATGGGGTGGGGCTTGCGTAGGAGCGGGTAGAAAGTGACGGCTCGATTGCGGGCCTCTTTATCAACCTCCGAACCCTCCGGCACCGCCATGGCCACGTCAGCGATGTGAACCCCGACAACGTAGTGCGGCCCCTCCCTCCACACGCTGATCGCGTCGTCCAGGTCTTGAGAGCCCGGCGGGTCGATAGTGAACACCCGTCTGTGTGTCAGGTCCTTCCTCCCTTTTGATGACGGAGTCTGCTCTCGCTGCAGGACATTGCTGACTTCCTGAACAACACCGCGTGGGTACAGTCGGGGAACTCGGTGACGCATGGACAGAACTTCCAGTCCTGAAGCGTAATCTTTCCCGCCTTCGAAGACATTGAGTACCGCCCCTTTGGGGTAGATGTGCCTAATGTTCCAGCCCAAAATGGCCACCTGGAAAATGTACAGCTCCTTTTTGTCCGGGCTGACGTAGTGGAATCTGTCGTGGTCTACGTCCCCCTGACGTGTTATTTTCATGATGCGGACGTCACGGCTGCCGGGAGCTGGCTGGTTTTTGAAGATATGCCTGACGTTGATTTTGGGGACGGTTTTGCAGAGCGGCTTCATGAGGTGCCCCTCCAACTCATCCAGCGTGCAGAACAACACCGGGTGCCGGACATCGGCGAAGTTAACTCTCTTCAACAAACCGACAACCCTCCCGAAGGCCGCCAGCTCCACAGCATCTTGCTGCTCGTCACGTGATGCCACGCGCTCTGCGTGCAGACCTTGGTGTTGTCCGGGCTCGTTCAGGACCTCCACCACCACCTCGTCGTCCATGTAGGTCTGTCCGCACTTGGAGCGCCCGAGGATCTTGATTTCCGAGTAACTGCTTCCGCTGCCCAGAACTTTGGCGGTGGCGCGGTGCGAAGACTCGATCTTCAGCTGGCAGTGTTTGTACTTGTTGGGTTCACCTTTCAGAAACCTGTCAAGCTGGTCTTGGTCCGTGATCAGATCCTTGTAAAAGTCTTTTCTGCCTCCTCTTTCAGTGTTCTTTTTCACGTGATCTGAGAGATGAATCCCCTCAGTGACCTCCGCTTCCTTGTGACCGTCCTGAGTGGCTTGCAGGCTCAGGTCAAACCAGCTGCCTGCCGCCTCCTCATCGTCCTGCAGGACAAGCGGCGCCGGTCTGGCATCTGAAGACGTTCTAGCCTCACCTTCATCTACGTCATCACCGACATCGTCATCTTCTTCCCCGTACTGTCCCTGGTTACTGGCCGTTGTGACGTGTCGAGTGTCACCGTCACCGTCACCGTCACCGTCAGGAGAACGTGGAGTGGTTGTGTCGCGGACTGTTACACGTGCTGCTGATGACGCGCGTTGTTTTGGCTTTGGAGTCTTGGCTCCCTGCACGCGCAAAATACAAATATTAATACTGCTACTTTTTAAGTGGACTACTACAACAGCACAACAACAACTACTGCTACTACTACCATTTCTTCTTTTTCAATTATTATTATTAGTGTTGCTATTAATCCCTTCACTGTCTAGAAAAAAATGAACACGATCCACCTGCAAGAGACATAGATCCTCATGAGCCCCCGCGACTGCGGTAAGTTAGTGCGACTGCGGGGGCTCATGAGGATCTATGCCTCTTGCAGAGAGCAATTTATATCCACGTTTCTTGGACGGCGTTGGTTTTTGGTGGTTAAATAAAGCAAGATTTCAGAAACGAAAATGTTCGTGCAGTGGCAGACAAGGGGTTATGGTGCGATGTCGAATCTCCATCCCTATCTCTACCACTAGGTGCCAGTCGAATCTCCATCGCTATCTCTACCACTAGGTGCCAGTCGAATCTCCATCGCTATCTCTACCACTAGGTGCCAGTCGAATCTCCACCCCTATCTCTACCACTAGGTGCCAGTCGAATCTCCATCCCTATCTCTAACAGGTGCCAGTCGAATCTCCATCCCTATCTCTAACAGGTGCCAGTCGAATCTCCATCCCTATCTCTAACAGGTGCCAGTCGAATCTCCATCCCTATCTCTAACAGGTGCCAGCCGAATCTCCATCCCTATCTCTAACAGGTGCCAGACGAATCTCCATCCCTATCTCTAACAGGTGCCAGTCGAATCTCCATCCCTATCTCTACCACTAGGTGCCAGTCGAATCTCCATCCCTATCTCTAACAGGTGCCAGTCGAATCTCCATCCCTATCTCTAACAGGTGCCAGTCGAATCTCCATCCCTATCTCTAACAGGTGCCAGTCGAATCTCCATCCCTATCTCTAACAGGTGCCAGTCGAATCTCCATCCCTATCTCTACCACTAGGTGCCAGTCGAATCTCCATCCTTATCTCTACCACTAGGTGCCAGTCGAATCTCCATCCCTATCTCTACCACTAGGTGCCAGTCGAATCTCCATCCTTATCTCTACCACTAGGTGCCAGCCTGTGACGTCACAATCTACACGATATATACAGCCAGATGATGAACCAGCTGTAGGATCCCAAACCCCCCCCCCCCCAAAAAAAAAAAAAAAAAAAAAAAAAACCCAAAAAAAAAACACACACACAAACAAAACACACACACACAGACACACTACACACACAAACACACACACACACACACACACACACACACACACACACACACACACACACACACACATACACACACACACTCACCATTGTGGCGAGAATGTCGGTCTGCAGAGTGTCGGCATCTCCCGCCATGCGCCCCAGAACGTGCACCGTGGTCTGGAACTCCGGCCGCACCTGCCCCACGCTGCTCAGGATGTCGCGCACCTGGGAGAAGCACCTGGACGCCAGCAGGAAGGCGATGGTCGGCCGGTCCGCCTTCAGCCACGTGGCCAGGTCCAGCACCAGGCGCTGGTGTCTCAGCAAGTTCTGCACGGCACGAGGAGACACACGGGGGACCCCTTGCGTTAGCTGCCGCCTTCAGACGACCTTACCACGGTAAGCAACACGTCTTTGGAGACCCGCGCACATCCGTGTACACTCACATCCGTGCGCGGACCCACTCCGGCCATCGTGGGCCCGAGGAACGTTGCTTACTGGGTAGTCGCCTGCTCCGCACAGCTTAGTGACTGCGGATAAACCAGTGTACCAGCAACATTGACAACACTCCCAGCATCTCCAAGGGGCTCACGAGGATCTATCTCGCGGAGATGTGCGGGGTGTTGTCTATGTTTGTGGTCCAAGCTGGTTGGTCACGGTGACTTCGCTCTCGTTGTCGGGCGTCGCTCGGCGTGAACGTGACCTCTGTTACACCCCAACCATTTGCACGCCCCAAGCTTAGTCAACAAACCGGAAGTCTTGTTTCCGCTTGCAAATGACCGCAGCTGGCCGCAGCTGTTGAGCTGTTTGATTGGGTGAATGCTTAGACAGCTCAAAGTATTCCTCTTTGTGAAAATGAAATGATAGTCGAACCGAGTTTTTAACACGTGCAGAAAAGGACTAGCAGTGACCAGATCCAAATAATATGCAGAGTTTAGAGACCGGAACTGTTTTGTACCGAAGCCTGGGACGTGGAAGTGGTTGGGGTCTAATAATGTGCAGCGGTACGGTGGCAGTTGCAAAATTTTCTTGCCATTTTTCATGAGACGAGTTGAATGACATTTTATATGTAATTATTTAACAAACTAAACGAGACAAAATGATTGGCAATAAGAATATTTCAAAGGAAATCATTCCACACACACACACACACACACACATATATATATATATATATAGTGGGACAGCACACGGCCATGATCAGGCCCATGACAACCGCAGTGGGATGGGACAGCGCGCGGCCATGATCAGGCCCACGACAACCGCAGGGGGACAGCGCACGGCCATGATCAGGCCCACGACAACCGCAGGGGGACAGCGCACGGCCATGATCAGGCCCACGACAACCTCAGTGGGACAGCGCACGGCCATGATCAGACCCACGACAACCGCAGGGGGACAGCGCACGGCCATGATCAGGCCCACGACAACCGCAGGGGGACAGCGCACGGCCATGATCAGGCCCACGACAACCCCAGTGGGACAGCGCACGGCAATGATCAGGCCCACGACAACCACAGTGGGATAGCGCACGGCCATGATCAGGCCCACGACAACCGCAGGGGGACAGCGCACGGCCACGATCAGGCCCACGACAACCGCAGTGGGACAGCGCACGGCCATGATCAGGCCCACGACAACCTCAGGGGGACAGCGCACGGCCATGATCAGGCCCACGACAACCACAGTGGGACAGCGCACGGCCACGATCAGGCCCACGACAACCGCAGTGGGACAGCGTATGAAAACGATCAGGCCAATGACAACCGCAGTGGGACAACGCATGGCCATGATCAGGCCCATGACAACCGCAGTGGGACAGCGCACGGCTACGATCAGGCCCACGACAACCACAGTGGGACAGCTCACGGCCACGATCAGGCCCACGACAACCGCAGTGGGACAGCGCACGGCCACGATCAAGCCCACGACAACCGCAGAGGGACAGCGCACGGCCACGCTCAGGCCCACGACAACCACAATGGGACAGCGCACGTCCAAAATCAGGCCCACGACAACCGCAGTGGGACAGCTCACGGCCACGATCAGGCCCATGACAACCACAGGGCGACAGCGCACAGCCACGATCAGGCCCACGACAACAGCAGGGGGACAGCACATGGCCACAATCAGGCCAACAACAACCGCAATGGGACAGCGCACGGCCATGATCAGGCCCACAACAACCGCAATGGGACAGTGCACGGCCATGATCAGGCCCACGACAACTGCAATGGGACAGCGCACGGCCATGATCAGGCCCACGACAACTGCAATGGGACAGTGCACGGCCATGATCAGGCCCACGACAACCGCAGTGGGACAGCGCATGGCCATGATCAGGCCCACAACAGCCGCAATGGGACAGCTCACAGCCACGATCAGGCCCACGACAGCCGCAATGGGACAGTTCATGGCCACGATCAGGTCCACGACAACCGCAATGGGACAGTGCACGGCCACGATCAGACCCACGACAACCGCAATTGGACAGCACACGGCCACGATCAGGCCCATGACAACTGCAGTGGGACAGCGCACAGCCACGATCAGGCCCACGACAACCGCAGTGGGACAGCGCACTGCCACGATCAGGCCCATGACAACCGCAATGGGACAGCGCACGGCCACGATCAGGCCCACGACAACCGCAGTGGGACAGCGCACGGCCACGATCAGGCCCACGACAACCGCAATGGGACAGCGCACGGCCACGATCAGGCCACGACAACCGCAATAGGACAGCGCACGGCCATGATCAGGCCCACGACAACCTCAGTGGGACAGCACACGGCCACGATCAGGCCCACAACAGCCGCAATGGGACAGCTCACGGTCACGATCAGGCCCACGACAGCCGCAATGGGACAGCGCATGGCCACGATCAGGTCCACGACAACCGCAATGGGACAGCGCACGGCCACGATGAGGCCCACGACAACCGCAATTGGACAGCACATGGCCACGATCAGGCCCACGACAACCGCAGTGGGACAGCGCACGGCCACGATCAGGCCCACGACAACCGCAGTGGGACAGCGCACTGCCACGATCAGGCCCACGACAACCGCAATGGGACAGCGCACGGCCACGATCAGGCCCACGACAACTGCAATGGGACAGCGCACGGCCACGATCAGGCCCATGACAACCACAATGGGACAGCGCACGGCCATGATCAGGCCCACGACAACCCCAGTGGGACAGCGCACGGCCACGATCAGGCCCACGACAACCGCAGTGGGACAGCGCACGGCCACGATCAGGCCCACGACAACCGCAATGGGACAGCGCACGGCCACGATCAGGCCCACGACAACCGCAGTGGGACAGCGCACGGCACGATCAGGCCCACGACAACCGCAATGGGACAGCGCACGGCCACGATCAGGCCCAGGACAACCGCAGTGGGACAGCGCACGGCCACGATCAGGCCCACGACAACCGCAATGGGACAGCGCACGGCCACGATCAGGCCCACGACAACCGCAGTGGGACAGCGCACGGCCACGATCAGGCCCACGACAACCGCAGTGGGACAGCACACGGCCACGATCAGGCCCACGACAACCGCAATGGGACAGCACACGGCCACGATCAGGCCCACGACAACCGCAGTGGGACAGCACACGGCCACGATCAGGCCCACGACAACCGCAATGGGACAGCACACGGCCACGATCAGGCCCACGACAACCGCAATGGGACAGCACACGGCCACGATCAGGCCCACGACAACCGCAATGGGACAGCGCACGGCCACGATCAGGCCCATGACAACCGCAATGGGACAGCGCACGGCCACGATCAGGCCCAGGACAACCGCAGTGGGACAGCGCACGGCCATGATCAAGCCCACGACAACCGCAATGGGACAGCGCACGGCCACGATCAGGCCCAGGACAACCGCAGTGGGACAGTGCACGGCCACGATCAGGCCCACGACAACCGCAGTGGGACAGCACACGGCCACGATCAGGCCCATGACAACCGCAATGGGACAGCGCACGGCCACGATCAGGCCCAGGACAACCGCAGTGGGACAGCGCACGGCCATGATCAGGCCCACGACAACCGCAATGGGACAGCGCACGGCCACGATCAGGCCCACGACAACCGCAATGGGACAGCACACGGCCACGATCAGGCCCATGACAACCGCAGTGGGACAGCGCACGGCCACGATCAGGTCCACGACAACCGCAATGGGACAGCACACGGCCATGATCAGGCCCGTGACAACCGCAATGGGACAGCACACGGCCACGATCAGGCCCACGACAACTGCAATGGGACAGCACACGGCCACGATCAGGCCCACGACAACCGCAATGGGACAGCGTACGGCACGATCAGGCCCACGACAACCGCAATGGGACAGCACATGGCCACGATCAGGCCCACGACAACCGCAATGGGACAGCACACGGCCACGATCAGGCCCACGACAACCGCAATGGGACAGCGCACGGCCATGATCAGGCCCACGACAACCGCAATGGGACAGCGCACGGCACGATCAGGCCCACGATAACCGCAATGGGACAGCACACGGCCACGATCAGGCCCACGACAACCACAATGGGACAGCACACGGCCACGATCAGGCCCACGACAACCGCAATGGGACAGCGCACGGTCACGATCAGGTTCACTGCGGCCGGCGTGGACCCGAAGACGTTTAGCTATTGGGGTAGACCAGAAACAGCCCATATGAGAGATGACAGTGTACTAATTACTTTATTCACTGAGAAATGAAGGTAATTTGATTCCTACCACCACCCCCCACCAATATCTCTCTCTCTCCCTCCCTCTCTCTCTCCGCAGAGATGCCGCAAGCCCTCAACATACTGGACTAGCAGTATATATACATAATTCAATACTTGGTAACGTCAAACAGCGACAACACTTAGTCAGCTCAAGTGGAAAGCTTGTGGGTAGAAGTGAAAACATCTAAATCACCTCCCTTCCTCACTGGCTTTATTTATAGAAATCCCGCAGCCAGCTGGGACTGGTATGATGACTTCGTAACAATGATGGACAGCGTAAATCAAAATAAAGCTGACTTTGTTCTTTTGGGCGATTTTAATTTGGATCTTTCTAAATCTAAAGGGTCCCATGCTGCATGGGCGTCAACAACAGCACTATTTGGTTTAGAACAGTTAGTTAAACACCCCACTAGAACCATATCTACATCTTCAACCCTGATTGATCATATTTACATGACAAATGATGATAAAATATCAAATGTACATGATCTCTCCTTAGCTGTCAGCGACCATAATCCAGTATGTTGCACAGTCTCCATGAAACTAGACAAAGAAAACAAAAAGAGACATAAAACAAATAAATATCGTTCTTTCAAAAGATTTAATAACGGCGACTTTCTGCGTGATCTGAGCAATACTCCTTTCAGTGACATGTATAACCACACTTCTCCTGACAGTGCCCTGTCGTACTGGATGGATCTGTTACTTGGGGTTCCTAAATAAGCATGCGCCCATACGAGAAAACGAGTTAAGCACTCTACCCTGCCACCCTGGTTAACAGTAGATATCAAACAGGCCATATCATTTAGAGACAAACTTAAGAAAGAAAAACAGTTTGATGAATATAAGAAACTGCGAAATCGTGTTAAATACCTAGTGAGAGCGTCCAAAAAAACTGTTCTTCCAGGAAATGATTAGGGACAAAAAAGATACAGCAACGGTTTGGAAAGCCCTGAACGTTATAACGAAGGGTAAATCAGCCCCTAAAATGCCATCCCATTTGTCAGCTGATATATTAAATAACCACTTCCTCTCGACAGCTGAAACACTTGCTCAGTCAGCTGCAAGTAGTATCGCACAATACCAAGTTCCTAGTGTACTGGAAAAACACTGTAAGGCCAAAAATAAAAAAATAATACTGCAGACAATCATCATTCCTGATATTACCGTCGCTGAAGTCGGCAAATTTATTTCAAGCATGCCGAACAAAAAGTCCACCGGGATGGATGGTATAGACAACAAAATTCTGAAAATGTCACTACCATATACGGTAGAGGCACTCACTTATATCTTTAACCTCTGTATAAAACACAGCACGTTTCCAACTATTTTCAAAGAGGCCAAGGTAATTCCAATCCCTAAATCAAAAGATCTTGAAGATGTCAATAACTACCGCCCTATCTCACTTTTGTCGGCCCTGTCAAAGCCCCTTGAAAAACACACACAAAAACAATTCCTCGATTTTCTAGAAAAGGGCAATTTAATGAATATTCATCAATCCGGCTTTAGACCGAAACACTCATGTCAGTCAGCACTGACACACATTGTAGACAGCTGGCTGGAATCAATAAATAAAAACCTGATGTCTGGAGCTGTTTTCGTAGACCTACAAAAAGCATTTGATCTTGTCGATCATGACATTCTCTTAAAGAAGCTAGCAGCATGCCATATAAGCAAAACCGCCATAGCATTCTTTAGATCATACCTAAAAGACAGAAAACGAATAGTATATACCCATGGAAAATACCCTAAACAAAGACAAGTTAACTACGGTGTCCCCCAGGGGTCGATCTTGGGACCTCTTCTAATTATAATATTCATTAATGCTTTGCCTTTGCATATTACTAACACTGACGTCAACTGCAACCTGTTTGCGGACGATACGAACCTCCATGTTTCGGGTAAAAAAAAAGAGTTGACATTAACCTTAGCTTACAAAGTAGTCTCAGCGAGGTTTTCAACTGGTGCAAAGTGTATCATATGGTTTTTCATCCAGGAAAAACAAAGAGTATTTTAATAACTACACGACAAAAACACCAACGCCGACCACAGCCGTTACATTTACAACTGAACGCTAAACCGATAGAACAAGTCACAGAGCGTAAATTATTGGGAATACATGTTGCTCCATACCCAACCGACCCCCCTCCCCCTGGCTCACTGACGACATAGCTGAGGCTAAGCGCGAGCGCCGACAAGCGGAACGCCTCTGGCGCTCATCTGACCTCACCGTTCACAGACAGATCTTCCAAGCAACTAGATCCAAAGTCTGCAGAATGATCTCCGACTCCAAACGTAAACACCTTCAAAACAAAATCCTGGAATCTACTTCTTCCAAAACCCTCTACGCTACCATGAACACACTCCTAGGCACTCCTAAAGACACTCCTCTCCCCAACACACACAGCAGAGAAGAAGTCCCGTCCGCTTTTTCCAACTACTTTTCCGACAAAATTCAAACTCTGCGCAACACACTCGACTCTCTGCCTTCCCCTCCTTGCCCTCCCGACACCCCCTTTTCCGGCACCCCCCTCTCGTCCTTCCGCCCCGTCTCTCAAGAAGAAGTCCTCAAAACCATAAAGTCCATGCCTCTCAAAACCTGCGAACTAGACCCTCTCCCAGCTTCTCTCTACCGGGACGGCCTTCCAAAACTTCTGCCCTTCATTACCGACATCATCAACACATCTCTTGAGAACGGTTCAGTCCCTGATATCTTCAAGTCCGCCATCGTCCGTCCTCTCCTCAAAAAACACAACCTCGACCCAAACGAACTAAAAAACTATCGCCCAGTCTCCAATCTCTCTTTCCTGTCCAAGCTTCTTGAGAAGGTTGTTCTCAACCAGCTCAACCTCCACCTTGCCGACAACAACCTCCTCAGTCCATTCCAGTCTGCCTATCGCAAACACCACAGCACTGAAACAGCCCTTCTACACATCTTAAACGATCTGCTTCTCTCCACCGACTCAGGCAACATCTCCCTTCTTACGCTACTCGACCTTTCTGCCGCCTTCGACACCATAGACCACTCTATCCTCCTCCACCGCCTTCGTCACTCCTTTGGCATCACTGACTCTGCTCACTCCTGGTTTATCTCATACCTCTCCGACAGACAGCAGTCCGTCACCATTGACGGCGTCTCCTCCAACCCAGTCACGCTCTCCTGCGGAGTACCACAGGGGTCCGTCCTGGGCCCGGTCCTTTTCACACTCTACACCTCCCCCCTGTCCAACATCATACAGTCTCACCACATACGCCACCACCTCTACGCTGACGACTCACAACTACTAGACAAAGACAAACTCGACAACACTCAGTCACTACTGACTCGCACGGCTGACTGCTATGAAGACGTGAAAAACTGGATGACAGCAAACAAGCTTAAACTGAACGACGACAAAACGGAAGCCATGTTGGTAAGCACTCGCCAGAAACTTTCCCAGCTCCCTCCCTCTCTCCACCTTCAACTCGACAGCACCCCTATCTCCCTCAGTGACTTGGCCAAAAACCTTGGCGTTATTCTTGATTCCTCTCTTACCATGACCAGCTTCGTCTCCGCCACTGCCCAGGCATGCTACCTTCACCTCCGCCGCATCAGTCAGATCAGAAAATACCTCACCACCGAAGCTGCCACCAAACTTGCTGTCTCTCTCATTCTATCTCGCATTGACTACTGCAACTCTCTCCTTTCCGGCCTCCCTCACTCTACCACTTCCACTCTCCAGCGCATCCAGAACAATGCTGCCCGCCTCGTCCTCAGAAAGAAAAAATCCGACCACATCACACCCCTGCTCAAACTTCTTCACTGGCTTCCCATCCCACAGCGTATCCAATACAAGATTCTGTCTCTCTGCTACAAATCCCTGAACAACTGCGCTCCTGCCTATCTTTCCAACTTACTTCACCCCTACACTCCTTCCCGCTCCCTCCGCTCCGCCTCCGACCCTCTCCGTCTCCACATCCCCCGCACCAAACTCAGCACTTTCGGCCCCCGCGCCTTCTCAGTTTATGGTCCATCCACCTGGAACACTCTCCCACTCTCTCTCCGTCAGAAAGACTCTCTCTCCTCCTTTCAGTCCGCCCTCAAAACTCACCTCTTTCAACAGTTCTAGCACTATATCACCACACTCCCCACAAAAGATGACTGTCGCAATATATTTCACCATTTGTTGTTCGTGAGTCGTCTAAAGCGTGCGCATGCGTGCGAGAGTTGTGAGTGCGCGCTTAGAGTTATAATTATTATAAGATAAGCGCATTATAAATACCGTAATTATTATTATTATTATTATTGACGAACAACTATTTTGGGAGACGCATATAAATACAGTCTGTAAAACCATTGCTAAAAACACTTTCCTGTTGTCCCAGCTTAGACAAGTAACGGATTCACATACTCGTAAACTGTTTTTTTCATGCCCATATTAAGTCTCAGCTTGATTATGTCTCCACAGTGTGGGACGGTTGTAGTGATGTTCACATGAACAGGTTAAACTCTATATATAAAAGAGCTGTCAAAATGATAGATACACGGCCTATTCCTACCACATACAATTTTAGACATCTATACATTCTCGGCCTGCGTCAACAACTTAGTTTCAACAAATGCATCCTCATGCACAAGATATTAAATAACATAACACCGCAGTATCTAGCCACCAAATTTATGCCACAGCAAGAACGCGAACGGACCTCAGGGAACAATACTTTACCCCTACCTCGAATTGACCTCTTTAAAACTAGTATGGAACACTATTTCTGCACATTTGAAGACTATAGCCTCGCTTGGAATCTTTAAAACGAAACTTTTCGATTACCTGATGAGCCAAACATAACATCACTGGGCATTTATGTAAACAAACCCTGATAGTTAATATTTTCATGTACCACATGCATTTATTATAGTGTGTGTGTGTGTGCGTGCGTGCGTGCGTGCGTGTGTGTGTGTGTGCGTGCGTGCGTGCGTGCGTGCGTGTGTGTGTGTGGTATAAGATGAATGTTGAGTGTTACTATTATTCTCTGTGTATAATTTTTTTAATTTTATTACTATTTTGTTTCTATTTTTTTAAAAAAATTATTGTTGCATGAAATAATGTGTGTAAATATAATGTCTTTATTATTATTTTTAATTTGTTTTAACCTATTTTATGTTGTAGATGTTAGCAACGGCAAGTTTGTAAAATGACGATTTGTTTCTGTCAAAAGTTTTTACCGTTGATAAATAAATCATCATCATCATCATCATCATCATCATCATCATCATCATCATCATCATCTCTCTCTCTCTCTCTCTCTCTCTCTCTCTCTCTCTCTCTCTCTCTCTCTCTCTCTCTCTCTCTCTCTCTCTCTCTCTCTCTCTCTTTGCGAGCGGCGTATACCTGTGGATTGTGTGGTCCCTCTTCCTCAGTTCTGGTCTGGCAGTCAGCCAACAGTTTGTCCAGGTGAAGAAAACACTGGCTGGCCGCGCTGGTTGCAAACTGTATCGAGAGTTGTCCGTCCTTTCCGGTCAGCCGCAGGGACGACGGGAACACGGACAGAGCTGCACGAAGTCAACACACCAGGTCATCATGACATTTCACTGCTTCGCCGCCAAGAAAATGACACCACCCAACTGCAAGAGGCATAGATCCTCATGAGCCCCCGCAAATGCGGGGGCTCATGAAGATCTATGCCTCTTGCTGAATCACTGTGTATCCATGTTCCTTGCACGGCTGGGGCACGTGGCTGATCTTTCCATGGTTTCACAAACACAATCTGCGTCCCCTGGCAGTGACGGGACCTTACGTCATAACGTGACGTCACTTATTGTGACGTCAATTATGACGAATTGTTGCTACATGCCCACGAGCGTGAGACGCTGGTCATAACGTATCACAGATGCTTTCGTTCGAGACAGAGCGAATTCAGAGGCCACATAAGATTAGTCTGAATTAATGCACTGTGAAAAGTAATTCAGAGGCCACATAAGATTCGTCTGAATTAATGCACTGTGAAAAGTAATTCAGAGGCCACATAAGATTAGTCTGAATTACTGCACTGTGAAAAGTAATTCAGAGGTCACATAAGATTAGTCTGAATTAATGCACTGTGAAAAGTAATTCAGAGGCCACATAAGATTAGTCTGAATTAATGCTATGTGAAAAGTAATTCAGAGGCCGCATAAGATTAGTCTGAATTAATGCACTGTGAAAAGTAATTCAGATGCCACATAAGATTAGTCTGAATTAATGCACTGTGAAAAGTCCTGTGTGATGAAGGCCACAGTAAACTATAGCGCGCTGTTACAAAATTAAATGAAACTTGTTTCGACTGGGTCACATAATTTAGGAGAGTACTTACAGCAGCACAAATAGACCAGCACCTGGCGCGGATCACACGGTGTTGACTGATTCTGAAAATAACAAGATGAGGATTTCATCCCAAAGTCTACCGTATTGTTTGGAGCTCACATGCGCTTATCTTTTAGGAACATTTAGAGTTGTACATATTTTTTAGGCTTATTATGCTGATCCATTTCCCTCCTCTCTAAGCCAACCTCTGATCAACACACATGTCGGCGCACAAAAATAAAGACGGACACACGGCGCTTCCCGCCATTAGTACGCTTTTAGGCTAGTGTAGCGACAGGAATCCATCTCCTTCTACTCTAACCCACCCTCTGATCCACACACACTGGCAAACAGAAATAAAGACGAACACACGGCGATTCCCGCCATTTATAAGCTCTGTGATTTGGCGTAGCATAACTATTCTGAAGAAGAATAATAGCACGAGCAGCGAAACGACGTCACTTCAAGCTTCACGTCATGGCATCATTAGTCCCACGATGCCGTGTTCATAGTGACGACTGGATGGTAAGTCACTCATCGCAGTACTAACATTTGACGTATTAGAAGATCAGCAACCCTGCTGCAAACTTTGAGTGGTACGATAATTTTCTTAGTATGTTTGATAAAGCCTGTAAACCTAATTCTAATGTCATACTTATGGGAGATTTTAATATAGACATGTTAAGGTCTCATCATGCATGGGACTCTACGATGACGTTGCTGGGTCTTAAACAGATAGTCACTTCGCCGACACGAATAACACCAACAACATCTACACTCATAGACCACATCTATGCCACAAAGCCGGAGTCTGTTCATAATGTGTCTGTCGGTAACCTTGGCATCAGTGATCACTTTCCCATCAGCTGTACGTGGTCCACTAAGTTCCCAAAAGCAAAGAAAGGATGTCATACGTATATCACCTATCGTTCTTTTAAAAAATTTAGTGAGAGCGACTTTTTATCTGACCTTAATAACGCACCTTTTGAGGAAGTGCTTAGTGAAACTGACCCTGACAGCGCTCTGTCTGTCTGGCAGCATTTTTCTTACTATTTTAAATAAACACGCGCCTGTGCGGCGGAGGCGAGTCAAACACGCTTCACTCCCGCCGTGGCTGACTCAAGACATCATTCAGGCCATGAGGGTGAGAGATGATCTGAGAAAACAGAAGTGTTTTGCTGAATTTAAACGTGAGCGCAATCGTGTGAAATGTTTAGTGCGGCAGGCTAAAAAATCTTTTAGTGATCGTTTGATTAAACAAGACAAAGATATGTCCATGCTCTGGCGCGCTATGGCCGTAGTGACTGGAGGCAAGAGTAGGAAATCCCCTGTAATCGCCGACTACTCTGACTGCCGACAATTTTAACGATCATTTCCTTTCAATTGCCGAGTCCCTGGTCCCCTCTAAAACAAATTCTCGGCCTTATACCTGTCCTGACACCCTGATTGATTTCTGTAGAACGCGAACTGCGAGATTTCATCCTTTTGCTATTCCACCTCTGGCAGTTCACGAGGTTGGTAAGACAATAAGTTCCATGAAGAATAAAAATCTTCCGGGCCAGATGAAATAAGCCCCAAAATACTGAAACTATCACTTCCCTATGTTGTAGAAACAATAACTTATGTCTACAATTTATGTGTTGTAGAGGGGGATGTGTGGGCTCTTTCTCACGCACTCACACCCTGGGGTTCGCTTCCGTGAGGGTTGAGAAGAGGCTTAATTGAAGAACATCTTTTTATTCACAGCATCAAATCAAGGCTCTTAATCAATGCCTTTAAGTCAATGATGCCACCCTGCAACAAACATTACAGGTCATAAGTATATATCATATACAATATAGCGTGAACGTACGTTCTAGCTATTACTATTATCAAACTACCATAAATATACATACGCCGCTATAGCTGGAACATACATTCTAGCCATTGTCAAGCAACCGAAATTACAAAAGAATGTACAGTACAAATCGGCTCTAAAATGCATTTTTCTCTAAAAGGTATTTTTTCGAAAAATACTTACCGATGACATGACTGATAGGGAAGTGTCTACTTACTCTCAATTTTAGCCTAGGAACCCGTTGTGCCCCTGCACCAACCGGGAGGCACTCGGGGAACCCACAGAGGGGCCGAGAGTGATCTCCCGTGACTGCCCATCTGGTTCCGAGTCATGTGATGCTTACTCAGTTTAGGCTACTTAGCTTCCCAGCGGCAAGCGGGGCAGGAGGGAGGGTCCTCCGAGTCATGTCATCGGTAAGTATTTTTCGAAAAAATACCTTTTAGAGAAAAATGCATTTATTTCCTCAAAAACATTACCGATGACATGACTGATAGGGAGAATTACGAGCAGGAGGAGGGTGCCGCTGTCCGCAAAATAAGCCAGGGGGCCTGCAGAGCCATCCTCCCAGTCGCAAACTCCCGACAATTTTAGCTAAGTAGCGTACCTACGGCGCCTGTGGCGCCGGGAGGGAGTGTTGCGCTGCCGTGATGTCCCCCACCAGAGCGAGGTTGTCTCGCTGGCCTGCCAGATCCCGGAGGTAGAAGCGGGCGAAGGTAGATTCCGCTCGCCAGCCTACTGCCGCCACAATGTCTTTAACAGCACAGTTCCGGTCAAAGGCAAGACTCGTGGCCATGGCACGTACCTCGTGCGCGCGTATCTTAAGCCTCTTTGCTCCCTGTGGGGAGAGGTCCTGGTAGGCGGACCGAATGACCCAGCGTAGCCAGGAAGAGATCGTCTGGGCCGAAATGTCATGTCTGCCGGGCCTAAGAGGCAGGAAGAGGCGTGAGCGTCCTCGACGGACGGCTTTGGTTCTGCGTAGATAGACGCGTAAGGCGCGCACAGGGTCTTGTTGCCTGGTCTCTCGAGGGAAGTCTATTCCCCGCAGCGGTCGCAGTGTGATCATTTGTGGCGCCGTCAGTGGAGACCTGGTCTTGGCAAGGAAGGAGGGATCTGGGAGAAGGTGCACGGAGCCATCCGCACGAAATTGCAGGCAGGTAGGGCGCGCCGAGAGCGCGTGCAGCTCGCTGACTCGGGCCGCTGTGGCAAGGGCCAAAAGGAAGCAGGTCTTACGAGTCACGTCCTGAAGGCGGGCCAAGGGCAGTGGTTCGAATTTGGATGAGTTCAGCCACGTCAGGACCCAGGGAAGGTCCCAGCGCGGGACGAGAGAGCGGAGTACCGGACGTCGCAAGCCGAAGTGCGACATAAGGTCGGCGATGTCCTTACAGGCGCCGGGGTCCGGACGTCCAAGGTGTCGATAAGTGTCGGCAATCATGGAAAGGTATCCTCTGATGGTGATAGGGGCGAGACCCTGGTCTCCAAAGAGCCAGAGGAAGAAGTCCGCGAGCTGGGGGTGAGTCAAACCAGTGGGGTCGAGACGGAGGTCCTCACGCCAGGCGCACAGCACTCGCCACTTTCCCTCGTAGACGCGTCGCGTTGAGGGTCTGCGGGCCGAAGAGATCGCCTCCACTGCTGCACTCGAGAAGCCTCTAGCGGTGAGGGCACGCCGCACAACCTCCAGGCGTGAAGGAGGAGACGCTCCGGGCACGGGTGGAAAAGGGCCTGTCGAGGCTGTTTGAGCATCGTCCGGGGCGTCGGTAAGCGCAAAGGAGGGCCCGTGGCGAGGCTGAGGAGGTCTGTGGTCCAAGAGCGGTTCCAGGAAAACGGGGCGACCAGGAGAACAACGGCGATGGATCCCCGGAGTTTGAGGAGGACTTTGGGGACAAGGACCGTCGGGGGAAAGGCGTAGGCGATCAAACCGTCCCAGGGGATGGAGAGAGCGTCGACAGCCCAGGCCAGGGGATCCGGGACCGGGGAGACAAAGAGGGGAAGCTGATGGTTCCACCTCGTGGCAAACAGATCGATCTGAGGAGTCTCCCAGTGGGCGCAGATCATCTGGAAAATGTCCAGGCGAAGAGTCCATTCCGTGTGTAACATCTGACCACGACGCGAGAGCGAGTCGGCGAGGACGTTCAGGTGGCCCGGAATGTGTCTCGCTCGAAGGAAGATGCCGCGGGTCTGGCACCAAAGCATCAGCCGGTAGGTGAGCATGCACAAGTCGGGAGAGTGTGTGCCGCCTTGCTTCTGAAGGTACGCCACCACCGTCGCGTTGTCGGAAAGGACCAAGAGCTCCTGGTGCAGCAGACTCGATTCCCAAGTGATGAGGGCTTGCCAAACAGCCTGAAGCTCCAACCAGTTGATGTGACGGGCAGACATCTCTGGCGGCCAGGCTCCCGACGTCGTTCGGAAGTCCGGAAACAGGTGGGCACCCCACCCTGATAGGCTCGCGTCGACACACAGGGATAGGCGAGGAGGGGGAGACGCGAGGGGAACTCCCGAAGCCAGCCACGCCGGATCCATCCAGCGCAGCAGATGGGGACGAAGAAGCGCAGTGACCGGTACCAAGGCTGCCAAGTCGGCGGAGGACGGGCGCCAGTGAAGGAGGAGGTGCAGCTGTATGGGCCGATAGTAGAGACGCCCCAGGGGCAGGAGATCTGCAGCGGCGTTCATCGTTCCTAGAAGCTGTAGCCAAGTCCTGGCAGGTGCTGCGTCTAGCCGGCAAGGATCGGCGGTCAAGGAGGCTAACCTCTGAATCCGCTGTTCCGAAAGACGAACCAAGTTCAGATCGGTAGCGAAGTCCATGCCTAGGTGGACGAATCGGCGACTGGGCAAGAGATCCGATTTCCCTCTGTTGAGGAGAAAACCGAGTCGCGCTAACAGCCGGATCAAGGCGTCTCTGTCCGCTGAAAGAACGGTCGCCGATTGGTTGCGTAGGAGGAGGTCGTCGAGGTAATTGGAAGTAGGGCTGGACGATGACTGACGAGCCTTGGCCACTACCGCGTCCATCAGGCGAGAGAATACCCAAGGGCTGAGGTTGAGACCAAACGGAAGGGCCCGGAACTGGTAGACTGCTTCGTCGAAGGCGAAGCGCAGGTACTTCCTGGAGGCAGGGTGAATGGGAACATGTAGATACGCATCTGACAGATCCAAGCTCACGGCGAAGTCCCTTGGCTGCACCGAGGCCCTGAGGGACCGAGCGGTTTCCATGCGGAAGTGAGGAGCCGAAATGAAGGAGTTCAGCTTGGAAAGATCGATGATCGGGCGCCACCTGCCGCCCGGCTTGGGCACCAGGAAGAGGCGACTGTAGAAGGCCGGGGAGCCGTGACGCACAACCACCTCTGTGGCACACTTCTGCAGAAGAGCGGAGACCTCGGAACGCAGAGCGCTGGACTTTAACGGGTCGGAGGGCATGGCGGTCCACAGGGGGCCCCGTCGCAGCGGAGGAGGAGAGCGAAACGAAATCCGAAGGCCGTCGGAGACGGTGGTCCTGATCCAGGGGTCGTCTGGGAACAGCGAAAACCACTCTTCGCTGAACCGGGCAAGCCTCCCGCCGACTGGAGGACCCAAGACGGTCGGCGGGGGCGGAGCTAGGGAGTCAGTGAGCCCGCCCGCGCCCAGGGCGACGGGCAGGTCGGGACCGGGCGGGGGCAAAGGAGCTAACCTGACCGGGTCGACCAAAGGCAGGGCGGCGGCGGGGGTTACGAGAAGGGAGGGGGTCTGAGGACGCAGGAAGTCCGGAGCCCCGCAGGGCGCGACCCGCGGCCTTGCGGGAGGAGCGAAAGCGAGAAGGCGCAGATTTGGAAGGCCACCGATCCGAGTTCGCGATCTTAACCGAAGACCAGGTATCGCCAAACAGAAGTGATCCACCTAGGGGGGCACGACGCAACTGGTTCTGCAGGTCCGAAGGCAAACCCCGGCAAGCCCGCAGGACAGCATCTCGACGCATGAGGTCACAATTGGAGGAAGCCGCCATGGCGTTGACAGATGAGTGATACGCCGCACGATTAGCTACCTCCGCGAGGGCGAGAAGATCTCCTAACAGGGGAGTGATGGAAGGATGCCAAGCTTCCTCTATCCGCTGTACCGCCGCTCGGGTGACAAGCTCGAGGAAGCCCGAACAAGCAAGGGTGTTACGAACCAGGGCCGCTGTAGCATCCAAACCTCGAGGAATGGCGCGTTTCAGAAGCGAAGAGCCGCCAGCCTGAAGAACAGCCGCCGGATCCACTGGAGGAAGAGCGCAGACAAAGGACTGGGAATGTCCAGAGTACCACTCCTGCCGGAAGGCGATGTCGAGGCCGGGGGGCCATCTGCGGTCGCCGAAAAACTGATGTTCCCTAGGGGCAGCGAGGAGGTGCGCGGAGAAGGCGTCCCGCATGTCGCTGAAACCAGGAGGCTGAGGAAGAGACTTAAACTTCTTCGTCTGCCGACCAGCATCGACGAAGGCCGATACCTTGCGCTTGAGGGGGGGAGACGGAGGGCAAGCGTCGACTGGAAGGGAGGCGGAAACGATGCGGGCGGCCTCATCCAAGGCGAGCAACGTAGCCGCGCGAGAAGAAGAAGGCAGCGGAGAAGAGTCCGAGATGTCCGAAAGGGACGAGCGGGAGGCGGGGGAACGGCTACCTGGGCCTAGGAGGGCAGAAGCAGAATCCTCAGCCAGCAAACTCAAGGCGTCCTCGTCCCGGGGAGGAGGGGGAGCGGCAAGCGGACTGCCGCGGCGAGAACGGAGAGGTCCCCGAGAGGCGTCCAGCCGGGAGGAGAAGGGAGAGCGACTACGAGGACGGGAATGAGGGGGACCCTCCCGGCGAGGGCTCCGCGCGGAGCGACGCCTAGGGGAACAAGACGGCCGACGCGAAGAGCGATGGGGCGAAGACCGCCGGTAGCGCGAAGAAGACCGCGGCAAAGCCGCAACCAGGCGAGGGGGGCTGGAGGGCGTCCGACGAGAATGATGATGCCGACGACAAGAGTCCCACGGCGAGCGAGATCGCGGCGAATAGGGAGAAGCCCTAGAGTCGTGAGTCCTTGGTCGCGTAGCACTTCGTCTCTGAGAGCCGGGCGCTAAAAGGCGGGCTCCCTGCCGGTAACTTGACTCCTCGTAGGAGTGCGCGGGCGTGAGAGACGAGCGAGAACTGACCGCAGACAAGGGGCGGCGAGGGTCGCGTCCCCTTGGGCCGAGCTCAGGGAGGACGGCACTTGGGGTCTGCAAGGTAGGGTCAGTTGTCCGAACAGTGCTGGGTGTACGCGTTCTAAGCGGCGTCGTATCCATGGGGTCCGAACGGACAAGCTTGGTCCCTGCTCCTGACACACTGGGGGACGCTCGGACGGGAGGGTTACTCACAGGTAACGGCCGGTCCCGCCTGTAAAATCTCCAAAGCTGCGACCACTTCAGTTCTGGCCACGTGGAGCAGAGGTCACAAGAGCGGCCCGAGGCACAGCCAGAGCAAGGGAGGCATACAGCGTGGTTGTCCGTTGGCCACTGGAAGTCGCCGCAGAGGGTGCAGGTTCGCACTTGGCAACTGCAACACACAAACAAACAAGCGTACAAGCGAGAGCACGTGGCGGCGCCCAACAAGGGGAAAGGGGAAAGTAAGGTGACAAAGTCAACATACCCAAAGTGAACACACAATTCACCCCCTCCCCCCCCCCCCCCCCCAAGGTGCGAGCGCCGAGGCACGAGGCCGGCAAGCTAAGAGTCCGGAGCGCAGCAACGCTCCGCCAGCACCCGGCTACCCAACGTAACCGCAACAAAAGACGGAAAGCCGTCTTGCACAACACATGTTTCATTGGTCAATCTCAGCATGAAAAACAAAGATAGTTTATGCGCCCGCGGTAGGTTTTAAGCGACCCGGCGTAGGCCGCAAGGGCCAAGCTGAGAAACAAAGCACGGCGCCAGGTTAAACAAACAAAGGCTGAGAAGAGCTCACGACCGGCGACCCGCTTGGAGGCCGGCCGAAGGCCAATCAACTACCTTACCTCTCCGCAGCAACAGGGGCGGGGGACGACACCTCCATACCACAACAGCGCCGAAGGCGGGAAAGGAGGCCAACCGAAGAGGCGAGAAGGCAGCAGAGGCAGAAGAAGAAGCAGCTGAAGGTAGCAGCACACGGCAAGAGTCCGCAAGCGAAGCAAGTCCCAACACAGGACAAAGACGGGTTCCAAACCGGTCGAAAGTAAGCGAGGCCGGAGGCTAGCAAAACACGTCTGCACTAGACGAGCTAAGTAGACTAAACTGAGTAAGCATCACATGACTCGGAACCGGATGGGCAGTCACGGGAGATCACTCTCGGCCCCTCTGTGGGTTCCCCGAGTGCCTCCCGGTTGGTGCAGGGGCACAACGGGTTCCTAGGCTAAAATTGAGAGTAAGTAGACACTTCCCTATCAGTCATGTCATCGGTAATGTTTTTGAGGAAATAACAACGAATTATAAAACAGACAGTCAAGTAAAAATAACATAAAATGCAATAACAACATTTTTCAGTTAATGCAATATTCTATTACCTTAACAAATAACCAAACATCTAGCTATTCAACATACCTTAGCAAAGTGTCAAAGGTGGATAACATCAAGGTAGACTGAATGTCATTGACCAGATGCAGTCAAGTAACAAAACTGCTGTGTTTGACTGCCCAAAAATGTTACAGCAGCTATAGGTGAATACAGTTCAGTCAAAGCTCATGCACCTGACTGAAAAACTCATGACAGAACTTACCGCCCAAGATGCACTGGATTCTTGGAGCACTTATAGCTACATGCTGTCCAAACACAGAGTCAGGCAGCAATATTTATACATCTAGGCTAGAGCTAGGAACGATATACATCTATGCTCCCACTGACTAAACTGTTCTGACTTAGTTAAACCTGTCTGGTTTGCAGTGCAGTCTATCCATACCACCTTATAAAACAAGACAACGGAATAAGTAGATCAAGTTAAAAGAGAAAAGATCTAAGAAGACAATACTAACAAGGAATTAACCTATTTGGCTTTATCCATTAATTAACATTTATTTACCTTACAAATCATAATCAGTGGAAAATATAGACTAAACACTTCCATTCCTCTATTTAACCGCATGATCAAAGATCACTCTACCACATATGCATACAGAAAAATGTTTTCCCAAAAGAACTAAAAAAAAGCTAAAGTTATTCCCCTACCTAAAACAAAAGATCTGTCCGATGTTAACAATTATCGCCCCATTTCACTTTTGTCTGTCTTAAGTAAACCCCTTGAACGACACATTCATAAGCATCTGTTAGAATACCTGGGAAAACGCAAATTAATCCACCCCCTCCAGTCAGGTTTTCGCCCGAAGCATAGTTGTCATACAGCCTTATCGCGACTTACTGACAAGTGGCTAAGTTCAATGAACAAAGGCGAATTCACAGGTGCTGTTTTCATAGACCTTCGGAAAGCTTTCGACATGGTAGATCATGAAATTCTCCTTTCCAAGCTCAGTATATATCTGGATGGTTCATTTTCAAGTAACTGTTTTCATACATCAGACGGCAGTTCTCAGGCATCTATTCATTCCTTTAAAACAACCTCGTTTTTCGCTTCCTATCTTACAGACAGACAGCAGCGCGTGATAGCCAATGGATCTTACTCTTCAAGTGGTTTAGTAACAAGAGGAGTGCCCCAGGGCTCTGTCCTGGGACCTCTTCTCTTTTGCATATTTATCAATGACCTGCCACTACATTTCACGAATGACAGAATTGAATGTGACTTGTTTGCCGATGACGCAACAATCCACACCCCCGATAAGTGTCTCGAGTCTTTAAATGATCGTTTGCAACAGGAACTGAGTGAAATTTCCAAATGGTGTGAAAATAATGCAATGATCCTTAATCCCACCAAAACCGAATGTATGACGATAGCAACCCGTCAGAAGCATCAGCTCAAGCCACTTTCGCTTAGCCTGGAAATCCAAGACCACACCATTACACAAGTAACTGAACATCGCCTACTTGGAGTTATTGTTGATAACCAGATGAAATGGCAATCTCACATCAATGTTGTCTGTAAAACTGTGTCCAGAAATGTGTTTATGCTGTCTAAGCTAAAATATCTTATTGATGTCGACACTTGCAAACTATTTTACAATGCCCATGTCAAATCCCACATCGATTATGCCTTCACGACATGGGACGGCAGTGGTGACATACACATGAAGAGGCTTAACTCCTTGCATCGCAGGGCAGTGAAGCAGATCCTGCCTGATCCAGCTCTTTCTACTGACCAAAAATTTGAAAAACTAAAAATGCTTCCTCTTGACAAGCACCATCTCTTTAACAAAGGGGTAGTCATGTATAAAAGCTGGAATGAAATCCACCCAGAATACTTGTGTAATCACTTCACCAAGGTAGCTTCAGGCTATTCAACATCAAGGCGAAACTTCATCACACCACGCCCGAGGATAGATTTATTTAAAACCACCCTTGCTTCCTCGGGCGCCTCGTTTTGGAATAAGCTGCCAGCGCACATAACACACACTGGTTCACTCCCCTCTTTCAAGGAAAGCCTCTTCAAGTACTTGCTATCTAACAGCTCATTCACTGGTTCGGGTATCTCCATCGCCTAAAGCCTTGATATTAACCTCCGCGCGCACGTGCGGGTATATGGGTGTGTATGCGCGCGCGCGCGCGCGCGTGTGTGTGTGTGTGTGTGTGTGTGCGTGTGTGTGTGTGTGAGCATGCGGCGCGAGCGTGCGCGCGTGTTTGATTTAAGTGAAAGAAGGAATTTTAAAGACTATCTTTTTTGTTGTTGTTTTTTTCCCGTTCACATTGTTAGTAATCATAATTGGTGCCCTCCATTTTGCCTTATCCATCTCTTTCTGAACGACTTGTTATATTATGTGCACTTTCATGTTAGTAGCTTTGTACTTTTGTATCTTAGTAGCTTTGTACCTTTAGCAGATTTGTACCTTTGTAGTTTAGCAACGGCAAGCGTGAAAAATGGCACATGTGCTAACTGCTTCTTCCGTTCAGAAATAAAGTTTCATTTCATTTCATTCATCTCTCTCTCTCTCTCTCTCTCTCTCGCTCTCTGTCTGTGTGTGTGTGTGTGTGTGTGTGTGTGTGTGTGTGTGTGTGTGTGTGTGTGTGTGTGTGTGTTTGTGTGTGTGTGTATGTGTGCGTACACCAAATCACTCAAATGGGTTACTTTCTTTACCATCCTTATGCAAAATGGGTGTGTGTAAAATTCTGGGTGACCAAGTCAGACACCCATTTTTTCTGAGGGTTGTTTCTGTATTATCTTTCATTCAAAAGTCAGAAAAAAATATCAAAATACGATGTCCCCATTTTGACAGATTCACTCGATGATTGTGTTTCGGCGATGCCCTGGGCCTGTGTGTTGACACGGAAACGGCCGGAGTGTTTTCAGATCAATTTGATGATCGCCGATTGGTTAGCCCAACACTGATGAATGGAGTTGTTTCCCTTGCTAAAACGTCTTTCGTCTCCAACCGTGACCGGCCATTCTTTTGCGTTTGCAGAGGTACTTTATGCAATATTTCTTAGTTAAGAGCACGCCCAAATGTACTTGTTCAGTGCAGTTATTTAACTGAGAGATGCCTCCAATCCCCGATACCCGTTTGGCCCAGAAAAATAAGGCGTCTGCTTCAGCCGTGGCTCGGTCCGTGTCTTCCTCTCTGACCGTTGAGTCTTGTAGTAAATGATAATAGAACCCCACGATTTTAACAAAAGCTTTCTTCTTCAATGAAAGGAATTCGTTCAATAACCCCATTACAAGGTCAATCTGCCATGCGATTTTGTTTCTTCTTTTTTTTCCTGACATGTGTTAACTTGCCACATGCATGCACAGTATCAGTTGACTTAAAAAAAAATGGCGCCAGATCTATTTCAATCCTCGTTAGCAAAACTGCCTCGGAATGTGCAACTGAAGTGTCGCTTTTTACTGTATTACCAGTTTTTAGTTCTCAGGGTCACCCTGGTCAGCCCCACAGGGTGGGTTTTTCTCTCTATTCTGGGGCATGTGTTTCTGTCTACCCTTTGTCCATTCACCTGTATTTGCCTTTTTAAAACTCTCCCTACTGTCTGCACTGCCTGTAGCTCTTGATATTGGATGTGTGTTGCTAAATGGTCTTAGCTTTATTTAGGCCCCATGTGTTAGGTTTATTTAACGTATTTGACTGGCAGGCGACATACATGGCAATGTTCTGTTTAGGTGGGGTTTTTTTTCACAAGCAGTGCAGGCACGTCCTGAGAAAGCCTTGTTGCTGTCGGGACGTTAAGCAATGTACAATCAATCTGATTCAAAATGTCAGTTGGTTTACATGGTTGTATTGGACATGTTTGCAGCAACACCGTTTTGGTCACACCAGCTCAGGACTTTCTGCACACACCCAGCGCCGGATGGCAGCAGGATGTCCAAACCCATCGGGATCTATGTTGCAGAATCATGGCCCCCAGCCTCTGCCACAGAGGGTGCGTCTGGTAGGAGGGTGCATGGACGGCAGCGGAATGCTCCCAATTACAAACTGGTAAGTAAAGTCATTCTATTGGCTGGCGTGCGTGCGAAGCAAAAGTGAGTTTATGTTCTGGGCCACTGGTCGTCCGTCCGTCGTCCATGGTAAACTTTAACTCATTCTACCCCAACACCAAAATCCTTAAATTTTGCCCCTGTCCTCTCAAGACCGCATTGCAGCGCAGGACACAGATCGACCATGATAGTTCAAGGGTGATGCCAGAATGGCTTGGCGCCCGTAGGCGCCAAGCTGTTCTGGCATCACCTTTGAACTATCATGGTCGATCCTTATCCTGCTGTGGTGTGTCTGGGGGTAGAATGAGTTAACGGTGGCATTTTTCTCGGAGACTATTCAAGCCACATTTTTCAAGCTTGGCCCAAGGATACTTTGTGGCAAGACCTTTTTAAACATGCCAATTTGAGTGACCTCTCTCAAAGGGTCACGCAGGGTTGACAAATGTGTGAAAACTGCTTGCATTTTCAGAAAACGTGGATTTTGCTGCTGCAGAAGCCAGCCCTCATCACCGAGGTCACACATATGTAAATCGGTCATACACGGGATTACTCTTTTTATTCTTGTGCAAGGCCCCTTAAACCAAAATTGGGCTGTTTCTGTCGTAATGCAGCTTTGGTTTCAATCTTTCTTTCTTTCTTTCTCCAGTTGGCAAATGGCGCCTGGGATGGACCCGAGACTAAGAGTTGTGCCAGCGCATCGCAATACGAGGGCAGTGATGACGAGGAGTTTGTTCCTGGCTCGAGCTCACCGGATTCAGAGGGTGTGTCGGCATCAATTGCTGGGATCTCTGACATTGACAGTATTGTATCGACTATGTTAGATTTCATCAAAGTGGCAGGTTCGGGGTGGCCAGGTGTTGGTGACGCTAGTACCAGCAAGGTGCAGTGTGCGTTAGGGGGTGGCAATGAGAATGTGGATAGGCAGGAGGAACATGATGCTGGAAAGAGTGGGGAAAGAGCACTTACAGAAGAAACAGGTGTGCACGTGTCGCAGAGAGGGAAAGGAAAGTACAAATGGGACAAGAAACATGCATGCAAATTGTGTGGCAAGCTTGTCTTGAAAATGAGCACGCACTTACAAGATGTCCATGCAGATGAGGCAGACATTGCTAAAATTTTGTCGATGAAAAAAGGGACCAAGCAGAGACGTCGAGCATGGATCAGACTACAAGATGAGGGTGATTACATGCATAACGTTGCTGTTCTTGAAAACAAATCCGGATGTTTGATTCCTAAGTATCGCACCAAAACTAGTAAGGTAGACGACCTTCTCGCCTGTAGCCATTGCAAAGGGCTCTATAAAAAAGCTGATCTCTGTACACTCAAAACGTTGCTGTCAGAAGCCAGGAGGGTTTCAGATCACTCGGCGAGGGGACGCGGCGCGCCGTGGTCGGCTAATGCTTCCAATACCCTTAGACGTTGAATTTTCCTTCTATCACAAGGTCTTGGCCAGCCAGAGAGATGATGAGATAAGCCGTCTCATCAAAACTGACCCCTTGCTTCTTGAGTATGGAAAGAGATTATTTGACCGCAGGGACATTGAAGAACACACGGCTGGACAAATCAGCTCCAGGATGGGGGAGTTAGGGAGACTATTAAAGATTATCAGAGTGAGGTCAGAAATGAAAATCGCAAGTTTAAATGCTGTGATCAATTCACCTAGCTTTGATCATGTTGTCCTGGCTGTAAAAGAGATAGCAGATTTTGATGAGGACACACATCAGTTCAAAAAAGGCAATCTCGCAATGCGCATAGGCCATGCTTTGAAAAAGTGTTCACAGATCAAACAGTCACAGGCATCCAAACAGCTTGGGCAGGGTTCAGACGACAGGTGGCGACAGGAGCTCTCTGAGGCGCAGCGGTTTGACTCTGTCTTCAACGGGGACTGGTATGATTGTGTGTCCGCTACAGCAGCCCAGTCGGTCGGGAAAATGACCATGAACAAACCCAAGCTGATCCCATCATGTGAAGATGTGAGGAAGGTCCAACAGCTTCTTGAGACAAGGATGGTTTCGGAAGATTATCCGACAGTGGTTAAAGCAACTCTTTGTGCTGTATCACTTTTCAACCGAAAACGAGGGGGAGAAGTTCAGAGAATGAAGGTGTCAGACTTCCAGAATGCTAAGATTGGATCGATCACCAATCAAGATATCTTGAAAGGTCTCACAGAGGTTGAGAAGAAAATGGTGAATCATTTTCAGCGAGTGGAAATCAGAGGCAAGTTTAATAGGAGTGTTCCCGTTTTGCTGACGAAGAAGATGATGACAACTGTGGACAGAATCCTTCAAATGAGGCAATCAGTGCCAGCTCTCGCTGATTCCCAGTACATCTTTGCCACACCTTCTGGTCAGAGGCCTTACAGAGGCCATGATGTTCTGAAGGCCCATGCCCTAGAAGCAGGGGTGTCATACCCAGCCATGTTCACATTTACTCAGTTGCGGAAGCAGGTTGCAACTTTGGCTCAGTCAATGGCCATCTCGGAGTTAGACCAGGATCAGCTGGCAGATTTCCTTGGCCATAATATTCGGATACATCGCCATATCTACCGCCAACCTCAAGACGTCCTTCAAAAGGCAAAAGTGGCAAAGATTCTTCTGTCAGTTAACAATGGGATGACAGATTTTGAGAGTTGCATTAGAGCTGAGCTGGGCGATGATGAAGAGATTGACTTTGACAATGAAGACACATCAGAAACTGGCAGAGAGGTGTCGGGAGGAACAGCACCTGTGAATGAAGCAAGTAGCAAGTCAACAACACAGGAATCGATGAGCATGACGGAGAAAAGACGTCCAGAGCCTGATGACAATCTAGATAGTTTTGATGATGACAGTACTGCGTCAGCTCCTGTTCGAAAGAAAGCTAGATTTACAAGGAAACCATGGGGGGAAGCTGAAGAGAAAGCTGTTCAAACTCGTTTCAAGACACACCTCGTCATGAACAAACTTCCTGGAAAGGCCGAGATACAGTACGCAATGGCAGAGGAGCCTGCACTTAGACATAGGCGCTGGACAAACATTAAGGATTACGTCCGCAACAGACTGAAAAAGTTACAAAAGAAATGAATTGAGGTTCCCCGCCACTCGCGGCATTTTCGATTTCATACAGATTTATTACAAGAGTGTTATTATTGGGGTGGTTTCAGCATGTATAGCCTGCTTTTTTTTATCTGATGGACGCCTGGATCATTTTGTATACTGTATAACCTTTGGATTTGCAAAACGAAACAGCCGGCTGGGGACAATAGACAATAATAAGATAAGAAAACCATTGACAATGTAAAGATTGATTACAAGAGTGTTATTGCGGGGGTGGGGGGGGGGATCATTTTGTAATATACTGCATACCATTTTAAAAACTCTGCAAATAAAACAATGGTTGGTTGTACTGCATACCATTTTAAAAACTCTGCAAATGAAAGAATGGTTGGTTGTTGGAGACGAAAGACGTTAAATAAAGGCTGAAGTTTCAAGTGATTTCTTATGTTGTCAGTTAATTAATGTCAGTGTTTTGTTCTGTCATTTTAACTCATTCTACCCCAAGACCGGAATCCCCAAATGTTGAAGTCGTCTTCAGAAGACTGCGTTGCAGTGCAGGACACAGATCCACCATGATAGTTGAAGGGTGATGTCAGAATAGCTTAACACCCATAGGCGCCAAGCTATTCTGGCATCACCCTTGAACTATCGTGGTGGATCTTAAATTTTGCTGGGGTAGAATAAGTTAAGTGTTAGTTTCTTCGTCTGGGTCTTTTTCTATCTTTCATATTTTTCCACACTTTTTGACCCGCATCATAGTCATACTGAGGCTAATAGCTTCAAATTTGTTCACTGCCATAATTCTATGCAAGCTACATTACAGTACTTACAGATGAGGACATAGACCAATGGCTTTAGTTCAAGGGTGGTGCCACAATAGCTTGGCGCCTAGAGGCACCAAGCTATTCTGGCACTAACCCTTGGACTATTTCAGTCACACTTGTTGCACACACTGGTGTATTCCGAATGATAAGGGTTAATATTCAAAATGCTCTGTTGCTGTTTGTCTGAAACTCCAGAGTACCCAAAACCAAAAAAAAGTCCTTTAATTTCCAGAATACATTATGTTGATTCTCACATCAATGCCATGATAAACTGTTTTGCTTCAGAAGGACAAAACGCAGCAATGTTTAACAGATTTCCTCTGTAAAAATCATAATCGAAAGGTTTCGGGCCAGTGTTTATTGAATTTTGCACCATACAATGTAAAAATTGTTAAAGCACACATACACATTAAGTTGGGAAAAAAATTAATGTGAAAAAGAAGTATTCCATGAACTTGACCTTATTACAGACGCCTACTGTTGTGAAGACACCCATTTTGACTGTAATGCCAGTTTTTGTGTGAGAGAGACACCCACCCACTTTATTGGCAGAAACCCATTTTTTTCGGCATCTAGTGGCTCTGTTTCTAGAAAATGTCTATTTTATTTTAAGTTATAGAGCTTAGTTATAAGGTGAGTTCTAAACATTCGCATCAATTCCAGAGCCCTAGAATAAATAGAAATATGGGAACCCATTTTCACATGAAATGGTAGGTAACCCACTCTGATGGTTTTGTCTCCCTGTGTGTGTGTGTGTGTGTGTGTGTGTGTGTGTGTGTGTGTGTGTGTGTGTGTGTGTGTGTGTGTGTGTGTGTGTGTGTGTGTGTGTGTTTTGGGGAAGGAGGGAGGGGTGTTTGGAAATGCAGAGTGGGAAGGGGTGGGGATGATGCAGATGTCAGAGCACGAATCGGTAAAGCCAGAGCAGCCTTTCTCCAGTTGAAAAACGTGTGGAGTTCCAGAGAGCTGTCACAACACACCAAAGTTCGGAGGGAGAGAACAGAGCAGATAACAGCAGAGAATGAAATTGGGCGAAGAAGATGGGGATGGATCGGTCACAGTCTGAGAAAGCCAGCTTCCAGTATCACTAGGCAGGCATTGTCATGGAACCCCCAGGGAAAGAGGAAAAGAGGTAGGCCGAGAAACTCCTGGCGTCGAGACCTCCAAGCAGACATCAAGAGACTGGGAACCACCTGGAGTAGAATCGAAGGAGAAGCACAGGACAGGAGTTGCTGGAGGTCTCTCGTCGACGGCCTATACCCGGGTAGGGGTGACAGGCGTAAGTAAGTAAGTAAGGGGTGGGGATTGGAGAACATATGATTGGTGACGTCTGTGTTATCAGTTTACTGGTAATAACGTTCATCTGTAACTGATGGTATCGTCTGCCGTAAGTCATTATCAATACTCAAGTTGACCTACTATTTCATGGGGGATGCATAATTCTGTCTTAAATTTAAACGAGGTTTATATCCCGGTTGGGTGGAGGGAGGAATGAGGAGGAGGAGGAAGAAGAACAAGTCATTGGTGATAATTTCTCATTAATCTTCTTGTGCATGCAGCGCCAGGCACTGTTTACAGTTCACGTGCTGTTTACAGGTCCTGGGGTTGTATGCACAAGGGGGTTAATGTGGCCTGTGCGTATAATCACTGTTTGGCTTTGTTGATAGATTGGTGGTAATACCTATTGCAAGCTGAAAATGTATGCCTACTGGTCGGAGTAAATTAATAAACTGATCCGGTGAGATTGTAATTTTTAAAAAAAGAAAAAAAAAACAGAAAAGGAAAAGAAAACCAACTGGTGTTTCTGTATTTTTTTTAAATATAAGGTTGGTGGTTTGTGTGTGTGTGTGTGTGTGTGTGTGTGTGTGTGTGTGTGTGTGTGTGTGTGTGTGTGTGTGTGTATGTGTGTGAGTGTGTACGCGCACGCTATACATCCACCTATTCTTACAGCAACAAGGAAGTGCAGTAGTTATTTATATATATCTTGTTTTTCTCTTGCACTTAGATTATTAATTTACTACTTTCACAAAGACAATCTTTAAATAAGAGATAGCAAAAATCAGAAAAAAATATCTTAAAATCAAAGCTCTTGTAATATACAAGTCCTCTGCAATGCACACAAATAGCTCACGTATATGCTGAGTTCCCCTTCAGAAAGCCCAGCAACGTAACAAATATACACCAAGGGACTGAACTCTGACATTGACCTCGCTTTTTAAAGTAAGCCTTATGAAGGAGTGATCTGTCTTATAATATACTGGCTTTGACATAATTTATGTACCCAGTCCGAAACAAAACTACGCCTCGTGTAATCCATTTTGCGTTTGATTGCAGTGTTCAGACAAAACACTTGAATGGCAGACGTCTACATATCGCTGTCGAAAAAACTTTAAAAGTTTAGTCTACCCAGAGCCAGCGTGCCTTTTCTTATTTCGGTCCAATCACCATGGAACGACATTCCAGCCCATGTCAGACATGCTCCAATTCTGTCTGCTTTCAAATCACTGCTCAAGACCTATCTGTTTGCTTATGCGTATAGTTAGGTGCATTTTCAGTGCATTAGCAATCTTTGGCAGTAACTGTTCTTGTAACGGTGTGTGTGTATGATATGTGTCACTAGTTTTTGTAACATTTATTGTAGTGTCTTCTTTCTTGTACTTTATGTTCTGTGATTTTTGATCTTGTAAAGCGCTTAGAGCACCATTCATTTGGAGGTTAAACGCTATATAAATGTACATTATTATTATTATTAAACGTTTAGGGCTTAACTTTTTTTTTGTCCACAACGAAGGTGATTTCAAAGACGGGGCACCAAAAAGGGTCTGAACAAATTTTGACCCAAGCTGGATTCGAACCCGAAACCTTTCGGACGAGAGTGGAACGCAGTACCACCGACCCACCCAGCTCCCCCATATCGCTGTCGACTCAGCTCGTAGATTTCGTCTGATTGTGAAGACATCAGTTCATTGTATAATCGTGCGTGTTACTGAGTAACTTGTACTTGTAACTGGATCGCGCATAATTGCCGAAAATGCCAGCAGGTTTTTTTATTATTTTTTATTGAGTTCTTGTCACAGGTTGTCGATATCGCCAGCTGACATCTCGTCAATTTCACTAGTCAGTCCAGCGACTCGCAAGTTTCCTGGCGCCTTTTCTCCGTTCGTGTGTGTGTATAGGATATACATTGCGAGCATTTATACACACTAAAAAGTATGTCATTACTACTACACATAAGGAGCGCGTTAATGTTGCAGTGAGTGAGCACTATCATATTTCATGTTTTCTTTTGAAAATGCAAGTATCAGCAAGATCGAGTCTTCTTGGCGCGCAAGGGATTTTGGGAAGGAAAGTATATGAAGCCGATTCATGAATATTAATTTGCTTGTTATACAGTATATCAGTACTTGTGCCAAAGCAGGGGAAACTTTATGGAGTGGGTATATACTACATATAATTATGTGTGAGCCTGTTGGGGTCATGCCGCTGCCCACCCTTCCCACGTTGGCGTTGACAAGGACGAAATACAGAGGTCACGTCAGTTCAAGCCGAACGACTCCAGCAACGAGAACAAAGACACGGCGCGCATAACCAGCTTCCACCATCAGCACGGACAATACTCCAAACATCTCGGCCCACAGGCATAGATCTTCATCAGCACGGACATCCAAACATCTCCCACAGGCATAGATCTTCATCAGCACGGACATCCAAACATCTCCCACAGGCATAGATCTTCATCAGCACGGACATCCAAACATCTCCCACAGGCATAGATCTTCATCAGCACGGACATCCAAACATCTCCCACAGGCATAGATCTTTATCAGCCCTCCTTCCGGGCTCATGCGGATCTAAGTTACTCTGGTTATCCGCCGTGATTTCGCTGACGTTGATTTTTGGAGTTGTTCGGCGGAAACGTAACCTCAGTAATGCCTCATGCAATACACCGCCTCCCCCCCCCCCCCCCACCCCCCACCCACCTGCTCACCACCCCCCACCCCCTCTACACACACACACACACACACACACACACACACACACACACACACACACACACACACACACACACAGAGTATTGTTGGTCAGTGGCGTGTGCAATAAGTGTACAAATACGGAAGTAAAACACGTCTCTACATGACACCCACCACTTTGGACTGGTTTTGTTTTGTTTTTTTAATTTAATCTTGTGTAGCTACAGTGGAGCTTTAGTGTGTCGCTGTGTTTTACAACTCCCTTCCTTGTTCAGTCAATTTGTGTAATTTGATCATCGCGTGCGGCTAACCAAGGTGTGTACTGCTACTTACGGCAGGCCATACACGTCACTTGTTTCTAGTGAAATACAAAAACTTACTTGTTCCAAGGGAATCGGGTCTCGTCGTCTGCAGTACAAGTTATACCTGGAGTACTTGGGAAGCGTCTAGAAGGATTGTAGCAGAGGTGGGAGATAGACTGACTCTGACAGTACAAGGGTACTCATGTCACTGTAGTGTCAGATCAGCTTGGCCCTTTCTCAGACGCCAAAGCAATCTGGCACTACCCTTGAACTACTATCTGTTAATCTGGATTACCTTGTACATTCTGCCCACAACCCGCAGTAATGAGCATAATCATCATCATCCTCATCATCATCTTCACCACCATCTACTACCATCATTATCATCAGAAATTATTGATCATATCCGCTGATATATTTTAAGCCTTCGGCCGTCGGCAGTCGTTTTTGTGGCGATAAATCCTGCAGGAATCCAGTCAGCCGGCCGGTCCTGCAGGAATCCAGTCAGCCAGCCAGTCTTGCAGGAATCCAGTCAGCCAGCCAGTCCTGCATGAATCCAGTCAGCCAGCCAGTATTGCAGGAATCCAGTCAGCCAGCCAGTCCTGCAGGAATCCAGTCAGCCGGCCAGTCCTGGAGAAATCCAGTCAGCCAGCCAGTCCTGCAGGAATCCAGTCAGCCAGCCAGTCCTGCAGGAAGGCAGTCAGCCGGCCAGTCCTGCAGGAATCCAGTCAGCCAGCCAGTCCTGCAGGAATTATCGCGACAAGAACCGCTACGGACAATCACAGGGTTAAACCCCTTTTCTGCAAACGGACGGACATTTTGTTTCTGAAATCTGCGTTCACTGAGCGACCAAAAACCGCAAACTGCCCAAAGAACACGGACACAAAGTGGTCTCCTCATGAGCCCCCGCAGTCGCACTAACTTACCGCAGTCGTTGGGGCTCATGAGGATCTATGCCTCTTACAGTCAGATCGCATTCACTTTTTCTCGGCAGTGAAGGGGTTAACCGAAAGACAATGTGATGAGTTGACAACGTCCCGGTGTTGAGCTACTTACCCCGTTGTTGCCGATTTGAACATCATTGCACCCGTTCTCCAGCGATTCCACCCGGTGTAAAGCTCGTCCCAACAAGATCTCCTCAAGTAGCGGCAATGGAACTCCATTTTGCATGAGCGCATTAACGATCTCTGTCAGCTTGTTGACGAAAGTGGCGGCGTCACTCAAGTCAAAAGCACGGCCATGGATTCGATCCTCCGCTGTCTGGAAGGCCGGATCGAAATTATTATTTCGGGGTAGCTCTCGCGCGGCCAGCTTTGCCGCCAAGTTTGTGCCAGATGCCCAAGCCATGTTGTCGCCTGTAGCTTGTAATGGCAGCGACCCTAGGCGGCTGTTTGGCTTTGCCCAATATTAGCGATGGACATGGAGGAATATACCACGGACACACACGTGTCGCCTGACAAGATCACCGAGTCACACAAAACTAGTCGTGTCACAGTCATCATTTCTTGCTTGGCGTTACGCCGACTGTGCGTCAACTTGATCAGGAATAATAATATGTGCAAAACGTCATTGTTTCATTCAAGTTCCTTATCACAGTATCCTTGACCGAAGGCAGATTATGTGTAGCGCCCTAGAATGACACGTTCTTTGTAACTATTAATGCACTCAGTCCATCGACGGTCTTCTGTTTGTGCCTATGTTGGGCAATAGTGATTCAGTCTATAAATGTGTCCTTCTATGTCAGTGTGGGTCTCATGGCACACAGGCACAGGAAACTCTTTGCAAAGTCTACCACCACTATAACACCGATAGTAGGAAATAGCGCACGAAAGTGCTATTTCCTACTACCCGTGTTATAGTGGTCGATTTTGCAACGATCATCACATGCCTGTGTTACAGCCTACAGGCAAATGGACCACAAAGACAAAGAAGCATGCCCGGATTCACTGCCAAGACTATTGACCAGTCAGCGCCGTAAACACACGCCGTAAAGCCCAAAATAGCGAGTCAAAACACTTGATCAGACATGGCGTGTTGCTGCACTAACTGCTGACTCGAAGGACGAGTTCGGCGCGCACCCATACGCGGGCCGTGTGATCGCAGTGTCGCCACATTCACAATCAACCACCACAACATTATGCTGGTTAACCGCTTTGGGCGTCGGTAGCGGTTTTTGTCGCGATGATTCCTGCAGGAATCCAGTCAGCCAGCCAGTCCTGCAGGAGTCATGGCGACAAGAAAGCGCTACCGACAGCCAAAGTAGTTGAAGTACAACATGAATCACACGGCTGAAGCTTCAAGTCTCTTTCAAACCTCAATGGCGTCACTGCAAGTGATATGGCGACACTCAAGGCCTCAGCCCACCGTATGCAGTGTGTTAGGAGGTCCGTCTCAGTCTCAGCGCTGAACTGGCCAGCCTTTGCTTCCACTGAGGGCGTTTTCAATAGCACAGGCGACCGATGTTGAGGACACAATTCACGTTGACTGATGAGTCAGTGCAGATGTGTGGTCGACACTGAACCACTTTAGATTGAGCGTGGACTGAATACACTCCTAGCCTGCGTAATTATCATTGCGGTACAGTCAGGGGTCAGTTGCATGAGTGAGCTGAGTCCTGCGTCAGCCACTAAGGCAAGGTGCTCCGCGATAGCGCCACAACACTCACCGAGTCCTGCGTCAGCCACTAAGCAAGGTGCTGCGCTAGCACCTTGCTTAGTGGCTGACGCAGGACTCGGTTCAGTCACTCACACAGCCGCTTAGTGGCGGCACAACGGTTCTATGAAAACAATAAACTGAAAGTAGGATTGTGTTGAGCGACATCTAGTGGCCTGGTGAATGGTGTCGCGCAAAAATGTCCGCTGTGTAAAGCCGCTGCTGTGTACACACGCAACCTCAGTCCATCCACAGGATATGCGCGGCAACACACAATCACGTGATTAAGTCGCATATGTCGTCAGTCATACTCTATAAGTAGCAAAACGCCCTGGAGTCCATAAAGACCGCAGTGCGCCCGAAGACCTTTGTTTACTGGGTACATCCGACGCAACGATAGTAGAAGGTTTTCCCCGCGCTGATTTCACAATAAACAGCAGGCAGCACACTTGGAATATCACAAGTCCCCGGGGCTCCCATTTTTCTTGTAATCGCAGAGTTTGTTATAAGCCGCAAAGTAATTTACACCGAAAGAGTGCTGTCACGACCTCTGAACTCAAAATGCGTTGCTATGTCCGGCTTGTGTCATATCCCAGCTTGTTATAAGCGGAGTGGACTGTACGCCACTTCCCTTGCAGGTAGTGATGGAAAGACAATGTCACACGTAGAGAACATGTCGCTGCTGTCTAATTTATTTTAAGAAAGAAGGTTTATTGTCAGTGCATGTCCGTCTAATCTAAATCACTTTATTCACGAGGCAAGATTCGGGAAAAGCTTCGGTCCCCTTGCATAGGTCACTTCCCGGAAGAAATCAAGGTTTGGCCTTTTCTGCGTGTACATCTGTTCGCGTAGGGCTTGCCGATATTTTGTACCCCCTCTCCCCCCCCCCCCCCCACACTCTCACCTGAACTCCATTTTTCCTTTGCAATTCCAGTCCGCCCCCGTCGTTCGATGGCCTGGCTCTCCACCCCGGCCACCCCGCCCTCCCCAGTTTGTTTTCCGCAAAGGCCAGTGGAAAGCCCCCCCCCCCCCACTCCCCACAAGAAAATGTAAAGCAAATTGGGGGGGGGGAGGAGGGCTGGAGGTGGGGGGCGGGGGGGGGGGTTAGGAGAAAAAGAAGTGGACGGAAAAATGATAAGATTGCATTTGGGGGGCTGCAAAGCAACATGTTAAGCAACCGCCCCCCCCCCCCCCCAACCCCTATCCCCTTTCTCCCTCCCCCACTCTCCACCCCCCCCCCACTCCAATGAAAAAAATATCTGTCTATTTGTCTGTAGACTGTGACGTATATAGACGAGCACCACTGGCTGGATGACAGATCATGGTACACATGCTTATGTCACCTAAATCGCCACTATAATGACACCGTCCGAAAACACGTTTGATAATCACATGCTTAATGCATACTATCACCACTATAATTACACCGTCCGACAACACGTTTGATAATCACATGCTTAATGCATACTATCACCACTATAATGACACCGTCCGACAACACGTTTGATAATCACATGCTTAATGCATACTATCACCACTATAATTACACCGTCCGACAACACGCTTAATAATCACACCCTTCAGTAATACATACTATCCACCACCACGGCTTACTACATGACATCATCACGTCCTGATAAAAAACCCGCCCGGCCGCCATTGTAACAATGCACCTTAACCCCAAAACTGCCGTGGCCACGAACACTCGGAAACCATCTCACGCTGAACCCCCGATAACTCTCCGCATGAGAAACGCAGACTTAAATGACCCAGCAAGAGCATAGATCCTCATGAGCCCCCGCGAATGCGGGGGCTCATGAGGATCTATGCCTCTTGCAGATGTGTTGGAGTTTGCGTGACCACACAGGCTATAAAGGGTTAACCGTGACATTGACTATCGATCGCCGCCACACACCCGCCAGTCACGCTTAGCATCGATACAGCGCGACGCAACGAATTGACTACACAGGCGCTTGGATCGAACCCAAGATTTCTGCAACTGACCCAATTTCTTAGAAACCTCTTGTCGGCACAGAGACAAGCGCCCTGGGAACTGAAAGAGAGCGATTAGTGCACATGCACTTTATTAAGCGGCGCAGGTGCTATAATTAGGCATTACGGGCAAAATGACTAAGCGAAGCCTCTTTCATATCATAGTTTTAGGCGAGCAGAGAGGCATAGATCCTCATGAGCCATGAGGTACTGCCAACACGGGAACACGGCGGCTGTGTTTATAAACAAAAAAACCAAACCAAAACAACTGAAACAAAAAACAAAACTTGAAACAACACTGACACACACACACAAAACCCCGCAATATAATAAGCAAAGCAAAAGCAGCAGAGGCTGTTATCATAGATTATGCCAGTGCAAAATCGAACGGCAAACGTGTTTCAGAGCGTGAAGCCTCATAGCTGTTCATAACTTTTGTCTGTGTTTCCCACAGGGAGAAGGTGACAGGGCGTTCAGCCTTTGACTGACTGCTCGCGATGTACGTAAGCCTACTAGAGTTAAAAAAAAAAAAAAAAAAAAGTACGTTGGAACGCAACGGCGGTGTGGCCGGCCTGTGCAGATAAAATTACAGCTATATTTACATGACACTGACTCGCCTTACGGAAACCAGTAAGATCTAGTAAGTCAGCTGTGATGCACCCTGGTTGTCTTGCTCGATTCGCCACACTGGTGGCGAATCCAGCAAGATAACCAGAGTGCCGCGTGTGTGCGTCAGTGTGTGTATTTTTTTTTTCTTTCCCTGACATTGCGAGGGCGTTGTGTATGTTTGTCAACAATCCACAGTCTTACTCGGAAAGCGCCAAACTGAAAGCACAGAGCTCTGCAGATCTTTGTAATTTCAGTATGTTGAGAGCAGCTCTAGGCCGCCGTGTGTCAGACAGTGTCAGTGTTGATGAGCTCTGTGGCAGTGCTTTGGTAATTCAGTCAGCCGGTGTGTTAAAAGTCAGCAGCACTGCCTGGAGTTCGTCAGTGTTCGAATCGCCTCTCTCAGTGAAGCACACAGTGTGAAAATATCTCGCTTGGCATCAGACAGTGTGTCGGCTGAAACTGATTATTTTGTCCGAGTCAGTGCATGGGAACCGCCAAGTCAAACTGACTCGGTTTGAAACTGAGGCCGTGGACAAACTTTCGAACGGCGTCAGTGTGAAAACCCACAGCGTGTATTGAAACTGACAACATTCCGTAGCGTGTGTGACGACTTGCTCGCCATGGTGTCCGTTTCATTGACATTTGTGTGCCAACACCTGATGCTGAAGTTGAGTGCTCGTTTCGTTGTCATGGGTAAGTTTTTTTTTTTAAAGTCTCACTGACTTTCTGCATGTTGCCAGTTAAAGTCGTTATGTGAACTACCCTTCATCTCCTCCGTGTCACGATGCAAATGGACCAGCTGATCTGTGCACAAGAGATAAAGATTCCCATGATCCCCCCGGCAGTTGCAGGGGCTGGAGAGAATCTATACCTCTTGTAGGAGTCAGGGGGTTAACTCAGTTCTGCAGGGCAAAGGCAGCCTGTGGGCGCCGGAGTGTTGCCGGCACTGTATGCACTGACCATGCGGGGTGTTTGCATTTCTGTACACTGACGATGGGTGTGTTTGCATTTCTGTAAAACGACAATGGGTGTGTTTGCACTTCTGTACACTGCAGCGGCAGGGCCATTCACTCGGCCACCCCTATCATACTAATGATAAAAGCTTCACCTTTGTACGCTGCCATAATGCAAACTAACATTACAGTACTTACAGAAGGATTTAGACCACTGAATAGCTTTAGTTCAAGGGTAGTGCCAGAATAGCTTGGCGCCTAGAGGCGCCAAGCTATTCTGGCACTACCCTTGCACTATTTTAGTCAAACTATTTCACACACGTGTGTACTCCGAATGATGAGGGTTAAAAACTGAAAGGGGGCAGTGGGTTGAGAGGGGGCGGGGCGGGGGGGCGGGGTTGTGGGGGGAATGCTGTCACAGTTTCACGCCGAATTTATTCTGGCTGGCGGCATTCAGGAATGCACGGCGGGAAGCGGAACTATCAGAGCTGTCACAGTCGTTTCAGTGACATTTTTTATCACAAAATAATTAACAATAATTCCCAAGCGCATGTCACGATTTTTGCCGGCCTAAGTGACAGCTAACCTCCCACCCATTCATCCCTCTCTCCCTCCCTCCCTACTCCCCCCCCCCCACCCCCTCTCCCATTTATTTTAAATTGTATATGTTTGCTTGTCAGGGATTCAGTGTACGTGTAAAGTAGCCTCTGCAATCAATCACTCCATGCGACAGAATGTTTTGACCGCGCCACTGTGGCTACAAACAAAGGGAGACCAAAACACACCGTGACGTCACGCGCGGTGCACATAGCGCATTATATACCTCAAGCCGTATCAACGCAAAAAAAGAGTGTACGGTTCTGAAGCAAAACTAGCCCAGCGGAACAAAAATAACTGGTTGGTTGGTTGTTGTACATTGCTTAACGTCCCGACAGCAACAAGACTTTCTCAGGACGTGCCTGCACTGCTTGTGAAAAACAAACAAACAAAGAAACTAAACGGAATATTGAATGTATATCGCCAGCCGGTCTAATACGCTAAATAAACCTACGCCATGGGGCCTAAATAAAGCTAAGACCATTTAACAAAACACATCCAATATCAAGAGCTACAGGCAGTGCAGACAGTAGGGAGAGTTTAAAAAAGGAAAATACAGGTGAATGGACCAAGGGTAGACAGAAAAACATGCCCCAGAATAGAGGGGAAAACCCACCCTGTGGGGCTGGCCAGGGTGACCCTGGGAACTAAAAAGTAGTTAGCCCCACCCAAGTCCCCCAGGGCAGACCCGGGTGGGGGTCAAAAATAACTGACAACTATGTAAAACTTTATTTGAGGCCGGGCTGCAAGAGACATAAATCCTCATGAGCCCCCGCTGTCGCACTAACTTGCCGCTGTCGCACTAACTTGCCGCTGTCGCACTAACTTGCCGCTGTCGCACTAACTTGCCGCTGTCGCACTAACTTGCCGCTGTCGCACTAACTTGCCGCTGTCGCACTAACTTACCGCTGCCGCTGTCGCACTAACTTGCCGCTGTCGCACTAACTTGCCGCTGTCGCACTAACTTGCCGCTGTCGCACTAACTTACCGCTGTCGCACTAACTTGCCGCTGTCGCACGAACTTACCGCTGTCGCGGGGGCTCATGAGGATTTCTGTCTCTTGTTAGTGGTATGTTTTTTATGCCCTTTTTTCGTCTTGTTTCGTGTGTGTTTTTCACGCGAGGTATCGGTCAGTGTGCATTGGTTTGAGACACGAAAATCGTGATCACCGGCAGGTAAGTGGTTAAGCTGGCTTGCAAATGTAAACCAGGCGTCAGTTCTCTTTTGTTCGGCTGTCACAACCGTACACTCGATTTTGCGCTAATACGGCGTGCATTCAGCTGTTTGGGTTTGCGGATCATTGAGTCAGCTGTGGTGTGCAGTAGCCGTTTCACATCCTTTGTGCAGGCAGCCAGCGCAATGCATCACGGGTCACTGCAGTTGCACTGAGTGACTGCATGCACGACGGGTTATGAGTCACGTGGTGTGCAGTTCGCGTGCTCCCACGAGTTTATTTTGGGTGGATGCTTTGGTTTTTTGATCAGCGCAGCGAAGGCCGCAAAAGAAGAAAAAAAAAAAGTTAATTATGTGCCCCGAGTCGGCCAATCAGCTGTTCCATCTGCAAGAGACATAGATTCTCATCAGCCTCTGCGTTCGCAGTCCTGCTGGTGCATTCGCAAGGGCTGATGAGGATCTATGTCTATTGCTTGCAGAGATGACGTATGATGTATGCGGCCTCGCGAGGGTGTTGGATTTAACTCTACCCCATTCTACCCCAGACACACCACAGCAAGATAAGGATCGACCATGATAGTTCAAGGGTGATGCCAGAATAGCTTGGCGCCTATGGGCGCCAAGCTATTCTGGCATCACCCTTGAACTATCATGGTCGATCTGTGTCCTGCACTGCAATGCAGTCTTCAGAAATTTATGGATTTCGGTGTTGGGGTAGAATGAGTTAAGGCTAAGTGTATCCGTGTACAATCAGTCGTCATTGGCAACGGGTCACGATGACCTGCCGTGCCCGTTCACTGTAGCGACGTGTGACATGAATAATTAGGACAGCCATTCGGCTACAAACACATTACAGTGGTCTGCGCGCCGGGCAGAGCGGGAAGTAAGGCTGACGTGTAGGAAACAAAGAGGTATCGGCAAAACATACTCGCACCGTTCCATTTCTGAAGAGACCCTTGACCTGGCCCGCAATGTCAGTAATAAAAAACAAAACAAACAAAAAAACAACAACAACAACAAAAACCAAACATAGTAATATTATGATTATTGTTGCTGTTTTTTTTTTGTTTCTTTGTCATATTATTATTATGATTATTATTATGATTGTTATGATTATTATATTATTATTATTATTATTATTATTATTATCATCATCATTGTTGTTGCTCTTGTTTCCTTGTCCTTGTTATTGTCTGTTGTTATTTTCTGTGTGTTTCAGATCTAGACGGGATACCAGACACAACTTCCTGTGGATTTCACTGATGTATTTCGATTTTTGGACAAAATCACAGATTTTAAAAAAAAAAAATTGAGCAAGAATCGCCACACCCAAAATGGGTCTAACGTAAGTATTTTCCCCTTTTTACTTACCTCCCTTCCCCTCCGCCCCTCCCCCCCCCCCCCTCCAGTCTCCCTCCATCCATGCCATGAAAATCTGTCCGTCGTTCTGTCGCTAAATGATTGCGGCATTACAAGCTGTGACCAATCCATGAGTTGTAGCAGATTGTGAAATAGTGACACGAGAACCAGAAACACGTCATTGTTTTCGTCTTATCTCTTCTCGTTGTCAGTGTTACATCACCAACTTAACCCCTTTGCCGGAGCAAAGGGGGACAAATACACTGATGCAAAAGGCATAGATCCTCATGAGCCCCCGCGACTGCGGGGGCTCATGAGGATCTATGCCTTTTGCCGGGCTTTAAATCCGTGTGCCTTGCGATGGTTTTCCACGGACACATCATTCGTATCACGCTGCCGGTAATGGGGTTAGCGTCAGTCATGTGAGAGTCATCGATTACTGCGCAGGTGACTTTTCCCGTCAGCTGAAACTGGGCAGAGACGTTTCTACCGGAAAATGACACCATCCTATGCGATAGTGAAAGCGGTCAACCTACTTTCGTTTTTCCCCCCAGATCGTTCTTAGAAGCTGCTGAAAATAACTGAAAACCTTCTGTCCCCGATAAACTCTGAACTAAATGACTTCAGTGAAGTCACCAAGAGGCATAGATCCTCATGAGCCCCCGCTTCAGCGGGGGCTCATGAGGGTCTATGCCTCTTGCAGTTGGTTGGTGGTTGTTAAAACGATCAATACGCTACTCGCGAACCCAAAATACATTTCCAGCGTAACTCTTCTTTCGGTTGCGGAAAGTCGGGAATGGAGTAAATGAAGTATTGTTGACATCACTATTCCGTCGTCCCTCTCCTACATAAAGAGTCGCCAGAACAAGACTCGCTTTATTCAGACTTTGTGCGAGCACTGAAAGCGACACATCTGTAAGACTATACATACCTGCACAGTAGATTATTTCCTCAAAAACATTACCGATGACATGACTGATAGGGAAGTGTCTACTTACTCTCAATTTTAGCCTAGGAACCCGTTGTGCCCCTGCACCAACCGGGAGGCACTCGGGGAACCCACAGAGGGGCCGAGAGTGATCTCCCGTGACTGCCCATCCGGTTCCGAGTCATGTGATGCTTACTCAGTTTAGTCTACTTAGCTCGTCTAGTGCAGACGTGTTTTGCTAGCCTCCGGCCTCGCTTACTATTCGACCGGTTTGGAACCCGTCCTTGTCTTGTGTTGGGACCCGCTCCGCTTGCGGACTCTTGCCGTGTGCTCCTACTTTCGGCTGCTTCTTCTTCTGCCTCTGCTGCCTTCTCGCCTCTTCGGCTGGCCTTCTTCCCGCCTTCGGCGCTGTTGTGGTATGGAGGTGTCGTCCCCCGCCCCTGTGGCTGCGGAGAGGTAAGGTAGTTGATTGGCCTTCGGCCGGCTTCCAAGCGGGTCGCCGGTCGTGAGCACTTCTCAGTCTTTGATTGTCTGACCTGGCGCCGCGCTTTGTTTCTCGGCTTGGCCCTGGGGCCTACGCCGGGTCGCTTAATACCTAGCGCTGGCGCGTAAACTGTCTTTGTTTTTCATGCAGAGATTGACCAATGAAACATGTGTTGTGCAAGACGGCTTTCCGTCTTTTGTTGCGGTTACGTTGGGTCGCCGGGTGCTGGCGGAGCGTTGCTGCGCTCCGGACTCTTAGCTTGCCGGCCTCGTGCCTGGGCACTCGCACCTTGGGGGGGTGAATTGTGTGTTCACTTTGGGTATGTTGACTTTGTCACCTTAGTTTCCCCTTTCCCCTTGTTGGGCGCGGCCACGTGCTCTCGCTCGTACGCTTGTTTGTTTGTGTGTTGCAGTTGCCAAGTGCGAACCTGCACCCTCTGCGGCGACTTCCAGTGGCCAACGGACAACCACGCTGTATGCCTCCCTTGCTCTGGCTGTGCCTCGGGCCGCTCTTGTGACCTCTGCTCCACGTGGCCAGAACTGAAGTGGTCGCAGCTTTGGAGATTTTACAGGCGGGACCGGCCGTTACCTGTGAGTAACCCTCCCGTCCGAGCGTCCCCCAGTGTGTCAGGAGCAGGGACCAAGCTTGTCCGTTCGGACCCCATGGATACGACGCCGCTTAGAACGCGTACACCCAGCACTGTTCGGACAACTGACCCTACCTTGCAGACCCCAAGTGCCGTCCTCCCTGAGCTCGGCCCAAGGGGACGCGACCCTCGCCGCCCCTTGTCTGCGGTCAGTTCTCGCTCGTCTCTCACGCCCGCGCACTCCTACGAGGAGTCAAGTTACCGGCAGGGAGCCCGCCTTTTAGCGCCCGGCTCTCAGAGACGAAGTGCTACGCGACCAAGGACTCACGACTCTAGGGCTTCTCCCTATTCGCCGCGATCTCGCTCGCCGTGAGACTCTCGTCGTCGGCATCATCATTCTCGTCGGACGCCCTCCAGCCCCCCTCGCCTGGTTGCGGCTTTGCCGCGGTCTTCTTCGCGCTACCGGCGGTCTTCGCCCCATCGCTCTTCGCGTCGGCCGTCTTTTTCCCCTAGGCGTCGCTCCGCGCGGAGCCCTCGCCGGGAGGGTCCCCCTCATTCCCGTCCTCGTAGTCGCTCTCCCTTCTCCTCCCGGCTGGACGCCTCTCGGGGACCTCTCCGTTCTCGCCGCGGCAGTCCGCTTGCCGCTCCCCCTCCTCCCCGGGACGAGGACGCCTTGAGTTTGCTGGCTGAGGATTCTGCTTCTGCCCTCCTAGGCCCAGGTAGCCGTTCCCCCGCCTCCCGCTCGTCCCTTTCGGACATCTCGGACTCTTCTCCGCTGCCTTCTTCTTCTCGCGCGGCTACGTTGCTCGCCTTGGATGAGGCCGCCCGCATCGTTTCCGCCTCCCTTCCAGTCGACGCTTGCCCTCCGTCTCCCCCCCTCAAGCGCAAGGTATCGGCCTTCGTCGATGCTGGTCGGCAGACGAAGAAGTTTAAGTCTCTTCCTCAGCCTCCTGGTTTCAGCGACATGCGGGACGCCTTCTCCGCGCACCTCCTCGCTGCCCCTAGGGAACATCAGTTTTTCGGCGACCGCAGATGGCCCCCCGGCCTCGACATCGCCTTCCGGCAGGAGTGGTACTCTGGACATTCCCAGTCCTTTGTCTGCGCTCTTCCTCCAGTGGATCCGGCGGCTGTTCTTCAGGCTGGCGGCTCTTCGCTTCTGAAACGCGCCATTCCTCGAGGTTTGGATGCTACAGCGGCCCTGGTTCGTAACACCCTTGCTTGTTCGGGCTTCCTCGAGCTTGTCACCCGAGCGGCGGTACAGCGGATAGAGGAAGCTTGGCATCCTTCCATCACTCCCCTGTTAGGAGATCTTCTCGCCCTCGCGGAGGTAGCTAATCGTGCGGCGTATCACTCATCTGTCAACGCCATGGCGGCTTCCTCCAATTGTGACCTCATGCGTCGAGATGCTGTCCTGCGGGCTTGCCGGGGTTTGCCTTCGGACCTGCAGAACCAGTTGCGTCGTGTCCCCCTAGGTGGATCACTTCTGTTTGGCGATACCTGGTCTTCGGTTAAGATCGCGAACTCGGATCGGTGGCCTTCCAAATCTGCGCCTTCTCGCTTTCGCTCCTCCCGCAAAGCCGCGGGTCGCGCCCTGCGGGGCTCCGGACTTCCTGCGTCCTCAGACCCCCTCCCTCCTCGTAACCCCCGCCGCCGCCCTGCCTTTGGTCGACCCGGTCAGGTTAGCTCCTTTGCCCCCGCCCGGTCCCGACCTGCCCGTCGCCCTGGGCGCGGGCGGGCTCACTGACTCCCTAGCTCCGCCCCCGCCGACCGTCTTGGGTCCTCCAGTCGGCGGGAGGCTTGCCCGGTTCAGCGAAGAGTGGTTTTCGCTGTTCCCAGACGACCCCTGGATCAGGACCACCGTCTCCGACGGCCTTCGGATTTCGTTTCGCTCTCCTCCTCCGCTGCGACGGGCCCCCCTGTGGACCGCCATGCCCTCCGACCCGTTAAAGTCCAGCACTCTGCGTTCCGAGATCTCCGCTCTTCTGCAGAAGTGTGCCACAGAGGTGGTTGTGCGTCACGGCTCCCCGGCCTTCTACAGTCGCCTCTTCCTGGTGCCCAAGCCGGGCGGCAGGTGGCGCCCGATCATCGATCTTCCAAGCTGAACTCCTTCATTTCGGCTCCTCACTTCCGCATGGAAACCGCTCGGTCCCTCAGGGCCTCGGTGCAGCCAAGGGACTTCGCCGTGAGCTTGGATCTGTCAGATGCGTATCTACATGTTCCCATTCACCCTGCCTCCAGGAAGTACCTGCGCTTCGCCTTCGACGAAGCGGTCTACCAGTTCCGGGCCCTTCCGTTTGGTCTCAACCTCAGCCCTTGGGTATTCTCTCGCCTGATGGACGCGGTAGTGGCCAAGGCTCGTCAGTCATCGTCCAGCCCTACTTCCAATTACCTCGACGACCTCCTCCTACGCAACCAATCGGCGACCGTTCTTTCAGCGGACAGAGACGCCTTGATCCGGCTGTTAGCGCGACTCGGTTTTCTCCTCAACAGAGGGAAATCGGATCTCTTGCCCAGTCGCCGTTTCGTCCACCTAGGCATGGACTTCGCTACCGATCTGAACTTGGTTCGTCTTTCGGAACAGCGGATTCAGAGGTTAGCCTCCTTGACCGCCGATCTTTGCCGGCTAGACGCAGCACCTGCCAGGACTTGGCTACAGCTTCTAGGAACGATGAACGCCGCTGCAGATCTCCTGCCCCTGGGGCGTCTCTACTATCGGCCCATACAGCTGCACCTCCTCCTTCACTGGCGCCCGTCCTCCGCCGACTTGGCAGCCTTGGTACCGGTCACTGCGCTTCTTCGTCCCCATCTGCTGCGCTGGATGGATCCGGCGTGGCTGGCTTCGGGAGTTCCCCTCGCGTCTCCCCCTCCTCGCCTATCCCTGTGTGTCGACGCGAGCCTCTCAGGGTGGGGTGCCCACCTGTTTCCGGACTTCCGAACGACGTCGGGAGCCTGGCCGCCAGAGATGTCTGCCCGTCACATCAACTGGTTGGAGCTTCAGGCTGTTTGGCAAGCCCTCATCACTTGGGAATCGAGTCTGCTGCACCAGGAGCTCTTGGTCCTTTCCGACAACGCGACGGTGGTGGCGTACCTTCAGAAGCAAGGCGGCACACACTCTCCCGACTTGTGCATGCTCACCTACCGGCTGATGCTTTGGTGCCAGACCCGCGGCATCTTCCTTCGAGCGAGACACATTCCGGGCCACCTGAACGTCCTCGCCGACTCGCTCTCGCGTCGTGGTCAGATGTTACACACGGAATGGACTCTTCGCCAGGACATTTTCCAGATGATCTGCGCCCACTGGGAGACTCCTCAGATCGATCTGTTTGCCACGAGGTGGAACCATCAGCTTCCCCTCTTTGTCTCCCCGGTCCCGGATCCCCTGGCCTGGGCTGTCGACGCTCTCTCCATCCCCTGGGACGGTTTGATCGCCTACGCCTTTCCCCCGACGGTCCTTGTCCCCAAAGTCCTCCTCAAACTCCGGGGATCCAACGCCGTTGTTCTCCTGGTCGCCCCGTTTTCCTGGAACCGCTCTTGGACCACAGACCTCCTCAGCCTCGCCACGGGCCCTCCTTTGCGCTTACCGACGCCCCGGACGATGCTCAAACAGCCTCGACAGGCCCTTTTCCACCCGTGCCCGGAGCGTCTCCTCCTTCACGCCTGGAGGTTGTGCGGCGTGCCCTCACCGCTAGAGGCTTCTCGAGTGCAGCAGTGGAGGCGATCTCTTCGGCCCGCAGACCCTCAACGCGACGCGTCTACGAGGGAAAGTGGCGAGTGCTGTGCGCCTGGTGTGAGGACCTACGTCTCGACCCCACTGGTTTGACTCACCCCCAGCTCGCGGACTTCTTCCTATGGCTCTTTGGAGACCAGGGTCTCGCCCCTATCACCATCAGAGGATACCTTTCCATGATTGCCGACACTTATCGACACCTTGGACGTCCGGACCCCGGCGCCTGTAAGGACATCGCCGACCTTCTGTCGCACTTCGGCTTGCGACGTCCGGTACTCCGCTCTCTCGTCCCGCGCTGGGACCTTCCCTGGGTCCTGACGTGGCTGAACTCATCCAAATTCGAACCACTGCCCTTGGCCCGCCTTCAGGACGTGACTCGTAAGACCTGCTTCCTTTTGGCCCTTGCCACAGCGGCCCGAGTCAGCGAGCTGCACGCGCTCTCGGCGCGCCCTACCTGCCTGCAATTTCGTGCGGATGGCTCCGTGCACCTTCTCCCAGATCCCTCCTTCCTTGCCAAGACCAGGTCTCCACTGACGGCGCCACAAATGATCACACTGCGACCGCTGCGGGGAATGGACTTCCCGCGAGAGACCAGGCAACAAGACCCTGTGCGCGCCTTACGCGTCTATCTACGCAGAACCAAAGCCGTCCGTCGAGGACGCTCACGCCTCTTCCTGCCTCTTAGGCCCGGCAGACATGACATTTCGGCCCAGACGATCTCTTCCTGGCTACGCTGGGTCATTCGGTCCGCCTACCAGGACCTCTCCCCACAGGGAGCAAAGAGGCTTAAGATACGCGCGCACGAGGTACGTGCCATGGCCACGAGTCTTGCCTTTGACCGGAACTGCGCTGTTAAAGACATTGTGGCGGCAGTAGGCTGGCGAGCGGAATCTACCTTCGCCCGCTTCTACCTCCGGGATCTGGCAGGCCAGCGAGACAACCTCGCTCTGGTGGGGGACATCACGGCAGCGCAACACTCCCTCCCGGCGCCACAGGCGCCGTAGGTACGCTACTTAGCTAAAATTGTCGGGAGTTTGCGACTGGGAGGATGGCTCTGCAGGCCCCCTGGGTTATTTTGCGGACAGCGGCACCCTCCTCCTGCTCGTAATTCTCCCTATCAGTCATGTCATCGGTAATGTTTTTGAGGAAATAAATGCATTTTTCTCTAAAAGGTATTTTTTCGAAAAATACTTACCGATGACATGACTCGGAGGACCCTCCCTCCTGGCCCCGCTTGCCGCTGGGAAGCTAAGTAGCCTAAACTGAGTAAGCATCACATGACTCGGAACCGGATGGGCAGTCACGGGAGATCACTCTCGGCCCCTCTGTGGGTTCCCCGAGTGCCTCCCGGTTGGTGCAGGGGCACAACGGGTTCCTAGGCTAAAATTGAGAGTAAGTAGACACTTCCCTATCAGTCATGTCATCGGTAAGTATTTTTCGAAAAAATACCTTTTAGAGAAAAATGCATATCTCACCAGAAACACAGCAGTAACAGGGACTTCCTCATTCCTGCTTTGTCCCTACACGGGGCAGTTCAGCCACAACGCAGCACTTGCTCGGAGAGATTTCAAGGCACATCAACACAACAGACAACGGCAGTTGTTTTTTTACTTTGTCAACAAGTGATTTGTGATAATTATCACAATGCTTAGTGCTCGTTTGCAAACAAAGTACAAGCAGTTCTGTCGCTTTTTGACTTCAGCCAATTTGCGAACAGCGCAGCCCGACATTTGGTAAGTTGTGTTGCGATTGCTTACTATTGGCGTGAGTACTCCCATTCAGGGAGTACCCCACAAGTACACTTATATTCAAATGAAATGCGAAACACCAGTACACCACGCGAAGCACAAAGTACACCACGCGAAGCACAAAGTACACCACGCGGTACACCACGCGAAGCACAAGTACACCACGCGAAGCACAAGTACAACACCACGCGAAGCACAAGTACAACACCACGCGAAGCACAAGTACAACACCACGCAAAGCACAAGTACAACACCACGCGAAGCACAAAGTACACCACGCGAAGCACAAAGTACACCACGCGAAGCATCTCATTTGTGGCGTATTGTCCGAGTTGGCTAATCTGGAGAGTACCACCGGAAACGGTCTGATTATGATTGATTGAATGATTGATTGATTTGATTGGTTGGTTGGTTGATTGATTGATTGATTGAAAGCTTTTTCTGTGCCGTCTAGCTCATCGCAAATCCCGGATCCAGCCATGTCGGAGGGAGACGAGCATTTCGCAGGCGGCGCGACCGACGTCAGTCATTCTGCTCCAGATCCTTCTGATCCTGTTCCAAATCCTGCCTCAGATCCTGCCTCACAAACCCCTCTCCGTACCTCTCCCAGATCTCCCCGCAGTTCGGCTACTTCTCCCCCAAATCTGGCAGGACCTGTCCAGGCCTGTGAAGCAGACGATGACAACGACAGCGATAATGTCGATGATGATGACAATGAGGATGATTATGACGACGCCGTAGACTTGGGTTTTGAGGACAGCGTTCTTGACATTCCTCCTGACCAGCTGGCCATCATACAAAACACCATCATGCCGATGCTGGCTTCCCCTGTGTACATTTTCATCGGGGACATAGATAGTGTGTTTCGGGCGGCCGAGAACTGTATCCGGCAAGAGAGGTTCGGGCTGACGGAGGCCAGGGACTTCGTGCAGTCTTTGAGAGCGGTTTCGGCGCGTCATGCCGCCACCGGGGCTCCCGAAAAAGCAATGGAGGCGGTGCTCTTCCGGCGAGCCACCAACATCCCCGCCAACTTGATCGACGGAGTGTCGCGGGTGAGTCTCAATAATTATATCTTGTGAGATGGATCGACCGTGATAGCTCAAGGGTGGCGCCTGTTTAGCGTGGCGCCTAAAGGCGCCAAGCTAAACAGGCGCCACCCTTGAGCAAATCGCGGTTGATCCATCTGTCTCGGAATTGCTTCCCTTAGCAGGCGAATTGATAAAGAGATTTTTTTCATGTTTGATTTGTGCATTTCAGTTGTGTTGATTGCCTTCTATCATGTCTGTCCGACTGTCGTTTTCTGTCGTTTCGTTTTTCTTTGCCCGCGGAAAGCAAGGTCTGGCCTCTGGGGCCCTTCTATCTCTGGTTAAAGTCCTAACCAAAAGTTGTAAACGTCCCTCCCCCATCCCCCCCCCAACTCCGGTAAGTAATTGATCCGCGCGTGAGAGGGGAAGGGGTGGGACAGGGGTGGGAAGAGGAACTGGTGCGACAAAGCCCTCTCCGCGTG